>OZ018331.1:134602630-134932630 GCA_963969495.1 Ceratothoa steindachneri | reverse complement strand
GCATTTTTGTATTTTGATGTGTAATATTTTTTATTGTTCTTTCGGCTATTTTCTATGACTCACTCATTTGTTTTTGTTTTTTTAAGAATACATTTATTAGGCCTTTCATATTGTCTTCTATTTCTATTAGGTAAGTATTTGTAAAAACATTTTAATTTGTTTGTTTACCAACCGTTTGAGAAACCATTGTTAAGTAGTAAATGGTTTATTCGTTGAATTTCTCTATGGAATAATCCCAATGAAACGCTGCATGTGTATATGCTTCTCTTGTATGTATGATCGTATGACACTATTTTTTATCTTCCTGGAGTTTTACCTTCTCCGTTAATGTAACTTCAGGAATTTATAGGTTTTGTATGTTTTTGAGTTAGGTACTTATTTTCACTTGCTGTTACTTCGACATCAATGAAAGGTAATTTTCCGTTAAGATTTAATTCATATGTAAATTTTAATGCAGATCTTTCTTCCATTTTATTTTTTCCTGGTCGTTTTTATCTTTAATCACAAGATATATAACGTAAACAAAAAAAAATGGCAATAGATTGAAGGCTTTAAATGATTGTCTGTTAATATCTCTTTCTGTAATCGACCCACGTAGAAGTTAGTAAAAGTGGGTCCAGGTGGTGAATCTATTGCAACTCCATTTATTTGATCGTAGATTTTGGCATTGGGCGTGCGGAATCGGGCTTCAAATGTGCACGCTCTAAGAAGATTTTTAAATATGTTGTGTGTTGTCTTCGACAACAAATGGAGTTCTTCTTTACAGAAGTTTTGCTTCTCTGGAGTTTCCTTAGAGTGAAAAAAAATTAAGACAATAAATGAAATGAAATGAAATGAAAGGAAAAGGAAAGTTGGAAACAAATAACATATCGTCCTAACCTCCCCTATCCTCCCTAAGAACTCATAAAAGTAGCCTAGATGAAGGTTGGGACCAAAACACGTGTATTCATTTGTAGTCCTCCGCACCCTCACTCTCCAGAGCCTCAGTAGATTCCAATCAGTGTGGATATGGAAGGTAAGAGTGAAAGGGAGAAGAAGAGGAAAAGTTCAGGATAGGACAGCTGAAAGTAAAGTAGGAGATATCAAACTGGTATTAGGTAGTCATGGGCGCAAGGTTCAACGTAAAATCCGAACCACGGTGTGTAGCATGTATTGTAATATAATTTTTGTTATTTCGTGACCCCTGTTTCATGTGTTTGTCTGATGGCAAAATTTGAAGGAAAATGAGTTTTTCAAAGGGATGCTAATTTGCTTAGAGATCAGGATTATCTTTGTCCATTGCAATTATTTATAGTTTGCACGATTAAGTAAAAAAAGAGCGTTATGCGTGAGGATTACGCAATTCTGTAATAGCAGCGTGTTTAACATTATCTTTGTTAGTATTTAACTGTCGTAGGCGTTCAACCCGTTATTAGTAAATAGGTAATTTACTAATACTGGTATTTCTTTTTCTTTTCTATGCCTTTGCCTACTTTACTTAATCAGTGAATAACTAATTATACCTTTGAATATTTAGGGGATTACTAATCTATATCGTTGTTTTCCATCATGATCTCCAGGTTTAGTATACAATTCGTGAAGTCCAGATCGAGGGAAGTTCTCCCTAACGGTATTATATCGTGTTCGGGTGTGTCCAAATTAGTAGACCTACCTTCTTCTTCTTCTCGTTCTTCTAACATCGGTAAGCTTAGGAAGAGGGGATGAGTTTTCCACCTTATCTAGTTGACTAAATCCATACCTTTTCGTGTAGTGTCTTTTCTATGACTTTCTTAGCTTTCTTCCTGATTATTGTGTTGAGCGGCTTTTTTGTACCTACCTGTATCAGTTTCTTTGTCTAGTATTCGTAATGATTTACATTGCTTTGTTTTGAATGCTTTGGATCTTCATAAGGATCCTTCTCGAGATACTGTACATATGTAGATATTGTGAATAAATTATTGTAGATTGAATTATTGCTTGATAGATCTTCCATTTGTTAGTCCAAACACTTTAAAAACTATCATGACTGCATCTGTCACCTATTGGATATTAAGACACTACTCATTTCTTGTTGGCGGTATATCTACGGTGTAGATTAAATAGAGAAATGGGCTAAGAGATTGAGTTTGAAGAAGTCCAGTAGTGAGCTCAAATCTTTTCCCTTTGGTGCTCCCAATTTATATAAAAGCACATCTCTCCATAATCACATAATATTCTTTCTATCTTGTTTATTCTTAAGCTGGCCTGTTTTAAGGACCCCAAGGCCAGACAGGTCAGTACTACTCTCCCTATTCTCCTAAAAAGAAGAAAATTAAAAAACCAAGAGGACTAGGAGTTCTTTTCCTTCAGCGGCGGGAGCGGACGTCTTCTCTGCTGTTTCGGGAGGTGGTCAGGCCATGACTGGCACGTCCGGCCAAGAGGTAGACTTGGAAGGAGAAACCCATTGGTAAGTATAGCATTTATGACTTTCTGGGCCCTCATCGAGACGGTGCACAACGTCTTCGAGCCAGCGAGCTTCAATCGTTTCCTGATTTTTTGCTCTACTGGTGGAGATATGTTGATAAAAGGTCACATGTTCCATCAGCGCGAAGCATTAATTATGGTTTTAAGTTGTCAACCCAATGTCTCTCAATTATCGGACAGGAACCTTCTGGTAAATGCGGTGGAGCCTTTCATTGCGCTAAAGGTGTCCTCTTCTGTCACTCGATGGCTCACCTGTGCAGATCACTCCACCCTCTAGCATGAAGTTTGGAAAATGAGTGTCTCAGACGAGGGAACTCGTGGAATACTCCTTAGGAGATATCACCGAAGTGTTGGTCGACCAAGTAGTGGTTAAGGTCAAACGTGTGATCAGAAAATAGAGGTAATGATTCCAGACATACTTCTACACTCTTTGTCACTTTCGATCGTGAAGGCATCCGTGGCATGCCACGAAGATTCTACAGCTGCTTCCGATTTGGCTATATAAAACAAACGAGGTCATGCCAAATCGGGTCAGTTAAAAATTAGATCAAAAGGCTCAAAGGATTTGCCAGATAAATCTGTATTGTTTAGTGCGAAGTGTGTGAATTGTGGCGAGCCGTATCCTTCTTTCACGAAGAAATGTAACTCGTATCTATTCGAGAGAGGTGTTCTGTCTTTTCATGTTGGCGACTGTCTCTCTTTTCTCGAGGATAAAAACGATCCTCTCGCGCCCAGCGCAATCTGGGACTTCCTATACCTCAATTGCTTCACAGGTAGAGTTTAGGTCACAAAGACTCACATTCATCAATCATCTAAAACCAAGCTTCCTCCCTCCCCAACGTGACCGTTTGACGTAAGGCAACACGACCGAATTCTCCCGAGTCGTTAGACTTATAGAAGGTAGACCTTCCGAAGGCAGTCAGTCTTAAAAACGTCTTCGGAGACTCCTGAAGCTGTTAAGAGAGTAGGATAGCACCAAAAGAGGAAGCTCCGCCGCCGAATCTGCACCATCCGCCGATAAGTGCTCGGAGGCAACAGTGCCTTTAGCGCCTTCGACGGCCAGCGGTCCCTGAGATCTGCCTCCTGGGAAGCTTAACGACATTCCTGTTAGGGTCTTCACATTTAAGAGGGAACCCAAATCTCTTTCGAGGTGTCTTTCTCCACGAGCCTATGTTTGGCACGTATCCCCTGCTCACCCTCCAAAGGTATAAGGGGTATATTTTGCGAGCACACCACCACTGGATTGGGTTCGAGGAGGAGGATGCGCATGATGTCTCGTCCTCAGGGATTTCAACGGTAGGCACCCTTTTAGTGGGACTACACGATAAATTACAAGGCCAAAATCTTTTGCGATCTGATCGACGAGCTAGAGATGGGTGTCCTAGGTGTAGTTGATTTTCCGCCTCACACCCCGAAAACCACTTCATTTTCCCATCTCGATCTATCCCTATTGGATTGGAGATGGTTGATGACCTTCATGGTAGCAACTACTTTCCTATTCAATGATTATTTTCTAGGCCGATGCTGCCTCAAAATCTGCTCTCATGGTGCATGTAGTGGTAGTGGTGGTCCGAATTTTAGGAGCACGACGATGAAGTTGCCGAGAAAAACTCAGTGGCAATTTCATTGCAGTGCAGCTAACTACTATTCATAAAAGGTCTTGTAGTTTTGCATACCGTCCTCTTCCTTGGTGATTGGCCGAGTGTAAGACGGTCTCAAACAGACGCGATATGACAACATACGTTATGAGTGCCACCCAAACACTTTCACTGTTGGTGAATTTCGTCGATCTAGTGCTAGGTTCTATTATATTTTGAAGCAGCCCGACGTTCTTTCTGGCGAGTATACGTGTCTTCACTTAACTGGAAGTCCCCTCTTCCTGAGAAGTGGAAGCCACTTAAAAGGATTCGTGGCAAGTTCTCGCAAGTACCTCTCCCATTTCCCAGGACAACGGAGTATTTCGCGACTGCTTTATCTATTGCTCTGCTATCACTCAATATACATAATGATGTGGCTGAAAGCTGCCGACTGTACTTCACCTCAGAGGCGGGAAACTCTTCAACGACAGTTTACGTTAAGTAAATTGCGTTTCGCTCTCGCTTCATGCGCAAACACCGCCCTTGATCGGGACAATGTCCTGTATGTCATGCTTCTACAGCTAAGAGAGCGAGGCATTGTATTTTTGCTATATTTCTCACCAGGAGCCGGACATAGGGTATACTCCTATGATCTTGGTGAATGCCTACTGATCTCTATTTACGCAAAAACACGGATATATCACTGCAACTTGATTGAGAAAATGTTAAATGTTAGATTACCCTTCTTCCTAAACTGCGGATTTCGCCTGTCTGCTGCAAAGTGTGGCTTCAGTAAGTTTCCCTCGAAATCGGTTGCTCTGAGCCGACTGGAAATTACTATCTGCGAGGTCTTCCTTCGTAGACAGCACTACTTCACATTGTTTGTTGATTTGGAGAAGGCCTATGATATTGCATGGCAATGCGTATCATGAAGACTCTCCATATGAAGTGGACGAGAAGACGCCACCCAATTTTCATTTCCGACTTCTTAAAAGATCTTCGATTTCGGGTATGGGTGAGGAAAGCTCTCTCCCGTCATATGTCTAAAGCAGGAAGAGAGCGTCCTACAGGAAAGTGTCCTCAGTGTCAGAATCTTTGCCATATGCATGAACGTAGAAAACCTCAATTCTGCAAGTTGTTCTTGCTGTAGTCTACTTAGATGATCCTTTGATCTCTTTTGTACGCCACAGATTCCAATTAGTCTGGTAATGACTTGGGTAAGTATATTTTGAACTTAATCAAGGTAATTTCTATGAATTTCTTTAGAGTTTAAAAATACAAAATGGTTAAGTTCAGAAAAAAGAATATATGATTATCCAATTCTTTAGTATGTTTTAAAAGAAAATGCATTACAATTGATGAAGTTCAGAAAATTTACTAAAATTTAAGCAATTAATGGAGTTCAGAAAATTTATGAAAATTTAACGATGGCTGCTTTGGGGGGGGGGGGGTATATTCCAGAAAATTTATAAAAATTTAACCATGGCTGCTTTTTTTTAGATTTTAAATTTTAATCTCAGTAGCGAAGCGCAAGCTCCCCTCCGTAGGGGGTGGGGGGAGTGGCGAAGCCATTGCCTGGTCATATCATAAGAACACAAGTCAACGGATGATAAAATACGGCAAGAGCCTATCAGAGGTCATCCAAGTCAACACCCATCCCATAAACTGTATCCAAACGATTACATCCAAAGCACTACTTAAAAAGTTAGAAAGGATTATTCTTGTCATTAGTTTATTCATGATAATCCTAGATATTTTTTTACTTGCATTCATAAAGGATTGAATGTTCATTGTTCAACCCCTATTGTAGTTTGGTTCATCTACGCCAAGGAGAGAATGTGATAAAAAAACGATAGAAGGAAAATGAAAAGGGTAAAAATTAAAATTAACTTTCGTACCATTAAATGCTGGGGGAATTTTTCTCTGTTATTTTTCCTTGTTTACTGTCCCCCTTTTGCCGGTCCCCCGAAAAGTTATGCTTTATTTTACCTAATTACACAAAGGTTGAATGTATCCTTAACACACGAAGTTGTGTGATTTCGAACCATACATGTGATGACATAGCCTCTGGTTTCAGACGTCCTTTATCTACAGAACATTTGCTGTATTTAATGTTTTTGCCCTTTGTCCAATCTCCTGTATTGACTATGTCATGTCGCCTTAAATTTTATCTGTTTAATCTACATAGATGCCAATGTTACTCATATTTTGTATGTTTTTACCATGTAGTAATCTTTAAATTTTGAAGTGTCTTTTCTCTTTGGCAAATCCCCCAACCATCCATAACTAGGCATGATTTGTGCTGTAACCAGTTGCCTTCTTTTCCATCCGTACAAATGTCTAAATACGCTCTGAAACCCTGCATCGTGAATATAGAAAATGAGAAATGGATGTAAGATAATGGATATGGAATTGAATTTCCACCGAATCAAGAAATCGATACGTACGAATAGAAAGCGCCATTATTTCATTAGTTTTCCAAAATATGAAATGAACATTTTATACTACTCAATATCAAAGAAAATATGATCGATTTAATTACCATTCGGGGGCGGGGTCTATATATCTGAACTTAGAAGTACGGCATAAAAACAATGAACATTAGAACGCCTAACGACGTATGGCAATCGCATTTGAATTCTAACCTAATGCTAGGCTTTCAAATTGTTTATACCAGTAGTTGATTACAGATAGCGCTAAATATTGAATACACAATCACATTGTTAATTGCCGCCGCATCATATATCACTATATATCATTTTAAAGAGAATTTTCTTAATTAAAATATGCTTGGCTTTCGAATTGTGTATACTACTGGATGATTACAAATAGCATGGGGTGTGGGGGCAACCCCAAACCATTAAAGAAGGTAGAGGGGCGAAATAATCACTTTATGGTTCGAATTCAACAACGGTTGTCAGACGTTGTTAGAATCACCAATGTTCATTGTATTTATGCTGCGCTCCACCTCTTCGGGAAGGAGCTTGAAATAAAGTCATTAAAATTCCTTAAAGTGGGTGACTCTGTATTCCAAATTTATTCCATAATTTAATTCTGAAAAAATATGCCTTCTAAATGATATATAATACAATAGGATGCGATATCAATATCTAATGTGACTGTGAATTCTATATTTAGTCACATTTATTTTAGAAGCCTTCTAAATATTGCTCCCTTAAGATTTCTGTAATTACTGCAATAGATGACTATTGTGTACGACTCCTTTTGTACAAATGTTTAAACTAAAATCGCCTTGTTTTAAACTTACCTCCAATGAAGTCTCACAATGGTCAATTAACATCCAATGAGAAGTCTCACAATGATTAAAATATTGTATAAATGTATTAAAAGAGCATAAGTATATTAGAGCAATTAACTTAATAGCTCACCTAGTAGAAAATAAATGAATTTCATTTCGAATTTTTCCAAGTACACTTAATTTAATTCCCCTTACGCTAACCTCTATTAGGCCTAGCATAAACAAAAAATATAGTTACTCATAAGAAAACTGAATCCATTGGTCAAATTCCTGTTTTGTACAGTCTCCTAAAGTTCGGTTAAGTTAGATTATCATAAGTAAATTAGATATAAAATCCATTCCGTTTTCTCAAACTCATTATTCTTAGCGGAATAAACTTTCACGCGAGAAAAATGAATATCGTTTTAGAAATCAAATTTTCTCTTCCCCAAGGCTCAAACCATCGCTCCCTAAATGCGAATTAGATAGTAGGCCTACCAACCTACCGAACTAAAATTGAATGTAAAAATGTGTAATCTACTTCTAATGGAATGAAGGAACGAACACATTTAATAAGTGATTATAATAGGCCTACTATGATTACATTGTAACTAGAAAGCTTTGTTCCACAGAGTAGCTAACGAATAATGAAATTACAAAAGGTAGGCCACCACTTTCTTGATATTTTCTGTTCTCTTTGTTTTGTCGATATGAAAAATAAAATTGAGAGTTCTTTTTTGTTTAGGGGACGGGACACAAACCCAAAATGACTGGCGACGTCACCAGACAGAAAGTTTGACTGGCCACTGTGACTTCATAATAATATTCTGCGAAGCTGCTTCGTTTGGACTTGGTTCAGCAAATTTATAAAGACATAAGAAATTTCTATCCTTTAAAATAATAAATTTTTGCTGCTACTTTACTTTTCATTTTCACTAAATCAGGTTCAATCGGTCCATTACATTTATTTTTTAGGTTAAAGTTAAGTTAGGTTATATAACCAAAAAAGTACCAAAATCGCGAGTTTTGGCTCTATAAGAAAAACGCGTTAACATTCGTGGATCACATGGCTGTCTCACAGGCAGACACCTTGGTGACGTCACCAGCCATTTTTGGTTTGTTTCCTCTAAACAAAAAAAGCGGCAAATTGGGAATATCTTTCCCTAAAGCTTTAGATCCTATTTCTAATAACAACTGATAATGCCGGCCAATTAGTAAAATATGTAGCTGTTAGCAAATTGTATTAGTTGTGGACATACGAAGTAAATTCATAAAATAAACCATAAGCCTATCGCAATTTTTAGAAGTAACTTTTAGTCTTTTTAAATTTGCCTACTTAGCCTAAAGAAGTGAAATTCGTCTTTTTCGAGTGGACTTGTTCTCGGTACTCATTACTCCATTCCAACATTTAATGGAAACCGAGTTTGACCCTAAATTTATTCCATTATTAACCGACTGGCTAATAATGTCATCTCTATTTATCCCCCATTTTCCATTATCTCTCTCCCAGCGACATTTTCCTCCATAGAGTGGAAATAGGCCTATTAGTGATGCTTCCTTCCTCTTCCCAAAACTAAAATTGATAATAGGAAAACTGTTGACCTAGAAATCATCATCATCACTTCACTAACTCTATAATTTAAGAACGGGAATTTTTTAAGTATTTGAATAATAATTTCATCTTAGTTTGGTTATGACTTAAGTATATTTTAAATTTTTATCAAGGTAATTTCTAAGAATTTCTTTAGAGTTTGAAAAAACAAAATAGTTTACTTCAGAAAAATAAATAGGATTATCCAATGCTTTATAATGTTTTAAAAGAAAATACATTACAATTGAGGAGGTTCTGAAAATTGATTAAAATCTAAGTAAGGCTGCCTTTTTATTTTATCTATAACTATATTTTAGTAACGTGATTTTTCTTAAAGGGGGGGAAGTTTAATTTAGAGTTCCTTTGTAAAATTATTATAATTGGCGAAGTTCAGAAAATTTAGAAAAATTTAACCATGGACGCTTTTTTATAGATTTTAAATTTTAATCTTAGTAGCGAAGCGCAAGCTCCCCCCGTAGGGCGAGTGGCGAAGCCATTGCCTGGTACATTTATACGATTATAAATATGTATACTAGTGCACCGATAAATGACGGTATTATTTACGTAAAAATAAGAATTATTTAGATTACACTAAATATTATGAATTAATAGAATTTCATAATTTTAATACCTAAAATGAGATTTCCTTCTACTCGTGTACCCGTGCCAATCAGTCCTGGTGCGGTCTTTTGAAATCTGCTCTAGTAGCGTCACCCCTCAAATCTTCTCTGATGATAAACAAGGTCAACAGACGTAAGTCGCGTGCTCTCAATTATTCTGCCTTATGACCATACGACCTTCAAAACTTTCAATAGTTCCCCGACTAACCTTGAGAGGACCTTGGCAATTATATCATTCGAAAGAGAATGTAAAACAACATAAAGGTTTCAAATCTCGTTAGAATCGGCCGAATAGTTACGATGTTATTGACATTAAAAAACTCATTGAAAAGTAAAATGGTTACAACCCGAACGACTACCTACGGACCACCATAATAACTTAGGAGTCGCGTGTAGGCGACTAAAAAATGGACAAAATTTAAATTTGTTTCGCGTCTCTTTCTTTCTCTTAAACTGCTACGCCCCACTCCCCCCCCCCCCCCCACACACAGCCTAGACACTTTCCCTACATTCCTCTTCCACAGGTTTGCTCATATTCGATCTGGTATTCCTCTAACGCTCAACCTCTCCATGGGGGCAATTCCCCTACCTCTTTATCCTACAGGGAAATTGAAATAGATGACAGGAGATAGCAGGAGAAAACGTGACCTAGAAGAAGATCCATTATGGACATGAACAAATAAACTAAGATACAAGCAATATAACAAAACAACGGCAAGAAAGCCTTAAAACAACAAATGAAGATAATGCATACAACAAAATAGTATGCAAAATGATAGAGCAACAAAAGAATAAACTTCAAGATAAGAAAGAAAAATAGAGCAAATAAGAAATATAAAAACATGCTAACTAACATAAAAAACAATTTTACACGCAAAACGCACTAACACACAAAACAAATCAAACAAAAAACAGCAAAAAGAAAAAAAAACATAATTAAACCAACAAAAATCACTATAGAGACTTGCCAGCCATCTGGCAATCTATCAATCCTCTACACATTTCACTTCCGACCAAAACTATTCCGTCCCTCTTTAAAACTATGTTTATTTTACTAAAATATCGCCTTTTCTCACAAAAAAATAATATAATACTAATATTCATTGATGGGCGAGTATTCGCTCGCTTTTTCACACCTTGGCTTGCAGGTGTAGTAAACTTGCATAAGAGAGTTACGGAAGCTTAAGGAATTACACAGGAGTACACCTATTTGCCTGATCGATTATTTTATTTTATTATAAGCTCTGAATGGATATATCTCCTCTTTCCGATTCACGGGATATCACCTCAAAGAGGCGATCTCCACAGACTGTTCTTAATCTTAAACTATCCCTTATATAAACACATTCTCATCATCATACCGTACTTCCATCAGGCACAATATTACCTGACCACCAGCAAAGTCTCAGAAGTCGGCAATAGGGTGAAGTAAACTCCTGAAGGAGACCCCGTTAGGAGCTCAGAGAAGTCCTGGTTAGAGATGACGAGCCCTGTTAGAGGTGTCGATCCCAAACCCCGCTGCAGGACTGCTTATAAGGCTAGGCCAATTTAGGCTGGCTGGTCAGGGAATGTGCGCTTCCAAGTGGGTTGGAGATTGAGAGATAGGAATAGATAGAGGGTTTCTCTCAATAGTGAAGATGGCATTTCAAATTTCAAGAACTTCCAAGAAAAATATACCCCGCTTGTAGAAGGAAGAGGGGGTATGAGAAGGTTGAATGGATCCCTTGGATGTCACTAGGAGGCTGCCGCTTGGAATACTTCCAAACGGAACCAAAGAGAAACACAAAGATGTCGCCGAGAGTCATTTTATGGACCACAAGATCACCCTAATAAAATGTATCGAAACACCCAACGGATTTGTTGTGATATGCATTGATAGTAACCAAGTCGAGAAACTACTTTCATCTGCCGCGAGAATCACATTGAAATAGATAAACTTCGAAGCGCTTATTCCACTCATATTAGTAGCCAACTGAAGCAATGTATGCCAAAAGGTTAAATCATAGGCAGGCGAACACATACCAGAAGAACTGAAACAGGAATTGCAAAACCAGCGTCCCTGGATGAAGATACACGATATTATCAAGTTCAGGGGACACAAGCACATCTTTAAAATCGAGTGAAAATCAACTGAAATTACGATCAAGGCATTAGAAAAATAACCCCTTACATACAACATAATAATTCTGGCAAAGGACATACAAAGAAACCAATGTATCAATATTCAAATGTGGTTCCATTGCTATTAGATGGAATTCATAAGAAAATCAGCTTCCTAAACAAGGAAAAAGAAATGAGCTCAGAATGCAGCGGTCCTCACACATAGAGAAACTGCACAAGCGTAGTTAAAAAAAATGCATTAACTGTGCCAGTAGCCCCAAAACAATAGCTATGCCCTGCGCTAAAAGAAAGAAAAACATTAATAAAGGGAAATTGAAAGCCAGGAGAGAAAAGGTAGCAAGCAAGAACCCATCCGCAGCAGTGGCAGAAAGAAATCCATTCGCATCCTCCTATCCTATCGGAATGGCCTTTAGAATAACAACAATTTCAACGAATTTTTCCACAACTTAAATTCATTACACTCATCAATTAGATTCAAAGTAGGATGGGAACAGAACAGTTTAAATAATCTGATACAATGTTCTTGTGAGGGAACCCGACGTGGAATCTCTTGAGAAGACGGAACTTCCATGTGCTGCAGACGGCCCGGTTAGGCCTAAATTGGTAAGCCTAACCCCCTCCCTTTCCACAAGCGGTAGCATCGAACCGCATCCCCCACGATTCACCTTTACGCGGACTAGAATAGCCTCTGCAAGAAGATTCGAGGCCATTCGAGAGTAGAACTGTTTCCCTCTAGCCCCCCTCGGGGAGAGCCTTGGACATAAATAGTGTTCGACTCCCATGAGGAGAGACAGAGTTGAGAAGTCTCGCCCAGACTCAAGAAGATTTTCCATGGTTCCAAGTCAAGTGCTACCGCTCCCGATTCCGCCAGGAAAGGATCCGCCCTGGCCAAACATTTCGACAACACGGGTACATCCTCCAAAGACACCTTCAGTGTTGGCTGGATGCGTGCAAGATTCCCTAGGTCTACGAGTCCCTTCTGGACTTCTTCCTTAGGGATCAGCTTTTAGCTGCCGTGGCTCCCGAAATTCGGGCCTTCATTGAGAATAAACGTTGTGCCACTTTCAAGGAGTGCTTGGAAGAGGCCTATGTCTACGCGGGTAGTCACGATTTATAACATAAAGATGTTAAAAAGGCTCCCCAATTGCCCCCCAAACTAAGTTGTATGGCCCTAAGACGCCTCCTAAATTGGTTCAAAAATTTACCAAAGTTCCTAGTCCTTCGAAGCCAAGAAACTTCCATTCATCGGAACACCGAGACGTTAAGCCCCCAGTTTCTTCTCCCCCAGTTGTTCCGTACCAAAAGAACCCGATCGTCTGCTACTCCTGCGGAGTTCCCGGCCATTACTGCACGAACTGTCCTCAAAAGTCCCGATTCGCAAACTCTCAGTCCCACCAAGTGCACCAAATCTGGGCCGCCCCTGATCCTCCTCCGTCACCTCAGGAGACTTCCAATCCTCCCTCGCCCGCCAAAGACCCGGTCCCTAAGGTAAACTTTCTCTTAATGAGAACAACCCTGGTGGATTGAAGTTCGAGAACGGAACTGTGAACGGTCGCCGAGTATCCACCCTCGTCCGTGACACCGGGTGCACCTGTAATATAGTGTCTGAGGACCTACTCCTCCCTGTTGGGCCCGACCACAAGAAATTTGCGGTGGTCCACGACTACCTTGGCCGGGCCAGTCGTTTCCCAGTAATTCGTTGTCACATCGAGTGTGACTATATGTCCAGTTGGGCCGAAGTGATAGCGGCCCCAATCCAGTTCTGCTCCGTTTTATTCGGCCAGAACCCCGTAATTCACGACCATTCCGTGGCTCAGCTCGTGATTACCCGTACACAGGCAGCCCTGGAATCCCGTGCACCTGTTTCCCTGAAACCCCTATCGACCCGGAGTTCCAAGCCCTCCGGAGCGATAAGTTTTCCCGCGCCAAGTAGGAGTGCGCAACTCTCTCCCCCTTTGGGAGAAAACTAAAGCCCTCGAGCGTGAGTCCACCCGAGGTAACAAACGAGTCTCGTATCCCGTGAAGAAGGACTTATTGAGAGGTTTGAGACCTAATTGGACCTTAAGTCACGGGAACGAAAATTCAAGCCTGGCGCGAAGGTGCTGGTGCTACTTCCCACGGAAAGCAACAAACTCCTTGGCCAGTGAAAGGGACCCTACCCCGTCCTCAAGGCTAGAGGACCCGTAGATTACCTCATCCATACTCCAGCGGGAGCGAAGGTTTTCCACGTGAATTATATATATATATATATATATATATATATATATATATATATATATATATATATATATATATATATATATATATATATATCTCATTAATGTTCCTAATTATGATTAAGTTTTTTTTGTCCCATATTTATGCCTCCATTTAATTGTATCCTTTTTTTTTGGTTCCACTGAAATGTCGCCAATGTTCTCCTGTGATTTTTCTTTTGTTTAAAATTGTATTAGCTCAATTCTCTATAATCGACCTGTTTAAAGCTCATGTACGTAAATTCCCCGCTGAGCTCAGATTTACGTTTTTTTGTGTGCGTACACCTTTCGTAGAAGGTCAGAATTTCCCTAGACCTTTGATAATACTAGTTTGACGGGTTGGGATGATCCTTTCCTACGCAACTGCTTTGTAAAGCATCATCTTTCGGTTAGTAGATGTGTGAGGGAATCCCCACGTGGAATCTCTTGAGCAGACGGAACTTCCATGTGCTGCAGACGGCCCGGTTAGGCCTAAATTGGTAAGCCTACTCCCCCCTTCCTTCCACAAGCGGTAGCCTCGAACTGCGTCCCCCACGATTCACCTTTACGTGGACGAGAATAGCCTCTGCAAGAAGATTCGAGGCCATTCGAGAGTAGAGCTGTTTCCCGCTAACCCCCCTCGGGGAGAGACTTGGACATAAATAGTGTTCGACTCCCATGAGGAGACACAGAGTTGAGAAGTCTCGCCCAGACCCCAGAAGATTCCCCATGGTTCCAAGTCAAGTGCTAGCAACAAAGCAAAGTGACAGCTGGACTATTTTGTGTATTTGGCATTAGCCCCAGTCAGGAGGTAATTCCACTGAACGATCGCCACCGAGTGATTTTCCCGACTTCTCTCAGCAACTCCTGTCGAAGCCCACCTCATTTCGGGTAGCCGAAATACTCTCCCCTGGACCGGAAGTTACCACCCCCCTCCCTTCAGTAACCCAATTGAGTTAATTCCCCCCCCCTTCCCTATTTGAATGGTCTCCTCCTGTAATACCTTAAGTTCTAACTTCATAGTCTCATTTATAACTACAATTCCCCCTTTCATTTACTGATGTGATTTTGCCCGTTAATTCTCTGAGGTAATTTTACCCATCAATTCTCTCATTATTTTTGTGTAAATAAAATTATATTTTTTGTACATGCCTCTTTAAATAACCTTGAGCTTTGCCATTGTCCATAATTTACCTGACCTCGTTGCACTCTCTTGCTACTCAGCCCGTCTAAACTCGTCGGTTTCCGTTCCTTCTGTCGGTTCACTTTCAAGTTATTGGTCCCTCCCTCATAGATATAATATGGTATTGATATAGTGTAATGTCATACCACGACAGTTCTGTCTATCGAAAACTTACCAATTCAAATGCATACATACATTTCTTCTCATTGCATGACAAATCTGTTAAAATATTCGTTCTTTCTTCCCTGTTCCTTCAAGCCTATAGAACATGTGACCCAATTTTCCTTCAGGATAAAATCAAACACCTTATTTGCAATTTCATTGACCTCAAATATCCCATTTATTTCATAAACAAATGCCATAAAGCCAGAAAGGTTTTTATTCTATTTCCACACCCCAAAAGGAGAACTTCAACAAATGTATAATCTTCCCATATGCTCTAGCTCTAGCCCCCTTGAAATCGTATGCTAACAAAAGTAACATAATTAAACATAATTATAACATTCAAATACACACATACCTTTAAAAAGTCTTTGACCAAACTTCATCTCACTAACCAAGTCGCAGGTGTATATTTAATCCCCTGTAAAGATTGTGAAAAATCTTACATTGGTGAGTCGGGTCACTTTAGTAAGAAGATTAAAGAACACGGTGCAGATATCAAGAGCGCCTCATCGTCCATATGCAAAATTATGACCATAGAATTTAATTTAACCAAGCCTAAATTATTTATATCATTATTTATATTCATTATTAGCAAGGTTGTTAAGTTTAATATTTCCACAAGGACAATATAAATTTTACAAATGTATTTCGAACACTGTCGCCAAATCCATTTATAAATCGCCATAATAGGTCAATCCATGCGATTAAAAGTTGCTTCTCCAACTATAAGCATATTTATATGTTTCATTATATTTCCATTATTTTCATTTGGTTTAGTCTGATTATCCGCCGTTATATACTGGAGTCGCAAATTATACCTTAATTATATATTTTATAATGGCGAAAGCTGAAACTACAGTAGTTCTGTTCGTAAATAAATCAAATTCAAATAATGTGGTTTATTATATATATATTTTGAAAGGAGGCCATGTATTGTTTAGCTTCTTGAGAACTTTTTAATTTCCATAAGTGACTATTTCTTGAGGAGAAAAAAAAAAGATCGTTAAAGATGATTTTAACTCATTATTTATTATTTACCCGAGGCACCTTTCGACCAAACTGGTCATCTTCTGGGGCTACATTGATAAATATGAACAAATTCAGCTATATAAATACAAAGTATATGTGGACACTAGACACTATACAAGCTTTCAGAAGACCAACACTGAATATATTTTTTAAAATTAAAATAGAAAAAATAAATTTGGGATTAAAATAAACAAATTTGAGTTTAAAATTAACATATTTTGACGTTCTATATTGTAGAAAAACAACAGGAAAATACGGCAAAATTACACCGTTCTGTCAGAAGATGTCACGCCTGTCTACCTAAAGTTTCGGCGCGTACTGTCACCGACAGGAAATGAAAATTGCTAAAAAAGATGTGGACCTCTTGTAGTTTTTTCTTCATGGAGAAGGCGCGCCTTAGAAGTGAGTTCCTCTTTGAAATATATATATATATATATATATATATATATATATATATATGAAAGATAATCGTACGTTAGAAAATCTTCCAAACTAAACAAGAAACTTGACCTTCTCTTCAAGAAAAACCCATGGTGCACCTCATCATCTCCGAGAAAACATCCTGAATCTCTCTTCCCGTGAATTAATCTTTGATATGGACTTTCGTTCTCAATTTCTAATAGTGATTCATTAAATCTACAACATTTAGCGTCCCTTAGTAAATGAAGTGAAAATCTGGAGATTAATAGGGAATTTCTCAGTGGTTATCTTTGCGGAGTTTTTAATTCGAATGCTAATGTTAAATATCAAAATACACCCCAAAGGTTACTTAACTCTTTAAAACTTTTACAGAAAGACCAAAACATAGTGATAACAAAATCCGACAAAACTAACCAAATTATTGTGATGGATAAAACTCAATATTCGCACAAATTAAATGATCTCTTAATTGACAACACTACCTATGAAATTTTAAATTCTAATCCTCTGAAAAACAAGACGAAATCCTTTACTGACGCCATTCGAAAAACCTTAGGTTCCAAATCGGAATTAACCAAAAAATTTAAAACAATCAACCCCTCCTTTCCCTACATGTATGGGTTACCGAAAGCCCACAAAGAAGGTATCCCATTACGCCCAATTATCTCTTGCATTGTCTCCCATAGTTATAAGCTATCCAAATGGCTGCCTGGAATCTTATTAAATGCGGTAGGAAAAATCTCTCAAACATATTATCCACTAATCGGACCTTATTTCCAAAATTAAAAATCTTGACCTCAGTGGTAAAAAACTGTTAAGCTTTGACGTAAATAGTCTGTTTACAAAAGTCCCGGTCGATGAAGCGCTTGACGTTTTATCGAAATTTCTTCCTAATTTAGATATTAACCTACCTTTACCGATCCCTAAAACTATTAAATTAGTGCGCTTATGCGTAACGAATAATGTATTTTCAACTGAAGATAAGTTTTTTCACCCAAAATATGGCCTAAGTATAGTTAACCCCCTTTCCCCATCCTATGCAATCTATTTATGGAAAACTATGAAATGACCCTCCTTCCTAGGATCCATTCCCAACCTCTTATCTGGTTCTAATATGTAGACGACATCCTGTCGCCATGGCCCATAGACAACAACAATTTAAATGAATTTTTTAAAAACCTGAATTCGTTACACTATCGCTAAAATTCAAAGTAGAATGGAAACAGAATAATTATCTACCGTTTTTAAACGTAAATATCCACAGTTTAAATAATTATATTCAGTGCTCAGTCTATCGAAAGCCTACAAATTCAAATGCTTACATACATTTTTTCTCACTACATGATAAATCCGTTAAGATATCTGTTATTTCTTTCTTTTTTCTCTGAGCCTATAGAACGTGCGACCCAATCTTCCTTCACGATGAAATTAACCACCTTATCTACAATTCCATTGAACTGAAATATCCAATTCACCTCATAAATAGATGCCATTCTAAAGCACGAAAAAACTTCTATGCCACCACCACCACACCATGAAAGGATGATTTTAAAAAATGTATTATTTTTTCATATGCTCCAGCTTTGGCTTCTCTTAAATCATAGGTGAACGGAAATCACATAAATATTACATTTAAATGTTCCAATACCATTCAAAAAATCCCTTACTAGATTGCGCCCAATCAATCTTGATGCTGGAGTTTACAGTATACCATGATATAGGAAATTAACATATATCAGAAAGTTAGGCAACTTTAATAAGAGGATGAAACAACATTTAGCTGATATCAGAAGGTGTACAAACTCTTCAAGTCTCTTTACAAACATGCAAAAGCACGAACATAAAATTGATTTTAACCATGCAAAAATCATTTATAAATTAAACAATTATATTGAGAGGAGAATTGCGGAATCCACTATCATCAACAAAGATGATAATTTCAATTTATCTGAGGGCAATACAAATTTAACAAATATATAACAAATAGAGTCGCCAATCGTATCTATAAGGCCCTGCACGCAATGCGTTTTGGGGATTAGCAACTCTCCAGGTGGTTTCCGGTTCCATTTTATTTTGTTTAGCTTGTCATTCAGGTAAGATTTACTCGAGTATATTTTTTTCGAGATTGTTTCATGCTGTTTCATTTTGTTTAGGATGTGTCATACGTTATATATACTCTGCTCCTTGCCTAGCGTCTTCATTATTAGTTGTAAATGGCAAGTTGCCGAAACTTGTCCGATAGTTATAAATAAAATCTTGATTCAAATATTGTGGTTTGCCATTATCTTTCGCTGATATACATCACGTCAATGTGATATCCTCTATTCATATATATATATATATATATATATATATATATATATATATATATATATATATATATATATATATATATATATATGTATATATATATATATATATATATATATATATATATTTATATATATATATATATATATATATATATATATATATGTATATATATATATATAAATATATATATATATATATATGCCTATTAACCCATAGGAAATGAGGATAGATGATTTACAAGCAACTTCGTCTTTATTATATGACCAAGCCAACATCTATCTTACCATCTTACTACTTTCTTTACGGCTTCATTGTATTGATTTCAAATTTTATCTCTCAAGAAAATAATTGCCCACTTTCTCGCCTTAAAAAATAATATTTTTTTAATGAACATTAAGTCCTCCAAATCATGGATAGCATATTTTTCTATATCATCATCACTAACTCTATAATTGTTTTGTTTTTTATCAAAGTTATTTATAATAATTCTTTTATAATATCAAAAAACAAAATTGTGTTCAGAAATAAATATAAGTATCGAAATTGTGTGAATTCTTTAAAACCCAAAGAATTACAAATGCTGAAGTTCAGAAAATTCATTTTTATATATTTTCTTCTATAGCTCTATATTTTAGCAACGTGATATTTTGAAAGGAGGGAAATTTAGTTTAGAGTTCCTTTTTAAAATTATTCTAATTAGCGAAGTTCAGAAAATTTATAAAAATTTAACAATGGCTGCTTTTTTTAGATTTTAAATTTTAATCTTAGTGGCGAAGCCATTGCCTGGTTCATATATATATTTTTTTATAGAACCTTTTACCTTCAAGATGCTATATGTAGAAACTCTTCTCTGCGATCGTCACTTTGTCGCTGTAGAGAAGCTCGTATCTTCTAACAACCCCTACAGCAGCCTCAGTGTATTTGAGCACCTGGTCGAGGGTGAGGAGCCAGACCAAGAACGATCATCCAATTCAAATTCTCCAACGGCCAAGAAGGACAATGAGATGACGCATTCCGGATTTTAATGTCTGTAGGGGCGGATGAGAGGTTGAAACTGTGGAGAGGATCCGGTCGCCACAGTCTCCTGTTACACTGGGCATCAATCTCCGAAGTGAAGGTCGTGGATGCAATGTTCCTGCGCCAGTGCATCCACGCTAAACCAATTAGCCACAAGTGAACCCGAGGAGACGCATCAAAGATAGATCCCTAGGCACAAGCTATACTCGTCTGCGAGTGGTGCAATGATGACACGATGATTTAAAAGCTGCATAAAAAAAACGTATATAATAAATATTGTTGTGATTGAAAATATTATCATTATCTTGTAATAAATCTTAAGAGTGATTTGAAATGACAAGTTTAAATGAACCATAAAGGATACATTAAACCAATAAACGTACAACTAATGAAAATCGCAAAGGAATTAGTATTTTTCTAATAACATAGGTAAAGCTTCCACTATAACATATATTATATTACCTTTTGCCAAACTAAGACAGATCACCACAAATACCAATAATACCACAATATAAAAAAAGTTATTTTCAAAAAAACAAACCTTGTAACCAACAATATGGAGTGTACCTTATCCCATTCCTCAATTGTAATAATCCCACTGAGCGGGATTATCTCATCCCATGGTCTCCGAAGCCAATCAATTTATCTCGCCTACGATTTTTCACTTTTTCGATATAATTTTGTCATTTCTGAGACGCAGACACTGTCTCGGCCTAATTCCATTCCCAAACGCAGAATATTCGTTTTTATTACACTGTCACCAAATTTAACTGCTATCTGAATTATTGCCTTATCTCTTATATATATATATATATATATATATATATATATATATATATATATATATATATATATATATATATATATATGTATATATATATATATATATATATATATATATATATATATATATATATATATATATATATATATATATATATACATATATATATATATATATATATATATATATATATATATATATATATATATTTATATATATATATATATATAAATATATATATATATATATATTTATATATATATATATAAATATATATATATATATATATATATATATATATATATATATATATATATATATATATATATATATATATATATATATATATATATATATGACGCGTTAGGTGGAAGAAGGGTCGAAGCCACATTTTTTAATTTTTCAGGAGAGACTTCTAAAGTTTGTATATTATACATCTTGCAGTTAACTGGTATAATCCAAAGTTTTATCGGTTACGTCTATTTCAACATTTTCTTGTTTGTCCTTTTTAGTTTCCATTTGTTCTAACAAATTTGTATAATATTTCGCTGCGTCTGTTGGCATTAATTTTGTAAGTTGTTGGATATCAATTTTCTTTTCCTTTGTTTTTGGGAGCATCTTAGAATACTTTGGAGGCAGTGGCTCACGATCTAAATTGAACAAATTGCAGCTGTAAGAACTTCTTCCTCTTTGCAGCCTGACACGATGACTATTACTGTTTGGGCTTGTTTGACGTCTAGAGGAAATTACGTACCCTTCTTTGTATTGGTGATCCAAAACAAATTTTCTTGCATCAATAAATGTAATTGCGTTTGATTTCCTTTTGACTTTGCGCTATTGTTAAACATCAAAATCGAAAAAATTACTTTGTTCAAGTTTTACAACTTTAAAGCGCCGAGGAACAGACGTAGTTTTTGCTTCTACAGAATCTTTCTTTGTATAAATAATATCATTATACTGTTTTTTTTATATTTTGTTCAATTTGTCCGAACTGACCATCACAAGGCATTGTTGAAATTTGGATATGAATTAGCTCAAATTAGACTCTGATATTTAGTATAACGACAAACTAAGTTATAAGGATAACTTATCCGTGAAAAACGCCATTTTCAAGTATTGTGGCTTAGGCCTTTCTTCCACCTAACGCGTCATATATATGCGTGGATATTTGTTACAATTCTTCCTATTCCTGCGAGACACTTTAGCACTTTGCTAGTGCAATTCTAGTGCCAGGGCCATGTTTTCCACAGAACTACCCTTCAATAACGGAGTTAGAAAGATAATTGCACATCCTAACTAATCAAGCAGGTACATTTTCAACATACACACAGGGCAATGGAGTTTTACATCACTTATATATGGATACAACTGTGCTCAGAGAGGGCATGTACAACCTGCCCCCCACCCCAAAGAAATACAAGAACTATCGCTAAGTTGTGGCTATAGTTATTACCTTACTTAATATTACAAGGCAAAATGGTTAAGCGAAGTATGTATGTATATTTATACCTCTTTTAACATACCAATTATAAGGCACGTAAAACAAATAACATGGATCAGCGAGGCTTGTATATGTACTTATTCCTCTTATGGCATACAAGAGTGGCGATCTATTTATGTTTATGCAATGCTCAATAATAATAATAATGATATAAATTATCCGTGGCGAACGAGACCCTTCTCCCGGAGCGCGTGACCTTTCCCAGCTGCTCGTTTTCTTTCCCAGGTCTCGCTGTAGTGTCTTGCGCGTTGCAAGAGGTCGCATCTTCTCTTGATACAGGTTCTCCACGCGGCAAGCTGCGACTGGTCCTCATGTGCCCATCCTGCATACCTGCGAGACGCCGATTACCCGGCACGTTATCATCGCGTAGGGTCGGCTATTTCACTGGTTTTAATATGTTTATTGAGACAGTGTCCCTTCTTCCATCAGGGTATTCCAGCTTGAATACCTTGCTGCCAGGTTTGATCACCAGAAAACGGCCAGCATATGGCGCTTCGAGTGGTTTGCGAACGCGGTCTATCCGGACACAAACATGCGTTGCATTCTGCAGGTCTCTGGACAAGAAAGGCCTTGGCACCGAGTGCAGGTGTCCTAAAGATGCTCTCGTCAAATCGATATGTGTCATTGTAGATGCCAGCTCATTAATAAACTTAGAATCTGATTTCAAAGAAGATAACGAGACTAAAGATTTGGGTACAATATTGTGGTGCCCGTTATAGCCGTGAAAGGGGAAGAATCCCGACTCAGTGGCAAGGCACGAATGCCCATGAGGATTATTGGCAGTGCCTACAGCCAGCCTTGTCGACACGCCCTTATGGAGCCCTTCAAGGTTCTGTTAGCCCTTTCCACCATCCCCGTTCGTAGACGGTCTGCATGGTGTAGTGCGGATTGGATGATTATCAACGAGGGCTGATAACTCTTTAAATAGCTTGGATTTGAACTGGGCATCTCTGTCCGTTAGAACATAGAACGGGACACCAAATCTGGACATCCACCCGTCTAGGAAAGCCAAAGCAACCGTTGGGCCCTTATGTCCAGGATCGGTATTGATTCTATCCATCTTGAGGCTTGGTCGATACACGAAGTAAATATAGATGGTGCGAAGGAAAGGATTGACCCTGAAGTGTGCATGGTGGGCGCGGTCCGACTATATCAATTAGCACAGTTTCGAACCTTGAAGATGGAATGTCAATGGGCAGGATCGGAGATATCGTGTGACGGCTAATCTTTGAGATTGACATGTGAGGCACTCCCTTGTCCAGGGGCGAATATCCCTGTCCTTATTGAGCCAGAACTATTGTGCTTTGATCAGACGAAGCGAAGCCTTGATTCCTGGGTGTAAAAAACTCTAGTTGATTGTAAATCGTCCTCCTACACGCCATAGGCACGAATGGTCGTGGCTATCTTAATGTAATTTCACACCATAACTGAGCTTCCCTGGGTAAAGGGAATAATTTTAACAGCGAGCAGAGTTCCTTGGTTTCTTCGTCATTTCTCTGCGATGCTGCCAAGGCTTGGAGGTCAAAGGAGTTGACGCCTATTCGAAGACAGTCAGCGACTACATTGTCCTAACCACGCACGTAGGCGATATCGCTGATATACCTCAATATGGCTGTCCAATGTCGTTGCTGTCTAACAGTTTTGACGCTCAATGGCGACGAAAAGGCAGACAATAATGGCTTGTAGTCCATGCACAAGGTTACATGTCGACATTCAATCATGTGCTTGAAGTTGACGACAGTAAGATAGGAGCTCTCTGTCGTAGGTGGCTTAGCTTGCTCGAGAAGAAAGCAACTGGCCGTGAGGATCCGGAACCATTTGGTGCAAGGCAGTTCCTGCCGAAAAATGGAAGCAATCTGTCACCAGTTGGTATGGACAATCGTTGGGCAGCGGGTAGTTCAGTTTAACGGATCCAATTAAAGCTGACTTGGTCTTCTCAAATGCTCTCTGTGCTTCTTCGCCCCATTCGAGCTCACGAGCTTTGGGTTGAAGGCGTATAAGCTCAGTCAACGGGGCTGCAATTGCTGCAAAATTCGGGATCATTCTGCAGTAATATCCTAACATGCCCAAGTAACGGCACAGTCCCTTTGAGTCTTTTGTCAATGGCATGTTAGCTATTTCTTTTATCTTTGTGGCCGGTGGACAGATTCCTTCCACCGAGTTATGATGCCCCCGAAGATATCAATTTCTTTCTTCACGAATCCGCATTTCTCCAATGAAATTCTTAGCCCATTTTCTACCAAAATTTTGAATATTTCTTCCTAATGGTTCAAGTGATCATCCATGTTATCCGAGAAGAACAGAATGTCGTCTATATATACCTAAACGAAACCCAATCCTCGAAAAAGGTTGTCCATGTGTCGTTGAAATCTACTCCTTTCCTTCCGTCGACCGGAAGGAAGATTGACGAATTCCTACAGATCCAGAGGAGTTATGATCGCGGTCTTCTCTATATCCGCCGGATTCGTGGGGATTTGATGGTAGGAAAGGACAAGATCCAGCCTTGAAAAGATTTTTTTTTCCATGGAGGTGGTACGTTAAACTTTGAATCCACGGCAATGGATATCTATCGGTTTTGTAATTGCGTTGAACACCCGGAAAGCTCCAACCATCTTGTACTCTCCGGGCGCCTTCTTAGGCACTAAGTGGATTGGTGAGGCCCATGGTGAGCTCAACGGATGCACGACCCCCTCCTTCAATAGCTCTTCGAGAGTTGCTTTGGCAACCTGTAATACCTCCATCGAAAGATACCTTGGCCGTTCAAAGGACGGTGGGATACTGCCCGTATTGATATTAGAGATTACTAAGTGTGGCGATGGGGGTGATGGGTCAGCGGGAGCTGGCCCGTACCCAGCCCCCATATTCCTTCAGGATGCCCCTTCACGAGGAGAGGTATGTTCTGAAGGTCATTTATGATCATGGCTACCGCAGGTTCATTAGATAATTTAACGCTTGATGCAATCTTGGTCTGTTCTTCTACCAGTATGCCACACGCGCAATCCACAAGCAGGTTGCAATTCCTTAAAAAATCAATCCTTAAGAGCGGAGAGTTGATATTCGCAATTTTAAACGACCACCTAAAGGACCGACGAAGACTAGGGATCGCTATGTCCGTGTGAATATCCCCTGCACCTTGATTTTTCCTACATTTGTTGTTGATATGTTCACGTTGGATCCGCGCAATTCACTCGACCTTGCCAATTCCATCGGGATTATCGAGACAATTGCCCCAGTGTGAGTTAAAAATTTTTACTTTTTACCATATATTTTTTGCGGCTACGGTGGAAAGTAATGGCATACCAGCAGCTGCGCCTACTAAGGCGTTCTCCTCTTTTTGGCGACCTGCAGCAGGGCTTATAAAACTTGGCCTCCTGGCCAAAGTACAGGTGCGAGCGGCAAACCACAGGTTTCTGTTTTCTCTGGAATAGTCGCAATCCCACCGGTATATTACACTCACTGTGGCTATCATTAGGCACCGATCGTGCAAAACCCGCCGAATTATTTATGCACTTATCATTCGCTTCGTTAGAAAACGCACAGGACGCGGATACGGCACTGCATTTTTCGGAATTCACACTACGGCACTGCTCTTTCTCGAACACAGTAAGCTTATCCGCCAGTTTTCCCAATTGGGCCAGGGTTAGTTTTTTATGTGTAGCAATTATAGGCGTAATGTTCGGCAGCAAGAATTGTATAAATTTATGAAGCTCGAGCTTCTCACTTATTCCCACCTGAAGGGCAGTTATTAGCAGTTCTAGATTGATTGAGGGCCGGCCTGTGAGTGCGGAGGATGCTATAAGCTTTTCGAATAGCTCAGGCTTGGTCTTCTCAAAAAGGCCGATCACTTCAGTTTTTAAACTCTGGTAGTTTTGCTCAGCCAAAATCGCTGCCGGAAGACGGTCAATGGTCTCAGGTGGAAGTGATTCTAATGCGTGAAAGAACTTGGTTTCTTCTATTTTTAGCCCAGAAATGTGAAACTACGCCTCCACAATGCGAAACCAACCTGTGACTCCTAATTCTTTGAAGATGGGCGGCTTGATGTTGATGGCGTTCACGAAATCCCGTTCACCTTGTCATGTCTGATGCCTTCACTGTTCGCAACTTAGGGGTCACCAGTTTATGGGGGTTACGTTTGTTGTAGGTGCCCTGTTTATAGGGAGAAAATGCGACTGGCTGATGTATATTATTATTGACCGTCACCCGGATTATAGAGGGAAGGGAATTAATATCACGGATATTTTGGAGAGGTCCCTCAAGTCACGTGAGTGAAGTGATAGGTGGCGTTAATCCCGTATCTGACTCCAAAGATACTCAAATAATACTCCGACTTGGTTGGACTTATCGCAGGCTCTATGATCGAGACAGGACTGAGAGGAATCACGTAAATAAAAATTCATGTTTAATTCTAACCAAGAAAACAAGCAAAGCGAAGGTGAGGCTTGCGTTTACACGATACGGTCAAGGAATATTTCACTACCGGTAAGGAAAAACAGTGTTACGGGAACAAGACTTAGGCGAGTACAACGGGGGCTTCGAAACGCTAAACGAACCGTAATTAGTTCCTTACTATCGATCTTACGGTGTCTCTCTGTCTGTCTGACTTAACTCTCTACCCGAGTATCGAGTTCTCCATTTTTATTCTATAAATAGTACAGGGAACGTGGCCTCTTTTCGCCCCCGGGATCACAATGTTTTTAGCTCCGCTCACTGGGCGGAATTTAGTCATACCATGGTGTCCGAAGCTAATCAATTTATGGCGCCTACGATTTTTCACTTTTTCGATATAACTTTGTCATTTCTGAGACGCAGACAGCTGTCTCGACCTAATTCCATTCCCAGATACCGGGGGTTCGGTTTTATTACAGTCTCAAATTTTACTGCTATCTGAATTCTTGACTTCCTTTTTAATACCTTTTCGGTTTACAAATATATATATATATATATATATATATATATATATATATATATATACCAGACAATGGTTTCGCCATTCCCCCCGTAGGGGGGGATCTTGCGCTTCACTACTAAGATTAAAATTTAAAATCTAAAAAAAAAGCAGCCATGGGTAAAAATTTATAATTTTTTGGAACTTAACCAATTATAATAATTTTAAAAAGGAACTCTAAACTAAATTTCTCCCCTTACAAGATATCACATTGCTAAAATATAGAGTTATAAAAGAAGATATATAAAAATAAATTTTCTGAACTTCAACACTTGTAATTCTTTGGGTTTTAAAAAATTCACAAAATTTCGATACTTATATTTATTTATGAACTTCATCATTTTGATTTTGGATATTATAAAAGAATTATTATAAAAAACTTTGATAAAAAACATAAGTCATAACCAAACTAAGATGAAATTATTATTCAAATACTCAAAAAAAAACACTTGTTAAATTATAGAGTTAGTGATGATATATATATTAATATATATATATATATATATATATATATATATATATATATATATATATATATATATCTCAAAGTAGCACGAGAGAATTATGAAAATGAATCCATTAAACCACATTGAAAGAGAAAACCGAATAATTATTCCCAGCAGTAATATTATTATTACCTTTTTTCGAAAAAATCCGTGCAGGGAAGCGATTCGAACCAGGCACACTGAGGCAGCGAGCACCGCTTTGATCACAGTTAAAGTATGCCGTTAGTACACTACGCTACGCAGAGAAGCAAAAAATTCTCTGAATAGAATAGCTTTTAAGGAACACTTTCGCCAGCTCGAACGGAGACTATGAAAAAAATAGAAAATTAATTGGGAATTCAAAGAATAAATGAGGAATAGGTAAACGCGTGGCAGATATACAAATGTATATATTCCTCATTTATTCTTTGAATTCCCAATTAATTTTCGATTTCTTTCATAGTCTCCGTTCGAGCTGGCGAAAGTGTTCCTTAAAAGCTATTCTATTCAGAGAATTTTTTGGTTCTTTGCGTAGCGTAGTGTACTAACGGCATACTTTTAACTGTGATCAAAGCGGTGCTCGCTGACTCAGTGTGCCTGGTTCGAATCGCTTCCCTGCATGGATTTTTTCGAAAAAAGGTAATAATAATATAACTGCTAGTAAAAATTATTCCGTTTTCTCTTTCAATGTGGTTTAATGGATTCATATATATATATATATATATATATATATATATATATATATATATATATATATATATATATACACACGTGGACATTTGTTACAATTCTTACTATTGCTGCGAGGCAATTTGCTGGTGCAATTCTAGTGCCAGGGCCATCTCAATATTAATAAAACAAATTCCAAATTACAATAATTATGTCTGACGGCTCTTTTAAATTTAACAAAGTTACTCAAAATTCTCTCGACCAAAAACTTACTTCGAAAATCGTTACAAATTAGCCGTTCCCTAGTTTATGTCTTCCTTTGTTCCCTTCTTCCATTCCTTGTGATCCTTCCCCCATCCGCTTCTATATATAACGCATTTGTGTGCCCAGTCTTCTCATTGTACATTGAAGATAGTAGTAGATACCGAAACTCGGCTTGTAATGTAATAAACTAATTCTACTAAAGCAATGGTTCTTAACCTGAGGTACCTGTACGCATAGGGGATACGAGATATGCTAGCGACCTGTAGCTAGTTTATTGCTGTATTTACAATGGGACTAAAATATATATAGTATCTTATCTACCATTATTCACATTATTCACATCTACCAGCCAATGTTCATAGCCCCAACCCGTCGGAGAACGTTTGAATAGTGGAGAGGCTGTGCTGATAGCGTCAATTGCCAAGTTGTTGAAATGGTGTCTGAGTCATGCAGTCAGTGGGCGTCGTTGATTGGTCCGCGGTTGGTGGGATTACTGGCGCCTGACGACCGTAGCGGGGATCGGGGAAGCGCGGCCAGTGCAGTGCGATTGTCGCTGCGGCAATTTCTGGATGTGAATCAGTGGTTCTCGACGGCGTTGAATTATATTTCAGTGTTGTACGTATTGTGTGGGTGAGTGAATATTTTCTGCATCGTTTTTTTTTATAATTCATTTGCTACATTATTATACATACTCAATTTCTATACAGTATGTGACCATACTCAAAAGTTATTTGGGTTTTTTTTCTTTTACTTATCCAATTTAGTGCTTCGAACGATACCTTTGTGGTTGTTTAGTCCAGAAAGTGTTGTGACATTAATTATCGTGTGCTCTGGGTGTTCTGATATAACTTGTGTATTTTTGACCACCGAAGAATAAAAGGCCGTTGGATTATTATTTTAAATTATAAAGGGAGTTGAAATATACCAATAGATATAAATATAATATTAATTCGATTAATATTACTCCATTAAATAAGTTTGATAAGTTTATTGATTTGACGACATTTTTCATTGTAGCCCAATTTTGGCCACTGCAATATCGCAACAGCTTTTGGGATAGCGTCGCGGAATGAGCGAATATACCGTTACATAAAAAATATTATGATTATTATTATTATGGACACACGCATTATTGAATTAAAAATATTTATATCCATTACTGTATTAAAATTTTAATAAATATGACATCTGTATGTATAATATATGTATAGACATATATTTTTCACAATTATATATAAAATGGCACTATATTTTCTTTTATACACTTTATGTTACGATAACTCTTATTTTTATCACTTTCAATACTATTATTATTATTATATTAACATCACTATATTATTATTATTCTTATTATCATTATTATCAACACTATATTATTATTATTTAAGAACTTTTTATCACTTTTTTTCACACATTTATTTATATGGTCATATATTCACTACACGTACTTTCATCTGTCCAGGTATCAGTGTGATCATCATTCTGGCGTACGATGACTAAGAAACGCAAGTGGAATGATGACTATGTTTGTTATGGTTTCACCTGTGCGACGGAGGCCGATGGAACTGAACGACCGCAGTGCATACTCTGCTGCTGCAATGTAAATCTTACCCCTCAAGACTCAAGGAGCATTTCAACAATCGGTATTGGGGCACAGACGCTGGGCATGACTCAAATAGCTTGAAGATCAAGAGGGAACGATTTGATCGTAGTGGTATCCTGCCAAAGCTAGGTTTTGTGCCATTATTGCAGAAGAGCTCGTGAAATCTTGTGCACTAAAAATGGTAAAAGCAGTGTTAGGGTCTGATGCTGAAAAGAAACTGAAGTCGGTACCTCGGTCAAACGATATTATCCATTTAAAGATTAGTGACGTGAGTCGAGATATTTTGCAGCAGGTGATCACGGACATGAAAGCTAGTCGTGTCAAAGTGAGTATTCAGGTGGATGAGTCAACTGACGTTAGTTTTTGCAATCAGTTCCTGGTATTTGTTTGGTATATAAAGGAGAAAGTAGTGGTGGAAGAATTCTTGTTTTGCGAACCACTGAAAACTACTGCAAAAGCAATCGACGTGTTCAATCTTGTGAAAGATTTCTTCTTGAAACATAGGATGACTCTTAACATGTGTGGATTAATTTGCACTGGTGGAGCCCCTGCCATGTTAGGAAACAAATCAGGCTTTGCTACCCTGGTTAAGGCAGGGGTGCCCCATATAACTGTCACTCACTGTGTGTTGCGTCGTCCTGCACTTGCCGCAAAGACGCTGCCAGAAAAATTTAAGAATGTTTTGTCAATTGTTGTGTGTGCAGTAAATTTCATCAGAGGACTAGCCCCTGAATCACCGCCTATTTGTGCCTTTATGTGAAGAAATTGGAGCTGAATACAGTGTTCTTCTTTACCACACAGATGTGAGGTGGCGTTCTCGTGGCAGGGTGCTTACACCTAACTTCGAACTACATGAAGAAATCAAGACACTCGCATACCTAGCAGATATATTCAAGCACCATAACGAGCTGAATATTTCCATCCAAGGGAGAGGGATGAACATGATCACTGCCAGAGAGAAGTTATCTGCCTTCACCAGGAAACTTTCAATTTGGATAAAGCGCATTTAGAAAGGAAATTTTGCTAACTTCCCTTCACTTGATGACGCTGCTAGTGCAGATGAAGAGTTGCCTATTCTGACTGAAGTGGAAAATCATTTGCAAGAGCTGATTAAGTCTTTCCAATAATATTTTCGCTATGGAGAGGTTTCTGTGGAACAGAGATGGATACGGGATCCATTTCTTTTCAACCTTGATTCCATGGATGATTGTGAAATAAGGAAAGATGATCTTGTTTAGCTGCAGGCCAATGACAGAATCCGAATGGAGTTTGAATCAATGCAGCTACACATGTTTTGGTGTGCACAGTTAGAAAAAATTCCACAGTTCGCAGAGAGACTTCTGGAGGTCCTCGTGCCATTGGCAACCACATATTTATGTGAGGCAGGTTTTTCAGCATTCCTACACATCAAGACTAGGCCAAAAACCCTTTGGATGCAAGTGGCGACATGCGTGTGGCACTTTCGAAAAGAGAACCTCGCTTCAGTATCATCATTGAAGAAAAACAGCAGCAAAAGAGCCACTAAAAATGTGATAATCATCAATGGGTACTTTGTGTACTGTATAATTATTGTACTGTTGTCGTTCAAGTCTACTATATGTATACCTCAAACTTCTTGCACTGTATCCTAATTAACAACACTTTAGATTATAAACAATATGTTGTTCAGTAAGTGAATAAAGTTAATATCTGAACTAAATTTGCATCACTAAACCATTTAACTTTTTTAATAGTATTTATTTTGGGGAGGGGGTACGAAAAAATTGTATGAGATATCAAGGGGTACGGACACTAAAAAGGGTTAAGAACCACTGTACTAAAGTGTGGTTTTTATACCTTGAAATAAATTCATACTGTTGTAAACTTATTCTGCATATATATATATATATATATATATATATATATATATATATATATATATATATATATATATCAGTGGCGTGCGGTGACTTTTAAAGATGAGGAAGTAATTTAAGTTTTACAAAAATAAATATGTTAATTGAAGTAAATATGTTGTTCATTAAAAGTAACTATAAAATTGTAAGCTACTCACTGTATTTAAATGTTATTTTTTTAACTTGATTCAATTTTTAAAAATAACTCCTGTAAGTATGCCCATCCAGCTAGCCAAGATGTTCTATCATATTGGCCTACATTGTATTTGCGAGTGCAACAGGCCTACCTGTTTTAATAATAGTTTCTCTTTCTTTAAAAGTAATCGCACTGAGTATCCTTTTTAATAATTTTTTCAATAATGCATTCGTAATTCCTCCCAACTTCATTGGCATCCATTTTGTTTAAAAATGGAATTATCATTTAAAAAAAATAATCAACAACATGCCACACTTATCTAAGCACCGCCTCAGGGCTACTGATCTCAAAGAGATGAAGGGTGACTGTGATAGTAGTCCCGCCCAGAGTCCCGGAAATATAAAAAAAAAATTGCTTAAGATATAAGAGCTTAACCATACAAGAGTTTTTGCTATTTAGCTGCTTTCTTTCTCCGAAGCAATATTTAAATATAACCTAAAAATATATTTAAGCTTTAAAACATAATAATAGTTACGTCAATGTGTTCCTAGATTCTGGCAACCCGTAGAGTTGCCAGATGCAAGTATGTGACTGCAAAGCTAAATTTGTTTCTTTTTCCGTATACAAATAGGTTATTTTTCTCATAATTCTAACACGGCGTTGAAATATGTAGATTCAAATCATAAAACTCTAATGACTGTATATTATTGCTAAGAAAAGTCAAAACATCCTTCAAACTATTCATTCCAAAGCACCAAAAAGCAGAACTATTATTGAAATTAAGAAAGAAAAAAAAAGAGTAGAAATCTCGACGAAAAGGATGCATTTCTTCAATTGCAGTCGGGCCAATTCGATTGAAAGTGAACGGTACCGCATGGCGTATACAAGTATAGGCAAGCATAAATGTGAGAATAAAATTGATTCTGCTGTCATTTTAATTGTTGGGGTGTAATTTATTTTTCTTTTCTTCTTAATTAATAATAATAATAATAATAATAATAAGTCTTTTGTAATGCGCTCTTCAAGGCCTGAGGCCTTCCCAGAGCGCACTTTGTGCTGAGATGAGAATGGAAATTCAATGGAAATTCAAGAGGGGGAGAAGGCAATACCGAAAAGATGCGTTTTCAGGAGACGCTTAAATGTGGTAAGAGAAGGAGAAGACCTGATTTCAGCAGGAAGAGCATTCCACAACTTAGGGGCACAGATTGAGAAGGAGCAGTCCCCTATTGAGCAGAGGGATGAACGAGGAATATTCAAAAGGGGTGCATGTGATGACCGAAGGCCCCGAAGGACATCGCGTGGCAAGAGGACAGAAGAGAGGTAAGACGGGGCCTTGTTGTTTAGGGCCTTAAATGTGATATATATATATATATATATATATATATATATATATATATATATATATATATATATATATATATATATATATGCAACAAAGCCCCCAGGAAAAATTAATACGAGGATCCCAAGTACCTTCGAACTTTATTTCGAGTTCTTTATCAAGGAATAACAAAAGTATTGTAGATTTTCCTATAATCTGGTTTCGCTATATTGATGATATCCTTTGTTTGTGGCCAAATTCTGAAAATATTGTTCTTCTTTTGAACAAATTTAATTCCCTGGTACCTTCCATCAAATTTACCCTTGAAATAGAACAGAATGGAAGTATTCCTTTCCTTGATTTATTAATACACCGCACGCCTTCTGGTTTCAAATTCTTAGTCTATAGGAAAGCAACTTATTCTTCTTTTTATATTCACTTTTACTCCTCCCACCATATTAAAGTCAAAAGATCTATTTCTATTTCAATGTTTATCCGTTCACTTCGTGTGGTTAGTCCTGAATTCTTTGACTCTGAAGTTTCCAAAATTTTTGACATCGGCCAAAAACTTTGCTATCTTTTTCATTTCTTTGATAAATGCCTTCAGTTAGCTAAAAAGTCTTTTTATCGTTTTGAACCTCGCACGCCTTTTAATAACAAGAATACTCTTGTACTTCCTTTAAGTCCATCCTTTGCTTCTTTCCCATATATTTTAAAATCTCTAGGCATTTGTTTATTATTTAACTATAATAATACTATCTCTAAACTATTAGTCAAGAACGCCCTATTGGTAATGTATATTGCATAAAATGTATTGATTGCTCTAAATATTACTTTGCCCAATCAGGTAAATGTTTAAAAAAACAAATTTCTCAGCATAAATATAATGTCCGTCGTGGAGAAAAATCAGCTCATTTTATCTTGATACGTCATATCCTAATCACAATATTGATTGGAATTCTGCTAAAATCACATGTCATAATAACGATACAATTTCACGAAATATCATTTAATCGACCTTTATCAGTAAATTTCCAAATTTTTATTTAAGTCCTACCCTATATAAACTCGATGGTTATTTTTTAAATTATATTTACCATGCACTGTCGAAACTTTTAATTTGAGACTAACTATTTATATTAATCTTAATAAACTATTAATTTTATTTTTTGTGCATCTATTTATTTTCATTTGAGTCAAGTCTTTAGAACATTTGTACTTATTCTACCTTGGTTTTTCAATCCTGACCTCTGAGGTTAATCTCTCGCTCAGATTTTCTCTCTCCCTAATTGATTAGGCGGTATTTTAATCCTCTTGTCAACCTTTAGTCTTTTGAATTTACCTGATTGAATGAACTTAGTTTGTATTTATCTTCGCTCCTACTAAGGTTTTCATTTCATTTTGTTGATTGTTTTTTTGCCTATTTGTGGGTGTTCCCTCTCCTCTGTATCATCCTTATAAATATTACAATTTTCAATACTTTTATTATTCCTTGATAAAGAACTCGAAATAAAGTTAGAAAGTACTTGCAATCCTTGTATTAATCTTCCCTGTGAGCTTTGTTTCATTTATCGCTTACTCATGCGATACTTTGTGAGTTTTCCATATATACTCGCATATATATATATATATATATATATATATATATATATATATATATATATATATATATATATATATATATATATTGACAGACAGATTTTCTCGATCGTGTAACAATTTTCTTTCGAGGCATATTGCCTCGTAATAAATTAATGCGATACCTAATCCCTGCCATTAATGAATATCCTTAGGACTGGGGAGGAAGAAGGGGAGATTTCCTTCCTCCATGTAGTGGATGTGGAAAGCCAGCAAGCTATTGGAGGGTGGCCAGGATTAATCGGCAGCTGTGCTCCAACTTTTCACCCAAGCCTGATTTTCTGGAAGCTCAATGAACTTCTAAATGGTTCAGTTAGATGTTATGGTGGCGTTTTATGATTACAAATTGCAACTGAGGCCTAGCGAAAACATATTTATTATAATTATTATAATTTAGGCTGGTCCTTCTTATGTTGACGGTATGTTCCCACATACGTTACGCTTAAACAAAAATATGTCAAATTAGAAATAAGTTTGGATGGAAACTTAAAAAATAATAATTCATTAATTCAAATTTTATTTCACATTCACTGTGAAATCTATTCAGATTACATTAGTATTTTTAATTATCATTTTAATTCACCAATGTTTCTTTATTTTCATCTCCTAGAGAAATAAATAATAAATGCTAATAATAAATGAAGAAATATTTTCTGTATTATTACATTCCTTTTAAATCTAATATGCAAAATTGACCACAATAATAACAATCTGTTAGCTATTAAATTTTCAAATTTTAAGCTTTTAAAACAAAACAAATTAGCAACAATTTGATTTTTCCTCTTCTATTTATTCCTTATCAAAGTTTCTTCGGAATAGTATTAACAGCTAGAGATTCAAAAAATACTTTGGTTTAACGTTAAAAATAAATAAAGAACAGTTTTTCATAAGCGATTTATTTTCCTTACATATATGAGTATATTTTTAATTATCCCTCTTCAGAACAAATATTGTACCCTTTAATCCTTACAGTTAGATTTTTAATGCCTTGAGATTCCCAGGAATGGATGATTGGTAGTTGCTGAGATTGTTTTTCACTCGCACTTTAGCTCTTATGATGATAAGTAAGATGTATGCAACTTTCTGATTCCAGTTCTACTTTATTTTATGAAATATAGGCTGTAATTTGGATATTTTTCCCCGTGCTGCTTATACACCGACCGGGATCATAATTTTGCTGGGATCGGGGCCGGGGCCGGGGTCACTAATATTTGGCGGGGCCCGGGCAGGACTGCAGTCAAGTTTGAATGGCTGTGAGTGATGATAGGAGTTTTGCAACACAGCTATTATTCAAGGAACGGAAGGGATCCTTGGAGGTGAAGGGGCGAACATATAGATGGAATGGAGATGAGGACAGATGTGAATGGTGCTTATTGGGGCAGAGGGAATCTATAGAACATTTGATTGTGGAATGTGTGGGCCACAGTATCGAGATGGAGAAATTGAAAGAAGAATTGGTGATAGAGCTGGTAAGGGAAAAGTGGAAGGAGGTGGAGAGAAGGGAGGATTATGTATTGAGTGTAGAAGAAAAGATAGGGCTGACAAGAGAATAGGAACAGTAAGAGCAACAAATAAATTTTGGGAGTGTGTGTGGAAGAAGAGAAATGAACAAGGCTAATAAATTATTTCTCCTCTCCACATGCCATATCCCGATACAAATGGTGGCCCAACAACACCTGAACTTGATTAGAAAATAGAAACATTTAACTATTATTGATTAGTGTTACTGAGTGAATAGTTATTAGTCAGTAATTTACAATTACTATGCCTACTAAGCGTCCGGTGTCAGCAGTGTGGGACTACTTTACGGTAGTCCATGGATGAGAGGAAGTGGCAACATGTAATATCCGCAACACTGAAATAAGAAGAGGATCTGCTGGAGTTGTAGTAAATCTTTTTCTACTAAATCATGGTGGGAAAACTTGAAGGCAAAGTATAAAGGTGAACATTCTCTCGCAGAAGGAAAGGAGGCAGAAGAAAGGCAAAAGAAAGAAAAGAAAAGGAAAATGCAAAAAGATAGAGCTCACGTTTATGTTCTGCAAGAAAATGTCTACAATTTCTACAACAAAATAGCTAACTCTTAAGGAGACATTTGATACTGGAAAAAAATGGGATTCAAAACACCCTGAACAGATTGAAGGCGAAAATCTTCTCACTTATTGGCTTTGTTATGGATTGAAGTCCTATGAAGCTGTAGAAAATGCACACTTCCAAAGATTTGTAAGCCATCTTACAAAAAAGTTCAAAGTTCCATCTGTAAAAATAATAAGGACTAAACTTGTGCCAGAATTGAATGAAAAAGTTCAGTATGCTGTCAAGCAGCCATTAAAAAATAACTCCAGTGAAAATGGAACTTACATCATTACAACTGACATTTGGTCATCCCCAAGCGAGGACTCATTCATGTCCATAACTGCCCACTGGATTACAATGGATTTCAAGAGGAAACTTGCAGTACTGCGATGCATTTGCTATAATACAGATCATACGGCATCAAACCTCTCTTCATCTGTGAAGAATATATGCACTGACTGGTGATTAAGTAATGTGCATGTCATTGTGACAGACAATGCCAGTAACATCGTTCTCGGAGTAAAAAAAATGCAGGATATCAAAGCATAGGATGCTTCTGCTACATCCTACACTTAGTCTTCCATCATTCAATTGTTTGTTGATTTTTAAAAAAATTATCCATCTTGACAATCATTTGTATAACACCAACTAATATTAATAATCTGTATGCCTACTAAAGTTGTACAGTATTTGTATTTTTCTTAAGCCAGGGTGAGAACTCTTGTAAAGAAGTTGAGGTGACCAAAAATAAAGGGCAATCTTCAATAAATATAAAAAAAAACAAGCTGGTGTGCCTAGGAACAGTATGCTGTTGTACTGTGAAACTCGATTGAGAAGTGTCTACATGATGCTAGAGCAATGCTAGAGCGTGCCTTACAACAAAAACAGGCAATAAAACTTGCTGAAGATGACCCAGATCTCATCATTGTTGCTGAGTCAAAGGTTACAATTTTACTAGATATTCATTATTCAGTACTCATAGATAATTAATTCTGTGAAGTGTGAATTTATCACCCTACTAATTATATATACTGTATATATATATATATAGTTGTTGTGTGAAGTAGGGACGGGGTGGACAAAACATCCTACAGATGCTAGCAGGTTAGATATAATGCTTTGTAAAAAAAATACTGTATTGCTAAAAAGTACTTTTTATACCTGATATTCCATCAGATAACTCCAAATGATTGGGACCTCATCCATAAAGCTATAGCCCTGCTTGGACCAATCAATGCAGCAACTAAGGTGGCAGAGAGTGACACAGCATCAGTGTCAGACATCATTTCCCTCATGAAGAGGATGATGAAGTTTGAGATCTCACAAGTTTTAAAAGCAGGAATTGCAACTATGAAAGAGACCCCGCCGAATCAAATTCACAGGTAAGTAACTGTTTGCTAAAACATGCAACGATTTTCATTTCAAACTTGTTAACCATAAGTTATAATTTTCATCATAAATAATAGTATATTTATTGCACATATAGCTGCAGCATAGTTATTAAGTATAATAACTGTATTTGGTGATGTGATATTTTTAATTCAGGTACCTGGAAGGTGGGGATTCAAGAGCACATTTTGTTAATGTAAAGCAAAATCCCTTGACGGTAGTAACCACTCTCCTAGACCCGAGGTACAAAACTGCTGCTTTCCAAAACAAAGAATACAGCCAAAGAGGAAAGAAAAAGTTTCTCTCTTTAGTTATCTCAGAGCTAAATCGAGTAATTCCGGAATCTGCAGACTCTGCAGAAACAGTGACAGAGACAGCTGAACCAAGAGACAATACTCAGTCTGACGAGGTGAGAAAATAAAAATGCCTGATGAATAAGTATTAAAGTATACTAATATGAAACTGTAGCTAAGAATATAATCCAAGATATCAATAAGCTAGGTTGTTAACTTATTCAATTCAAATGACATCGAGTCAAAAGGCAGAAGAGCATAAGCTGTTAGGTAATATATGAATGGCTGTTAATTTATTCAGTTTTTTTGGTTGATACAGAAAGCTAGACTTATAATTTTAATTATATGTACGAGGGGGAGTCAAAAAGTTCTCAGATAAATGGCATAAAATTTTTATTTGTAATAATACTGTAATCATTTTTCTACATAAGCTCCATTAACATCTATACACTTTCTTAATCTATGAATCCAACGGTAAAGACCATCTTTGTAGAATTCACGGGGTTGTCTCTGGCACCAAGTAATGACCTGCTTTTTTGCTTCATCTAATGATTGAAACCGGGTTCCTTTTAGGTGTCCCTTTAAATTTGGAAACAGAAAAAAGTCAGAGGGTGCTAAATCAGGGCTATAAGGGGGATGAGCAAGAGTTTCCCATCGAAATTCCCGTAGCTGAGATCTCACAGCTTTGGACGAATGTGCAGGGGCATTGTCATGGTGGAACAAGATTTGCTTGTGGAGCTTTCCTCGTCGTTTTTTGGCTATTGAAGTTTTCAGCTTCCTTAAAACTCCTTCGTAATAGCTGGATGTAACAGTTTTTTGTCCTTCTAAGAAGTCTATTAAAATAATTCCCTCCGAATCCCAAAAAACTGTAGCCATTATCTTCTTAACGGACCTCTCTGTCTTGAACTTGATAGGCCCTGCTGCCCCCCTTGGGTGCCACTCTTTTGATTGATTTTTACTTTCAGGATCAAACTGATACACCCAAGTTTCATCTCCCGTTACGAGGCGCTCAAAAAAACTATCCTCGTTTGCTTCAATCTTGGTCAAAATAGCCAAAGAAAGGTTGGCCCTATGATTCAGCTGGTCTTCTCGCAACGCTTTTGGGACCCAACGTGCTGAAAGCTTGCTCAGGCCAAGATTTTCAGTTAGAATTCCAAATGCTGAGCCATGAGAGATTTCACATGCATTGGCAACTTCATCAATAGTAATACGGCGATCTTTATCCACTAGATTCCTCACAAGCTCGACATTTTCTGGGTTAATGGAGGTGGAGGGTCTCCCTTCACGTGGATCATCTTCAACTTCTTCTCTGCCCCCCTTGAAGCGCTTAATCCAGTCGTAAACTACCGCTCTACATGGCGAAGAGTCACCATAAACCTGTTGTAGAGCGTCAATAATCTTAACAGGCTTCCAATCAAGTTTAGTCAGGAATTTAATGTTCGCTCTTATCTCAAAATTTGCCATTTTATGGGTTCAAAAAAGTAACCTTTTTGAAGCACATCTAATACAAAGAGTCTCGACAAATTGAATGACGAATTTTGTAGGAATTGTTCAGAAAACATGAAAGTCGTGTTTGACCCTGTATTTACTTGTACAAAATCGAACATTTCAATAATCTGGCATTTGTCTGAGAACTTTTTGACTCACCTACGTACATTTTCACTTTTTCAGGAATGTACAGCACCTTCCATGTCATGCTCATGGGATTTTGTTCTCAAGGACCACTCAGACGACTGAAGAGAAGGTTCAGGCTGTGTCCTAATGCGACTGAGGCAGCAACTACTGAGCTCAACAAATACCTGAAAATGAAGCGAATCGACATAAGCGATGATCCGCTCACGTTCTGGGCAGCGCACAACAGTGAGCTTCCAAGGGTGTCACCTTTGGCAAGAACTTATCTGGGATCACCACTGAGCTCAACAACGTGCAAAAGAGAGTTTGAAGTTGGAAAAACACCAGAAGGATCGTGTCAAATTGCTGCCAAACAATGTTGAAACACTGCTGTTTCTGAAGTATAACTTGAGAGCCATTGCCTATGAAACTTCAATGCCAAGTGTTCCTGAAGGGTTGGTTCATTGCACCAAACTCTAAAGAATATGATGTCGATATAGACACAGACACGGATACTGATCATTCAGAGGATGTGCAATGTTCACTCCTCATCAAGTAATTTTTTTTATTTCAAAGGAATTGATAAAAGGAAATAGTAAATATCTAATATTACATTATATGAGTGCTTACATTGTTAAAAATAAAACTATTGTTTCAATAAATGATTTTTAAATTTTCACAAATGATTAAGGTATAAAAATACAAACCCCGGCTCCAACCCCGGTTTTGACACAATGGATGGCCGGGGGCCCCCTGTGGGTTTATACTGCTGCTTTTTAATCCTCTAGTCATTTCGAACATCACTTCAATCTTCTTCGTCGTCAGTTTACTAGCCCGTCTTTATATGGGGTCCCTGTTTTTGATGAGCTGCTTCCACCTGCTTCTGTCTCCTACCATGTTGGTCTCCGGTCCCTTCTCCCTCGTGTCAGCTTGTATGCAGTCTCTCCATCTTGCTTTCTTATCGTACTTGTCTCAACGCTCATTGTCTGGTTCGATGGCCATGTTTTCTAATGAAGCGGCCGTGGGGAGGATTTTCTCATAATATCTGGTATATATTTCCTTGCCGCTGAGGATGTCTAAGTAATGTTCTCTTTGTTTGGTACTGCAGTCTAACTCAAGAACATAATTCTCCAATGAAGGTACTTTTATATCCTACCATGGCGTTATGTATAATGGTCATCCAAGGAATCATTGCTAAATTATGTTTTAACTGTGCTGGTCTTTGAAATTAAGTTAAATACTACAGATGAGGAGCATACTTATTTTTGAAAATAGTTTCCTCGAGGAATTTTCCAATTATTTTTAACATAAATAAAAATTCCCAATAGAACTTATTCAATTCGATGGGACAATGTAAAGATTTACTCACCATTTTCAGTCGTACAAAAGGAGTGGAAAGTATTTGTGAAGCATGTTCGTTCTTAATCTGGAGTTCCAGTTCTTTCTGAGTCTTGGTATACTTTAAATGTTCTAAAACAAAAGTAAGAAAATAGTATTATTTATAATGCCTACCAATTAGATAAGCTCCATTATTATTATTAGTAGTAATTTTCGCTATCTCGTTTCACGCACTTGTACCTATACTCGATTCAATTCAACCAAAAGACCAAGTGAACAGGTTGCTTTGCCTATTTAAAATCTTTACTTATGGCTTCCAATTTTATAACAATGCAAATATCATTCAACCAAACCGAACCAATCGTTGGTTATGTTAGATAAATTGAATTTGATACTTTCATTAATATTTTTACGCTTCTAAAAGTATCCGTCGTTTTGCAGATGCATCCTAATTAATTTAGCATAAGCATGTTAAGATAGATTAGATAAATTGAATTATTAGTTTAGAAATAGATTAAAAAAGAATGGAAAAATGAGCGACTTCTTATTTTGGTTTTCTAGAGATGCACATTCTTCAGTTGACTGCACAAAAGTTTGAATTTTGTGCACGGCTCAACATTCAGGTGCTGACTCTCAAAATATGATTTTAAATATTTTGGTTTTCTAGAGATGCACATTCTTCAGTTGACTGCACAAAAGTTTGAATTTTGTGCACGGCTCAACATTCAGGTGCTGACTCTCAAAATATGATTTTAAATATTTTCCTCACCAAAACGAAATGAATTTGCGAATATTATGGAATAAAAAAAAATGCTATTTTTCTTCAATTTGGCTTTCATGGTCCACCTTTAGTTACATTTTGTTGGTTTGAACTGATTTTATTTATCACGGCTCGTTATCTTATTTCTCCGAAGAACTGACGACAGGAATATGCAAGGAGTGGAATTTTCAATTAGGGCAGGGGTGGGGATCCTTTTCAGTAGCAAGGGCAAATTGCATGTATATAAAAAAAAACATGTGCGGGCATAACTAATGAAACTTCACTTTCACAAATTCATAAATATTTACTCCCTCAAACTAAGTAACCCTAATGAAAATATTCTAATATAATAAAGATAACTAACCTAATATTTTTAACAGTTTTAATTACAAAAACGTCTTGCAGTGTAATGAGAGGGTTGGTTCTGCTTGGCTTTGCAAAGCTCAGAGAGGTTATGTGAGGCTGATGATGAAGCAATTCTGAGTTGATTTGTGAGCCAAGAACGAAAGTGGTTCCTCGCTCTGTTTAACTGGGCAAAAAATTCTTGCATCGTTACGTGGTGGAAAATAAGTTTTATTCCTGAAACCCACAATATTTCTAAGATAAATTTTAAATCTCACTGACCCACTTGCTGGCTGGCAATAAGTGACGAACAATCGAATATTCATCAGTCATCAGATAGAGAAGTGGAGAATCCTAGTTGGCTTTATTAGGGCCTGGCTATTATTGTTTCTTTCCTATGAGTTTTTAAGTAACTTTGTCAGCAGGCCGCGGGCGGGTTCAGATTTGAACGCGTTCGAAATTTCGCCCGCTGGTGAGGGGTTCCCCACCTATGAGTCCGGAAGAAATAGAAGGGATTTATTGAGATTAAAGGGTAAAAGCAAATAAAATGGTTCATTATTTAAGTTATCCTCTATCTTAAAGTATTTTTTCTTTTCTCGTTTTTCGGACAATTGTACTTCATTTACATATATATAATAGATCTCTATTTAAATAATTTATTAATCTACTCTAGAATAAATTAATCAAGATTCCTTCAATAACATCAGTCAGCATTCCGCCAAATCAATACTTTGTCTTGGCCATGTTTGTGTGGGAGAGTTTTTCTTTTAAATTGAAGTCATTGCCTCTGATTGTGCCTGATTTACCAAGGTAAGGCGCATATATTTAAATCAATATTATTCGACTCCTTTAGAATTGTAACTCTCTAATAGTTGTCTTCAATACTCAAAAGTTTTTAGTTATATGTATTTAAAGCTTTCAGCCGCTGAGCGTAATTCAAGTTTGTAAGTCTTAGAACTATTATGGTTGCTCTAAGCCAGGGGGTCTCCAAAGTAAAGGCCCACGGGCCAGATCCTACCCGCGAATGCAGCACCGTGGATGCAGCAATTACAAAGCAAATATTGATGATATCTTAAAAGCTAAACTCCAGTTTCACAAATCTCTCTAACCTCTTTTGCTGCTAAGTTTGTGAGACTCGGATATGTGCGCACCGGGTGTGATAATACTCTCTTATTGCTAACGACGCCTTCTTTGATAACGTTTTGGTAAATAAATGTTTGTTGTCTTTATTTCTTGTGCATTTTGTATTTTGTGTATTGGTAAATAAATATATTGGTTGTGTTTATTTTTTGTTTATTCACTATATTGTATTGAACAAAATGGTTCTGTGGCCCGCGTACGTCATTCTCTCAGTTAACTGGCCCGCTGTGAAAAGTGGTTTGGCGACCCCTGCTCTAAGCTGTATCCAATCCAAGGATTGTTTTTACCTCAAACTAGAAAGCAAAACCCAATTAGAGCATCTCCGCCTGAAAGTTGTAATGAGAGATCTGAACATGAAATCAAAATGTGTAAAAGAATATTATCCACAGATCCACTTGATGGGGTTCAGAGCAGGACAGCACGCAATCACCCGCTGGCAGGCGAGGATCCATGGGGGCTATGAAGCTGAAGCCCCCCCTCGAAAATTTCAGGCCCGCTTATGTTTATATATTTTTTTGAATCCCTACTTGTATTTTGTTATTCAGAAAGAGTTATTTAATAATATAAAATATATATAAACAGTTTTTTTAAACCGTTGTGATCAAATGTATATTATATGATACATGTCTAAAATGGAGGTAAATCTCAAAAATAGTTATTATTAAATTCAGTATTATACGAGGGGCGGTCAATAAGTTTTGCTAATAGGTAGGGCCAAACAGAGGAAGGGGGATGGCTGTTTGTGGGGGTGTTAGGACAAGTTATGACAAGTCAGGACCTGCAGCCACACGCTCCTGCCTAGTTTATTTAAGGAAGCAGTAGCTGATCGCAGATAGTCAGTCACAAATTTTGCAACAATGGAGAAGGTTGAGCACCGCGCAGTGATCAAATTTTTGACCAAGGAAGGCAAGAATGCAAAAGAGATCCATGAACGTATGGTTGGAGTGTACAGCGACACCGCCCCTTCCTATGCAACCATTGCTCGCTGAAATAGGGAGTTCCGCCATGGTTGTGTGTCCTTTGAAGATGACCCCCGCCAGGACGCCCGTCAGACGTGACCAACGAGGACAACGTAGCCCGCGTGGAGAGGATGATTCTCGAAAATCGACGGGTAAAGGTCGAAGAAATCGAACGAGAACTTGAAATATCACATGAAAGTGTTATCAACATCATCCACGACAATTTCTCCATGACCAAGGTCTGTGCCCGTTGGATCCCTAGAAACCTCACGCCCCATGATCGATTTCAACGTCGTAAAAGTCCACAAGGCCAGAGTTACACAAACTGCCCTGCGCGAGTGCGGATTCAAGGAGCTTACCCCCCCCCCCCTCCCTGCAGCCGCACGCTCCTGCCTAGTTTATTTAAGGAAGCAGTAGCTGATCGCAGATAGTCAGTCACAAATTTTGCAACAATGGAGAAGGTTGAGCACCGCGCAGTGATCAAATTTTTGACTAAGGAAGGCAAGAATGCAAAAGAGATCCATGAACGTATGGTTGGAGTGTACAGCGACACCGCCCCTTCCTATGCAACCATTGCTCGCTGAAATAGGGAGTTCCGCCATGGTCGTGAGTCGCTTGAAGATGACCTTCGTCCAGGACGCCGGTCAGACGTGACCAACGAGGACAACGTAGCCCGCGTGAAGAGGATGATTCTCGAAAATCGACGGGTAAAGGTCGAAGAAATCGAACGAGAACTTGAAATATGACATTAAAGTGTTATCAACATCATCCACGACAATTTTTCCATGACCAAGGTCTGTGCCCGCTGGATCCCTAGAAACCTCACGCCCCATGATCGATTTCAACGTCGTAAAAGTCCACAAGGCCAGAGTTACACAAACTGCCCTGCGCGAGTGCAGATTCAAGAAGCGACTACTTTTTATTCCGCCAGCCCAAGGCTGCACTGCGTGGACGCCGGTTTGGGGACGAGGAAGATGTCCAGCTCGCCGTCCAGAAGTGGATTGAAGAGCAGTCGGGAGATTTCCGGTTGTCGGGAATTCGAAGCCTCAGGGACAAGTGTCGCAAGTGCATTGAAGTCGAGGGTAGTTATATTGAAAAATAATAAAACACTTTGCCTCATATCTCGTTTCCTTATATCCGAATTGCAAAACTTATTGACTGCACTTCGTATATTAGCTGACGTTGTCCAAAAACTACAATTCAAAATTTTCTGATATGTGGAAAAATTTTGGATTTGATAGAGTTAGTGCGCAATCATATGTAAAATAGTTACTTATTATCAATGGTGTGTAAGGTAACCATTATTAATAATCAATTACCTTTTCTCAGACTCCTCAGAGGGAGGAATTCAAGTTAGCCCACCCCACCCCACTTGCCCAATTTTTATCCTGGATCCGCCACTATCTACTGGGACTATCGAGCATTTCAATATCTCCTCCCATGTAAGGACCCTAAAAATGAGAGCCAAATTCCATTAATTGGCACCTTATGGAATTATATACAGATTAACACTGATGTCATTTACCTTTAGAAGTAAAGCACCTACAGGGTGCTCCCAAAGTCTGTCACCGCCTGTAAATATTGTTTTAATTTTATATTTCAGGCGACTCAAAGTCTTCTATATATTGTTCCGTTATTTAAAATGATTACACTAAAACTAGTACATGGGTTTGTTATTATTATATTATTCCTCTATTTTTATTATTACTTCTCGGTAGGGGGTGACAAGACTTTCCAACCATCAGGTAGAGTAGCAGAATAGCAGGTAAGAAGATGAGTGAGAATCCTATTTACATCTGTTGATCTGTCTTTTCCCTCCTTTATTTCTTACAATCCAGCCCGAAAGGGAGTGGATTGTGTAGTGGGGCAATACCTCTGTTTGAACTGAAAGCTGGAGTAGCGTCTCGCCCTCTCCACCCCACTGCCCCGAAAGTGGTGCTCTCTCTCGGGTCATCTTTTACGCTTTTTTTATATTTCCCACTATCCCTTCTGCGCCTGTTTAGACCCAGCAGTGGGTGGAAAATGACGTTAACCGTTAAAAAAAAACGAAGGCTGATTTTAGAAGAGTCTTAGCTTCCGGAGCTCTTCCCCTCGAGTAAAGGTTCTTGACGGCGGAAAGAACCAGAGCAGCCTCAAGTAACCTGATCTTCAATCAGCACCTCGTCTTGTACCTTATTGTGATGAAATTTCAGTACCTGTCTTTGGAGAACTTCCTTATATGAGTGACGAAGATTCCTTCAGTGTTGAAGAAATTGAAGAAGAATTATTATGACGATTATGCTCCACGACCTTTTTCACAAAAGGAGCTAAACGATCTAGTTCGCGATCTCATTTTGACAAAATCCTCTGCCAAACGGTTGACTTCCAGATTGGAGGAAAAAAAACTGATAGTGCTCGCATCACCTTCTATCAGGACATAAAATAGATGGAGACCAGGTTTCAGGGACGCTTGGATGCAGTCATGATGGCTGATTAATATTGGAGTCTGAAGAGAGATTTCCCTACCGCTGAGTTTTCTAGGAGTTCGAAGGATCGGAAGTTTATGCCCTGAATTATGAACAATGATGACCTAATATCCAATTTACATGTACTTACCTTTAACAATGTCTACTATTTATTGTATACTAATCAGTTTTTGTAACAATTAAATAAAAATTGTGTTAGAAGACGATGTTTTTATCATTTAACCCCATTTCGGATGAGAAATATAAACAAATTTCATCCGAAAATATTACAAAAATGTTATCGATTTAGTTATAAGATCGAATTTTTTTAAATAGACTTATCACAAAAACATGATCAGAGAAACGTATATTAGTTTTAGATTCGGCGGTGAAAAATTGTCCTAAATCATTTGAAAAAAACAGACGATTTACAAAATTTTTTTGTAACCAGTGTTATCCTTTTGGAAGATTACGCCAAGGTCACTCGAAATTGACAAATCCACTGAGTGTTAACCCTGATGCATACCACTACATCATGACTAAAATATTCCTTAATATGGCTACCCAAATTACCGAGGTCATGTATCCCTCCATGCTTCAAGATGGAGTTCAGAGTCTAGATTAAAAACTCCTTTAGACTGAAACCATGTGTACACACGTCCTGAAGATGGAAAAGGGGGTGGAGAGCGATTCCTCATACTAAATATCATCGACTTAGTGTTGCATTGCCCAGTTCTGATTATATCAGTGAATCCTTTCTTCGCTATTAATATTGATTTCAGAAAAGAGTGATTTGGAAATTGCAGCCTTCCAATGGCATCGAGCTTCATGTAGCTGTCGACGAATTCTTTTGGTTGACATTGAGTTGGCTCTATATTGAATCATACAGCGGAGGGCTTATGCTTTTGAAACAAAATTTATTTTATTGCTCTGCAATCCCTTCCACTGAATTTTACCTTGTATCCACATGTATGCCTACCACAGTTGATATTTTCCTTGATTTTGGTAGGCCATCATTAGTTCAGATATAATTCCTCTCAAACAATGGCACGCTTCAGTAATTTTCGTGTCTCAGGCTCGAGTCGATAACTCGAGCCTTCTTTAAAAATCTTAAAAATTATCTCATTTTTCGTTTATTATAGATAGATTGGAAAAGGAACATAACTTGAGTTTAAAAAATCAGTAGTGAGGTGTCTCTAATTCATGTAAACATAAATTGTTTGAAAATTTGTTTCCGTTGAAACATCCTCGCTGTCATAAATATAACAGTTGAAACAGCTAATCTTTCCATTATTTGTTCTACCTCTTTATGTACAATTAGATCACTGTTTTTAATTTGTAGATGAAAGTCCTCATGTTGTTTAATTCTAAACCTATGATTCTTATCAGATTGTCCAACTATAACAGCAACAGATTTGAACATCGTAATATGAAGAAACACGTCTAAAATATAAAGGTTCTAATGCTTAATGGTAACTGTACAAGCAGTTGCTTTAATTCTTTGGTTCATTATAACTATTCACATTCCTCCCCCAAAACATTCGAGCTCCTTAAATTATACAAGGCTCTTCATATTATAAAAGCAAAAAATCTTGAAAAATTGTTATTTTAGCCGGCTATCTAAATAAAATGAATACCCTTATATGTGCCCCCTCACTTACGAACAACTATGTATAAATAAAGTCAATCAGACTAACAAAGAATTAATACCCTCCTTTACTTTGACAAATTAATAAAAACTCCTAAACTTATAATCCAATTCATCCGATAAATCAATTCGTCCTCGTGTTTCCTACAATGTTTTGAAAATGATTACTCAACTTTTATCTCGACTTGTAAGTACGACTTCATCGATTCTCATATAATTAATAATATTCAGGTGGTAGAAAACTTAATAGTATTCGCTATTATAACGATTTTATTATAATTAGCTTTGATGTATGTTTACTAAGGTTCCCATGGACGACTTATTGACCTTTTTTCTTAACAGCTCTTTCGACAGTTTCTCTTCACCTTTACCATAAGATCAACACTATGCATGAAAGATTGGAAATTTTCTTTCAGCAATATTACTGCCAAATATTTGCTATCGCTATGGGGAACTGTCTCCATTTAGAGATAATCTGAACATGGAATATTTTGAAATACATATTTTACTCACTCGTGCACAAACTCCTCTCACATTGTTTAGATACATTTATGATCCGAACAACCTCTGGCCCAAAGATGAAGACCTTAACACTTTCTTGTGTGTTAAATTTTATTAGTTCCTACTATCACTTTCCAACCAGATCACCTGCCGGATTTAAATGTATTTCTATACATTTGAATCCAGCAGGTGATTACCCGTATTAAATTATTCATTCATTGTTTCTAAGTTTATTATAGAAAAGTTAAAAGAACTGTTTCCGTTGTATAGTTCTAGCGCGTTATGGGGGTGGTAAGTTCAGAATTCTTGGATAAAATTAACAAAGTTTATAATAATGGATTTATAAATTGTTACCCAGACCATGTTTTATTCTAATTATATGAAACGTGCCAGACGTTCACTTTATAAAATCTATATTACAGAAAAAAAACAGAACTAAAAACACACTATGCCGTATTTACGGGTTTTTACCAATTCACCAGACTTATTAAAACGGTCAGATAAAAGTCCTCTTTCAACTTTCCGGATGGGCAATTCGAAAAGTATAACGTGTATATGTCGATTCTCAGTATACGAAAAAAGATGGTATGGTAAAATTCATACAGAAACTAGTCTCTAAAATAAATTCTAATGTAGTCCTTGGTCCAAAATCTAATGCTACATAATATTCTAATTGACATTTGCCTCACACCCAATGGTCGTCAAAAGTTTTCTGGTGTGTGTAAATTAATGTATGGATGTATATGTCGATTCTCAGTATACGAAAAAAGATGGTATGGTAAAATTCATATAGAAACTAGTCTCGAAAATCAATTTTATGCTCTTATAAAGTTAGTCCATATAAATATTGTCTTCAGATAAGATAAATCTTTATGGAAATTATGAATTAACAATAAGAGTATCAAAACAGGAGTTGTTTATTCAACTCTTCAAAATTGTGATAAACAATACACCCAGAAGCACGTTAATACCTTGGTAGGGAAAGTTAAGACTTCTCGGTGCTCTGTAAATCAATTTTGATGAAACTTTTCCCAGCTGGTCTTTACAATATGGCAAACTAGTGTTGTCAATCTATGACCCAATGACTTAGCACTTTCTTGTCCCTATTAAATAAATTACTCCCATCTATCTGTTTACCACCATATCTGAGCAAAACGGTATATTTCCTTTCATTGAGATGGCAATTCACATGCCACCATTCCAAGACCCCAGCGGGGATTTTGGAAAGAGGTTTTTATAATATTCTTTTGTATTTAAAGCTAGGTATCTATTATATTCTTTTGTATTCAAAACCAAGTATTTATAATATTATCTTGTATTCACAGCTAGGTTTTTATAATATTCTTTTGTATTCAAAACAGGTATTTATAATATTGTCTTGTATTCAAAACGAGGTATTTATAAGATTATTTTCTCTTCAAACGAGATAGTTATAATATTCTTTTGTATTCAAGAACGAGGTATCTATAATATTTTTTTGCATTCAAAACGAATTATTTATAATATTCTTTTGTATTCAATAACATGGTATTTATAATATTCTTTGCATTTTAAACTAGTTATATATAAGATTCTTTTGTATTAAAAACGAGGTCTTTTTAATATTCTTTTGTATTCAAAACCAGGTATTGGTAATATCGTTTTGTATTCAAGAACGGGGTATTTATAATTTTCTTTTGCATTCATTTCTATTTATGAACGAGGTACTTATAATACATTTTTTGTATTCAAACCATGGGTGATCCTTTCAGTCCTTGGAACGACGAGGAAAGCGAGATTTTACAAATAAATCTCTAAAGGTCTTTTTTAAAGTATTTTATAAAAGCGTTTTTAAAAGTTTTCTTAAAAGTTTTTAGAAGAGAATGCCCATGTAAAGGCTTTCATAAACGACGTTCATGGAAGGACATTCGTGAAAGCACGTTTATGGAAGGACGTTCATTAGATGACTTTCATGAAAAGACGTTTATTGAAGGACATTCATGAAACGACGTCCATATAATGTCGTTTACAAAAGGACGTTCATGGAAGGACATTCGTGAGAGGGCGCCCATGGAAGGACTTTCCTAAAAGACGCTCATGCAATGACGTTCATAGAAAGACGTGCATGAAGAGGACACTCGCAATTCCACTCACAAAGGCGACATCCTGAAAATTAACAGTAAATTCGTTTCAGAAACATTGCTGGTAGATTTTCTTGTTTTTTCTGTACTTTGAACTCTTTTTTTTATATATATTGTTTCATAATCGGATGTTTTTGTAAAACGAGTACATTTTTGTTGTTTTTGTACGTGGAAAACCTTTCCTTCTCAAAAGTCACGCCTTGTAATCCCTGGCTACCCGAGAGAGCGGGATAAAGGAGGCAAGTACCAAAAAGGACACACCCCTATGTAGAGGTTGTACTCCTGATCTACACTTTATTTAGATACCTATTATTTTAGTGTAAACCTAGTTTAACGTGGAATCCAAATCACCAGAAAGATGGGATCGAATCTTGTCAACATCCTTCGATTAACCACACTCAATGTTTTCCCTTCGGGTAGGCCACAGTAGTACACATGAGTTATGTACTTCTCAATCATTTTCACTTACCAAAACCTCACCACTTTCCTGGTAAGATTTTAAAAACTTCTGGCTGCGATTTACGCTTTTATTTTCTCTTTTATCTTTAATTAAAGGCTAATTTTACCTCTTTCTATGGAATTTTATCCCTGTGGAGGTCGGTGTTTTTTTAATCTCAGCAAATCAAAGTAAACTCGAAATCGTATCCCATCTAAGCGCCTCTCTCCTTTGTTCAGTCCTACAAAGGACTATATTTTTGCTCTCTTTTATTATCGTGCGTCTCATCTTCACACAACTCTGGGAAAATCCAGTCTGTTAAGAGAATACCATCTCCTCCTTATCTTCCTTTATTCCCCTCTACTTCCAATAGCCTACCGAGATTAGGCGATTATGTCTGTGGATAAGATCGAATTTTAATATGAACGCCAAAAGAGAATAGGAATGAGTGATCGCCTAAATATCTTCGAGGGATTGAGGAAGAGATTGCATACATAAACTTCGTGCAATCAATAGAGGAGGGGGAAAGAAATAGGACATTAAAATGGCTAAATTAAATTAACCTATCTCGATTTGGCAAAACAGATTTTGACTGTATTAATTGAATGAAGATTTGAATTTATAATGGTTAGGGATTCGGGGGTAAGTACAGTATTCTTCCTATAGAATCGAAGAGAAGAATTTGTTAAATCTACTATATGATACTGCTAGTAATTTTAATGTATTAGGTATTATAATATTTAAATAAGTATAATAATAGGAACCACAACTAAGAAAAAGTAGGATACATCCCTTATTATTCCTTTGAAATTACAGCAAAAATTACGATAAAATGAATCCATTTTTTAAAATGGTCTATGATGGACTGAAATATTCTGTCTCTGGAAATATTAACTTTTTTTATTCATCAATTTCTGTTTTAGGGGGCTTTCGACCCACTCCCGTGGTTATTTCTCCGCAATGTCCTTCCTTTAGGTTTTCACACTTGACGTTCATTTTTTTTTTAAATATCACCCCACGTTCTGCAGAAGTGAGCGCCGGATGGAAAGTTAGGGCCAATGAAGAGGGTGACAAACTGACGAGATCATTGTAGACCGATTTCTGACACGCGCTCCGTCACCCCTTGAGTGAGAACACGAATTTCCTCTTGGAATTGTGGGGAAATACCCCATTTAAAATCAGGCCCCGTGGCGGGGAAGAGGGTAAGTTTGTATGTTCAAGTTGCCGAATTATTTTACTCATATTTGTTGTTGAGGAGCTCCATAATGCGCCAGCTTGGGTCCCTAAGTATTTTAGCCGGCTTGATTTATATCGACCTTACACTTTTAGAGTTTCTTTGTTTTTTTTTTTAGCAACCTTGATCAAAATTCCAATGCCTAATCAGTAATATAATGTCCTACAAGTTCAAAGATTAATTATTATAAAGAAACTCTACCAGTCTGGCCTTGCGCAGCAGCTACCCTCCCTCTTTCTCTCTGACCTATAGCTACTCTGAGTCTCCCTTTATGTGAAACTTATTAATTCCATTAAAACGAAATTTAGAATTCAATTTTATTGTATATTCTTATTATAAGCCATCTTCTTTATATATATTTTTTGGCAAAATTGGGGATTTCATTCCATTTTTGATATAGTGATTAGATTTGAAATAGTTTGCTTCACTGATGTTATCTAAAAATGAACAATTTTCAGACTAAGGTATAAATATAATATCTTTAGAAAGCTCTGAGTGCAGGAGAAAATACGATAGCAACCGTTATTTGCAACATGCCAACTGTAAGTGTTAGGCAGCTTGATTTCTCTTAATTTTAACACTTCTCTGTATATTGTGGAATAAGAAACCCGTCCCGAGCCAAACGAAGTAATTACCCAAGGATGTGAGAGTACGGTATAAAAAAAGGTTAAATATTAAAGGTTAAAAAGAGTTTAAATAATAATAAGAGCCAGAATGGATGATGCTTTCACGTCATTTATGTATTCAAAGATCTAAAGCAGTGGTTTGCAACCTTTTTAAGATACTAGTAGCCTAATTGCTATCTTGAGAGCAGCCGTGGTACCCCAATATAAAATAATTTACGTATAAATACATAATTACGTGGAAAGCACTTCAAAATTAACTACTATTTACATTTAACTTAATTTAATCGAAATAAGACATAAAAATTTGAAAATAAAAAAATCTTACCTTTAAAAGTTGAATGGGAAAGTTGACTTTGATGAGTATCACATAATTCTTTAATGTTAGGACGTAGAGTTGACAAGACAGCCCTCATTCCTTCATTCACTGTGTGCAATTTTCTCTTTTCCTTGTTTTTATGTTGCACAATGCAGAGAAGCTAGTTTCAAAATACTTTGATGTATCGTTAGATTTTTTTTTAGAAATGTTTGAAATAGTTTTGTTTTGTCTTTTCAATTTAAGCATCTAAAAAAAATTCTTGGTCGCTCTCACAGCACTCGCTGCCTCAGTGTGCACGGTTCAAATCCCACCCCAACTCTGATTTTTTTTGAAGTAGGAAATAACTATTTCCGAAGAAAAATTATTCCGTTTTCTCTTTCTTGTGGTAAAGTTGGATTTATTTCATAATTCTCTCGCGCTCATGAGATATATACAATATATATATATATATATATATATATATATATATATATATATATATATATATATATATATATATATAATATTTATGATGCGGACGGTATTTGTTTGCATGATGACTGTCTCAAGAAAAGATAAAATTGTTTTTATCTTTTGAGATATATTCGTCAAATTTCTCCCAGTTTGTCTTCATAACATTTCATTCGATGTTACTCGATGAATTCACCTGTTACCTCGATGAAAGCCTCCAGGCGATCTCGGAACTGGCCACAGGCCCTCGTTGTTATATCCCGTTTTAGCCAACCTTGGTAATCCTGGCCCTCAGATTGTCCTTCATGTTGCATTGGTATTTGTTGGTCTCTCGTTTCCCCTCCCCCCCCACACACAAAGAAGTCGAGGGGGTTGCAGTCAGACGAGTTGGGAGGATAAATATCAGGTGCTGTGTGATCGAAGAAATTCTTCGACAGCAGGCCAAGATCTTCGACTGGTGAGGCAAGGCGCAGGCTTGCTGCGACACGAAATGCCTCCCTGTAGCTAGTCGGTCGATCCACGGTTTCACCCCTTCGCTCAGAATGCGAATGTAGCACGTATATTTAGCTTGAGACCCTCAGGTAGAAGTTGGGTAGCATGATGCAATTTTCACTGCTGGTGACACTAAAGTGTATGAATTTCGGTGGTAATTTCCTCTGCATGACTCTGGTACGATCTTGGAGTGTGGACGAATTCAAATTAACAAAAGTTATCCCGAATTCAGCCTGTGCCAAACAACTTAGAATATTACTTTTATGCTTCTCGAGTGACAGTTAAAATAGATTAATCTATTGGGAATTAACAGATGTTTAGGAAACGGATTTTAGAGTTTTCTCAAGATATCGGATACACATATTTCGACAGAAACAGTTTGAAAACATATCGCATATAGATAGTTTTATCGATATTCAATTTACTCCTACAACATTGAAGAATTTTACACACTCAATCTTACAAATGATAAATGTAGCATTTTCTAAGACCTAAAAGTGCTACGGAAGCAACTAGTTAGCAAAATAATATAGTGACAGCGTCACATAAAAATACATTCCCGCAACTACACTTATATTGCACTCATACAAATACCCCCCCCAAATGTGCCTACTAAAATGTCTGAGACAAAGACAAAGAATTTCCCCTAAACTGTTTACAGCAGTGCTTGTCGATATCATTAGTAAATTAATTATGAAAAAATATATAAAGGCAGTATTAATGGAAAATATCTAATCCACCTTCGTTTTGTCGATGATATAGTTTGTTATTCAAATCCAGAGGAATTACAATTAATGGAAATAGAATTGCTACAAACAAGTCTCACAGCTGAAATAAAAATAAAATTTTTAAACCAAAACGTAGGGAACATTATTCGGCTAACCATAGAACAATTGGGGTTAATAATCGAATCTTAGAACACGTAGTAGAATAAAGTTGAGGTGAGAGTGTGACCCATAGTTTGCTATTCTTCCTTTAGAAATCAGGTAGATGCATTATACGAGTTTATTATACGAGATCCTCCTCGGTGGCTAAAACTAACATAATGATGAAAAAAATTGTAATTCTATAAGACTAGATTGAATTATACTAGCAGAATGCGCATCAGACTAGTTAAACATGAAATTTGTAAATGAAATAGAGACGGTACTCTCCTATTGCTCATTTGATCCAAAATGCCATGAATGCCTGGTAGCAAAGGAAGCACTTTTTATGTATACAAAATGTCGAGTCTTTTTAATGTTTATCATTGAGCTGATGAATTCATCTAGGTATTTAACGGTATTTTTCATTCTTTAGATTTGTTTCTCTATTTTTTTAATAATAAGTTGCTAACCAAAGAAGGAATCTACACTAGAAAGTTTGCACGATGAGATCTTTAAAACAAGCGAAGATAGAGAAAGAAACATGTTTCGAAACATATAGCCACATACCTCTGCTGACATTGTGGCTGGGAGGGCACGCAATCCTGTATATGTTAGGTTAGGCCTGCTGGCAAAAGCTACACCATGATACCCCCTTCGCAGGGAAAACGCTGAGGCCAGAAAGACGTACTAATCCTCCAGGTATCAGTCTGTTATTTTCCCATATGTACTTGTATAACCTTGATGTGTACGATAAATATGTACGCATCACATTTACATAGAAAATGAAATCAGCAAAGAACGAAATTAGATTAAAAGGAGGAAAAGGAGGCATCTTACATCATTAGAAGGAACAGATCTTTCTGCTTAAAACTTAAATGTTGGTGCTACGGTTTACTTTGTCTAATTGAATGAAGTGAAGTATCAATAGTGATTCTGAAAAGTACTCATAAGCCGCGGAGAAATAAAAAAAAACATAAAGATTTTCGTCAAAAATAACACCCAGAAACCATGAAAACCACAATTGGAGGAGCAAATAAACATGGATGACGGATATTCATAGTGAAAATAACAATATTTCTTTAAGGGAAATCTTATTAGGCCTCTTTGATTGATTTAATTATAAAGAGTGTTCCTGCTATTCATTGTTTATTTTACTTCGCATAATCTTTCTAGCGAGGTTTCGGGACATACTTGTGCGTGTGTGTATAATGATAAACGAGTGATTAGGGAGAGCTGCTTTCTGCCTTTCGCCCTTAAAATCTATTCTAATTTAGGAGAAAACTTTTAAATTTAATTTTTTCCGCCTCTTTTCATGAAATCGTATTTTTGACATTTTCATCCATTTTGTAAACAACATCGGTAGGGGAGTCACGAGCCCACTCCGCTTCTTTTCTCTGGAAATTTGAACACTTTTTCAACTTTAAATATGCCCCCTCTCTCCCCACTTTCCCTTTAGTATTCTATGGACAACGAAAATTACTCATTTTGTGCATTTAATCACTGTCTCAAGTGGGACCATCTATCAAACGTGTTTAGTCTCGAGACTCTCGCATTTTACCATAAAGGAGCTTGCAGCCAAATAAGCCTACAGCTTGTAGGTCTTTACAAGTTGGTGTTTCTACTTAGTCTCTGGCTACGACCTCCCCCCCTCCCTCCCCATGGACGAATAAGAAGTCGGACAATTCATCATGGATAAACAATGAGCACAGAATGAGAGATGCGGCCTCGGCGTCTCCTGGCATTGATCCACTACTAGCAGCAGCCTAGTAGACCTGAATCCATGGCTTCCGCTTATGAAATGACCAAATAAATTGACACTATAGTCAGTCCTATTGAATTATCTTGTAAGTTTAGTAAAACATTCGACTCTTGTATACTAGAAGCTTCTGTGTATTTTCATACAACCCACTGTGAAAGTTCCCTGGCCACGAAATGAAGGTTGTGATTTGATTAATTATACTGTGGCAGAAACGGACCTCTCGGGTGGCTACATATAATAGATTAATGTATAAAGTGGAATAAGAGCAAATAATAAGAATTTTAATATAATGATGAGTACTTGCCTATCCAGAATATCAACGTTTGAAGGTATATTTGATATGTAAAGCCGCGTCATTTGAATGGAACAAAAGCTCTCCTAAATGTACCTTAAATTCGCATAGGGACAAGAAAATTCTCGGAAACAAGTTAGGGCGGGAGTACACGAGCGACGCTGTGGCGCCACGACGTCGCGTCGGTGTGTGGTGGGAATGAGGATTCCCATAGGTTTTCATTGTTTAGAAGCCACGCCGCGCACACGAGCGTCTGTGGCAAGCGACTGTGGTGAGCTGTCGCTGATCCCCACCACAGAGTGGCGCGGCTCTGTGTCGAGGACCCGCACACACGAACGACTATGGCTGAGCGACGGCCACGTGCTGCCTGGCAGTCACATATTTAACGTTGAGTAGTTTAAAAGTGACACATTTTACTATATCATAGCTACACTCGATCTAGATAGAATTATTATTGAAATTTAAGACCAACCAGCGATATGGGACGTATGCTGCAATGACTACAGCAATAAAATTGCAAAAGCCAAGTCATGGGAGGAGATGTGTGACATCTTCGTGTCCGGTTTCAGAGAGATGGATTCTGCAGGAAAAAACAAATCAGGTGTTTCTGTATTACAATAAAGTCCATGTGCGACTCCGCGACATTTATGCATTGAACACTATGAATGATAAAGCATCTCGAATACATATTTTACACAAAGAAACAAACACATTGGATAAGAAATTAAAACTAAGTCCTATTAGGCTGTTTACATTTAACTTGTCACTCTACCTACACTCTGTGTCCATTCAGTCTTTCTTGCAGACACACTGATTCTTTTTCACTGGAAAAAAATATTCTGTAAACTTCTCTCTTATTGTTAGAGCTGATCGAGGGCCTCCTGCTTGTATTGCACCGTTACCATCATGCAGACCTACAACATTCAGTGTGTTTTCAAACTCTACACCATCCCTTTCTCTTACAAAGTTGTGCAAAGTGCAACATGCCCTGATAAGATATTCAGCATTCTCAACCTTTACATCTAGTGGTCTGTGGAATATGCGCCATTTATTTGTCAGAATGCCAAAAGCACTTTCTATGAATCGCCTTGCTCTTGATAGGCGAGAGTTAAAGATTTTCTTCTTGTGTGAGAGATTTTTGCTCCCATATGGTCGTAGCATGTAAGTAGAGAGACCAAAGGCCTCATTACCAACAAAAACGAAGGGAAGTGGTCCTCCATCGGCTGACACTGGTTTTTCACTTGGGATACTCAGTGTATTTTGCTGCATTTTTTGGTAAAGGTTACTGTTTTTGTAGATTGAGGAGTCTGATACTTTACCATAGGAACCAATATCCACAAGGGTAAACCTGTAATTTGTATCACATAGAGCCAGTAACACCATTGAAAACATCGCTTATAACAAAAGTATGTAGAACCACTGCCTGTTGGTTGAATGAGCCTCACATGCTTTCCATCAATTGCTCCTAAGCAGTTGGGAAACTGTGCTTGAGAGCGAAAGCCTTCTTCAATCTTGAGCCATTGTCCCGTTGTCAGTTCTGGGCAACATAGGTCATGTAATGCAAAGTGTAATGCAAATCAGTGAAAGAACAGCCAGTTGCTAGGTATCTGAAAGGAAAAAAATAAATAACATGCATTTACTTTCATACTTTGCTACATTACGGCCACGTGTATGTGCAAAAATACACATTAAGTGGGAGAAAGGAGTATACCTACTTCAAACAGCTTTCTCTTCTTTTTCCAATTCGCAAGACAATGCCACATGAAGATGAAAGTGCAGAGGATCCAACTGACGGGAGAAATGCAGAGAAAGAGTCTCAGCCACTGTATCCTTCCACTCATAAATGAAGAGGAAGAAACCAGTACATTCAGATGAGCAAGTTCTTTTCCAAGCTTTAGCAAAGAATGCAAATGCGCCACATGACCCTGATGAACAATTCCTGCTTAATCTGCTGCCCGACCCCAAATGCATCACTGAGAGTGCAAAGCTAGATGTAAAGGTTGAATCCATGAATATACTTAAGAGGTATGAGCAACATTCAACACTTGCTAATCAGTAATATTTCCCTCCATAACATAATTTTTCCCAGGTCCAAGTTCATCAATGAGTCGTGCACCACACAATTGCTACCCTAATATCACGCATTCGCAATCAACAGCAACACAATGCCAACCAATACCACCTCCCACACCATCCTCTGCACCAGCGGCAACTTCACAGGCAATGTCTCCATGGTCTGACTGTTCCAGCATTTATGATGAATATTAAACCCAATAAAACATTAAAGTAAAATAACATTCCCATATTTTAAGTAGCATATTAACTATTTTTTCTTGTGAAAAAGTAGGATAATTAAGTTATATATTCAAAAGGAAATCCTAGTGCATCCTGTATTCCAGTAAAAGTGAAATACACTCTGATGGTTCAGAATTTATAATAAAGTTCTGCTACTGATAATTATATTATTTACATACCTTAATGTTATGGCAAGTCTCTCCTCAGCTGGAATGCTCCGCCTCATGTTTGTATTGGCTTTCTGGATGTAGGGACCAAGTAAGGGAAGGAGCTCATTAAAACTTTCTTGAGACATCCTGAAGGAGTTGAAGAATTTTGCATTGTCTGCTCTCAAATCACCCATTATGGTGTAAAATTGTCTATGAGTCAGCCTCAATGAAGTTATTGGGTGTCTCCATAGTGCTCTTTGTCTTTCACGACGAGGACGGCGGTGCCGCAGAAGCACAAGTAATGCAACTACTTCGTCCTCAGAGTCTATGCTGGATCTGCAGCCTCGAAGGAAACGGCGCGTACGGCAGTGGCGTTGTGGCCATACACACGGGCTACTATGTGGTGTGGCTCAGTCAAGACACAGTGGCTTGGACACGCCACACTGTGGCGAACACAAAGTCGCTCGAAGCTGAAGTAAATCCAGTCCAAGCAAATCACTCCGGCTTGAGAGGTCTTGGGGTAAGGCACTCATTTAGGTCCCCCAGTGAGATAAGACACCTTAAAATGGCTTTTCTTCCGAAAGATTGAAGGTGGGGAGCAATCGGAAGGAACCTGCCTACCACTGTGATATATCTTGGATCTTAATTTAGAATTTTAGACTCTAAATTGTTCTTCTCAATATTAAGCCATAGCAATCTTTGCCACATCTTTGCTTATTGGCTCTTGTTACCACACGGATTTGGCAATTGCTCAAAAGCATTGCGTTTGTGGCCTATACTTTGGACTATAGGAGACATTTATTTCATCAGAGCCACTCTATTCCAAAGGAATTAGTTTGTGTGAGGATATATATATATATATATATATATATATATATATATATATATATATATATATATATATAGAGAGAGAGAGAGAGAGAGAGAGAGAAAAATATAAAATATATATATTTATATTTCGGTCAAAAAGCTAAAGTTTAACATAAAAACTGCATTAATGGAAATCTACTATTCGGTCAGTAATTAGTCAATCTAACAATGTGATTATATGTGATGTGTTAACATGCATAAACCACGTGTCCTAACCAGTGTGAAAATCTGCTCACTAGTGGGAAATTCAAAGATCCCAGGTGAGTAATTATGAATAACGTTAATTGTTAGGAATTCAACAATCCTAAGTTCTTAGCTGTAAACCGAAAGCAACTTCAAAGTTTTATTATAAAGTTTTAAACCTCAATCGATTCCGTGTGCGATGCTTCTTCTCTTTTTTAGAGTTTACATGAGATAATAAATTTTAACAAAATTGTGTTAAACTTTCTAAATTGGCAGTTATAAAAATATTATAATAACTACAAAGTCTCCCAAAATGTAAGAAGTGGAAAATTAACACAAATATTTAGATCTTCATAGACAATGATGAAGAAAAGCTTAACAAAAGCTGACTTAAAACAATCACATCAGTTTCAGAATAATTTCGCCTTTCTTATAGCCATGGAAAATGTCGAAAGTGACGCTTGTACTCAGAAATAATCCTACCTTCGTCATAGTTCGTTAGTATATAATTCTAAGAGTATAACTATTGAAGTTTACTATTTTAAAATAATATATAAAAGAATCCTACCTTCGACATAGTAAACCTAAATAAATATACTCTTAGGATTTTACACTAAGGAACTTTTTTATGATAGGATAAAAATATGACTATGTAGTATTTGATCCGAAGTATTAATATATGATGTTAGTGAGAGCAGCCAAATATTACTAAATCCACTCTAGACTATATCTAGCAGGATTTTTATTATAAGGGAATAATTAAGATGTTTCACTGGTTTATTAATATTCATGGAAAGTTTCCCCTCAAAAATAATTAAAAGCTTATCTTTATCACCGTGCAGCCCGAGATCTAAATAAAAAAAAGTAAACACTTTACCCAGCTAGAAGAAACACGACCCTTACTAGATCGGCCTTTGCTCTAAGGATCTTGGGAACGACAAATTAAGCTTTGTTTCTCTAAGAGAGAAAAAGTGGTTTTCAATATAAATATAATTCCATTCAAGTCTTCCGAGCATTTTTATAATATAGGCTTTACGTCATCCTCATACTACAAGCGCTAACTGTCGTTTTGATTATGTACGATCTATTATTTTAAAATTTAAACTTTCAAAAGAAAATAGTATTAAAAATGATACTCAAGCACGTAAACACAACCTATATAAGTTCGATTTCATAACAAAGAGTCCAAAGTTACATCGTGAACATATTAAGTGGAACTCTCAAACCAAAGAAATAGGAAACACAAACAATTTCATCAAAGCTTTGCTTTATCAAACAAAAATTGAAATGAAATAAAATAAGCTCTGCCAATCCAAGAAAACAAGAATAGATCAATCGAAAAATATATAATTCCATCAAACCAGATAACAACATTTGAAAGAGAATGATATCCTCTGTGGAGAATAAAAGAATACAATAACAAAGGCAAGAAAGAAACAGCATAAATCACAACAATAAATCTCATTACTTGAAAGGTATCTCAAAAGGACGTATTTGATTGTTCCCACATTATCCAGCACTGAAAGACAAGCTCCATTTAATGGCTTTCCCAAGTCCCTATCATATTATGGCTCCCGACCTCACATACTTAAATCTCTTTGCATTCTTTCATATATTTTAATTGGCAATGTCCTTTATATACGTAGCCTTTTTCAGGTTTCAATCTCATGTTTTATTTTTCATATTTTTTCCGTCTTGAGCGAAGGATTTTTATTTAATTCCGTGTAATAGAAAATTCATAAGTCAACATGGATTATTAACACTGACGTTATTAATTACTGCCGCTAGTTCCTATATCCATTTACTGTCGTCTGGAATGTTGATACTTTAATGGCAGAACATGTTTTCAAGGAAATTTGATTAATTTACGGTATTCTAATCATCCACTGGAACAATATAATTATCAGGAGCGTTTCTTCAAATAAAGTTTGACGTTTGTTGCTAAATTTTAAATAAGAACGATTCATTGAAGTATGATATTCTCGATTTCTCTATAGAGACTTGTTTTCGCCTCGTCTCCTTTTCATGTTCTCGTCCCATGTTTCTCATATGTTTTTCCTGACCGTTCCAATGTTGTTGTTTTGTTTGCCAATAAATTCAAATTCATTATTTGATGAAAGAGGACTATGAATGGAAAACAAATCCATCAGAAAACTATCGTCGCTCAAACGGTGAGCGATTTATAACGCATTTTCAACGTTCGCTAAGCGGTAGCACTTAAGAAAAGGAGGCATTATACTACAGACGAATGATTTCACGAAAGGCAAAAATAATTCACATGTCCGTATGCGGGTTAGTAAATTTATCGCTAGTTTAGTTTGAAGATTGGAAGCATAGTGACGTAATCAGTCCCATTTACGGGGATAAATCCTTTTATTAAGTAATCAGTCCTCTTCATTAATATTATCTCCTATGGAGGAGATTGTCACGCCCCGTACATTGACTCAAGTTCATTATAATCTTCCTCATATTCAAGGATTCCCATTTGCATATTTACCTTCGCTACATCAACTTTCCTTTATCTCCTTTCTTTTGCCTTTAAATCGAGGGGGCTTTCCCTCGCTTTGCCTTCTCCGCAGCACGTGCCGTATCTTAGAGAGGGGAGATTTAGACTGCCTGCTAGGGAAAATTGGTCACACGAGGGAAAAAGACAGGACAATTTATGGGCAAATTCAGAATTTAGGGTTATCGTTTCTCGACGCACCGTCTGTAAGACCTTTTAAAAAAGTGCCGATAAATTATATGTTTTGTTTCGAGTGATAAAAGAGGATAAATATTTTATTGGTTGCAAATAGGTTGACGTATGTGTTTCTTTTCCGTTAAATTATTCAGTTCCGTTGTCCTTTAAGCCTTAGACTAGGGGTGGGGAAACGCTCGCCCGCGAGCCCAATTTTCATTGCCCCCTGAGTGATACATTTGCATGCACAACTTTAATACTATGGCACTTTCCGTGGTAGCACTGAATAAAAATGTTGTGTATTAACTTTTAACTATTTTTAAAGATATTAATGCATGAGTATCTTGCACCGTGCAATAAATTTAAACAACATTTACAAAGATACAAAAGTCAAACTTTATTAATCACCTGCCGACTTCTTTCATTAGAAATCTTCGCCCACGACTCAGAAAAATTTCCCCAACCTGCTCAGTGAGTAGAGACACTCCATGGATGCTATTTCCGAATATATTTTTAATAGCTTCCTAAACGAAGGGCAAAGCTTAGATTCATGTTCCTTTGTGTTCTTTTATTGAGAACGTTTCAAGAAATTGCGAAACGTTCCTGATTTGACGTTTGTGGAGATCAAACATTGTATATATCTGATCAATGTTGATCTTTTGCACTGTTCTTACACTTCTGTGTTTATTCCAAGAACTGTGTCTCACTTGCGTGTTTTAAGCGGCGGCAATGGGGGGGGGGGGTAAGATGAATGTGAAATATTTACGCCTTCCCCATTCCTCAATCCCATTCACTATTATGTGGAATATTTAAAAAAAAAGCAAGCCATTATGTTAGAAACAAAGTTCTCGCACAACGTTTATTGAAAATGATTTACAACGACACAATACAGCAAAAGAAACATATCAATAAACAATGTAATTACCGTTATTTTGGAGCACCTGCTACTACTGACGGGATAGATCATGGATGCATTTGATGAAAAATACAATTAGTTTGCTATCAAAGTCTACAACTGCAGTTTTCAGTTCGACATCATTTGCAAACGTTTTGCCATTCAAGAAGTTCTGCAGTGCCAGGAATAGATGGTAGTCTGTTGGCGCCATGTCTGTCGAGTACGGTGGGTGAGGGAGAACTTCCCACCCCAACTCCAGGATTTTTTCACGGGTATAATTTGCAACCTGTGGTCGGAAGTTATCATGATGGAACATGACATCAGGCAATCCTGGTTGTTTTGGGGCAATTGTATTGGCCAGCTATTGCAGTTGTTAACTGTATATTTGCGGACGACACAAAAATTGGGGGTAACATTTTAAATAAGAACGATAGGAAATTAATTCAGCGGGATCGAGATAAAATCTTCGAATGATTTAATAAATGGAACAGGAAATTCAATTTAGAGAGGTAGAGTTTTCCACGTAGGTCGAAATAACCTAAGTTTTAACTAGGAAATGGGTAGTAAAAATCTTATCTCCGTGGACGAAGAAAAAGATTTATGGGTGCGGGTTTCAAAGCATTTTAAGTTTAACAAACAGTGTGGCGAAGCGTGTAAGAAAGCGAACCGAATGCTTGGATTTATTGCGAGAAGTTTTCACTACAAACACCAAGATATAATCATACCTCTATATAAAAGTTTAGTAAGGCCACACCTAGAATGCGCGATACAATTGTGGTCACCTTATACAGATGTAAACATCAAGAAAATGGAAAGAATTTAACGACCGGCAACTAAACTAATTCCTTCGATTAGAAATAATTTGAATATCGAAAGATATTCAAAGTTTTAAATAAATTTGAAAACTTAAATTAATTTTTTTATAAGTACGACCATGGTATCACACGTAACAACAGTTTTAAACTGAAAAGACGGAGGTTTCAAACGAACATAACTAAAAAAATTCACTTTTAAAACCATTGATAAATGGAACCCTATCCCCGCGGAGATAGTAAATGCTAGTAGTGGGAATAGTTTTTAAAACGAAATTGATAGTTATTTTACGAATAATGATATTGTCTAAATACGGAGCCCCGTTGTGGATTTAATGTCACGTGAGTGAGCATCGTGGCGACAATTTCCAAAGGAGGACTACTAACATATTAGTATAGAATGGGACTGGCCTTTGAGTGGACTGAGTAGTCTTTGTTGGCACACTGTAATTATAATTTAGCGTCGATAGACTGATTGCGTTTCAACATTTCTCAGTAAATCACCCCCTTGACTCCCACCAGGCAGAAACAATAAGCTTCTTTTGATGTCGGTCGGCCTTTGCCTGAAGCTGTGCAGGTATACCTCTGCCTGTCTAGGTTCATTTCCGTGCCATCTTTGTGTATAGACAGCATTTCTCATCAGTAGTAACCACATTGTTCATCCAATCAATACGACGTTTCTTGGACACTAGTGTCATGCAGGCGTTTATGCGGCGCTTACGGTCGAAATCGGTCAGTTTACGTGGAATTCATACGTCCAGTTTGCTATAACGATGACGCTAAACTTTTCAGCCAGCTCACGTGATGTCAGATGTGGAACAGCTTTGACACAGGCACACAATCGATCATTGTCAATAAGTGAGGATTGACCACTTCTTGGCTATTCTTGAAGAACGAATTGGCCACGGTGAAATTTCTTAAGCCAATCGTAGGCTGTGCGACAACTTCTCTAAATGTTTGGTTGATACGACGTTGCAATTGGGCAGCGTTTAGGCCTGACTTGTAATCACACAGTAAAAGAGTATTTTGCTATTCACAAGAGAGAGTCATTTGATGAGTAATTCTTGAAATTTTAGATATCATATAAGGAGTCCAATGAATTAGGGCGTAGTGGCATAGGCCTTTTAGGCTTCGCTTGAAAGTGCATAATGACCTAGCCTACCTTGGCTAGTTTTACACATTAACTAGTTTTACACCCTGTATAAATCTATAAATAAATAAACTTTCAAATAAATTTATAAACATCAATCTATAAATAAATAGACTTTATAACAAAGGGTTGTGCGAGAACTTTGTTCCCAACCTAATATAATGATGATAAAAGAAATACAATGGTTAATAATTTCAACAGAAGAGCAAAAGTTCGTTCGCAATGAGGAGAAGGAGACAGAAAGTCGAATAAAGGAGGCAATCAGAATCGCCTTATTATAAATAAATAAGAAATAAAAAAAATAGAATTCTGCCATCGCTATAAAAAAACTTTCAATGGCTCGTTATGCTGCCATAATTCAGTGCATCTGGCCCGCTTGAGGGTCGCTAGTAACCTCCCTAGCCTGGTGAGCACGTCCACCAGGTATGCCCAATTTAGTGGAACTGCATCTCAAACTCTCTCTGTGGTAGATGGCTTAGTATTTTCCCCGATATCAGTAAGTTACTTAAATCAAGATAACGACGATAATGGCTTGTCAAGGGTGTAAACAATAATTGTTTCGTTGGTTCCCGGCATAAACAATCTGCCAAATATTTGGCACAGACAACTTACGCGTGACATTATATTAGGTCATTCGGAATATTAAAATTATACATTTTTTAAAAATAAATTTTAGTTATCATTTTGTTCTACAAACTTTTCTTATTTTACTTGTTTGAAAAAAAAAAAAGAAATTCTTTTAAAAACGAAGAATTGTTATGCCACATATTTTCAGCTAACAACGCACCCTCTCCTTAAGGAGCGAAATATGAGTACAATGTTAGCGTAGTTAGGCAATTACCACTCTGTTTAACAAATACAAACCTATTCATTCCTGTCTAAATTCGCTTATTTATTTCCAGTAATAGGGTAGCCTAGTCCTAGTTAATAGCAAACTAGGCTAACCTTGTCCTGATAGGTTGCTCATTAAGGAGGTGCGTTTTTAGCTAAAGAGCTTTGCATAGCAACTGGCAGAAATATATTTGAGCCTTGAGAATTTTCACCCTATCCTTTTTTCCTGTATCTACTCTTCTTTCGTTTTAATGCCCTTTTTTTCGTATATCTACCCTTCCTTCGTCTATCTGACCATAATTCATCTGTCTGTCCTCTTTGCATGTTTATTTGTCATGTTTGTAAATAACTCTCTATGCGGTGGTCAGTTATGACTGTCTGAAGGCTTTTGTTTAAGAGCCTATTTGGCGACTGCGGACTAGGGCAAAACTTGCCGTAATCTCTTTACAGCCTAATACTAGACTAGATAAAAAAACTATGTCAAAAGAAAATAACAAAAATACAAACACAAAACAAATAATAGTCAAAACAATCAAGCAAAAGAAAGAAAAAATAAGCAAAAGAGCAGGAAGAAGAAAGAAGCACGCTCGGCGTCGGGGAGAGGCGGGCCTCCCGCCGGGGAAGAAACATACGACCTACAAGAAAGAGAGTCAAATAAAATGGAGGAGGTCAACATCCTACAAAAAGTCAGATAGTCCACAAGTATGTGTACACAAACTGTCCTGATTACATGAGACAAGCGGTAGCGACCCCGTTCGTCCCGGTACCGGGACAGGTAACGTGCGCGAAGATCATCCGGACTGAGACATTAGACAAGAATGTGGTGAACAGTCCGGGTGACAACGCAGTCGTCACAATAAAGTTCATACGAGCGCTCCATCAAATGTTGGTGCGTCTCGCGAGCGTGCTCAATTCGAAGACGACAGAGAGCAACTTGAAGCCGGCGCGGCATTGGGATGTATGTCCATAGCAACAATCACTTCACAATGGCACGCAGCCATAAATTCCCTTCGGCTGTCTCCCATTTTCTTTGCCAAGCAGCCCGAAGGGCTTCCCTGATTCCTGCTATGTAATCGGTGCATGGAAGAGCGAAACGTTGGTCTTGTCGCCCATTCCTCGCAAAGGCTTTGGCGCCCTTATCGCCGCGCTCATTACCCGCAATTCCTACATATCCAGAGACCGACCCAGCAGAAGATAATCTCGACAGCCACGTGGCTCGCAGCAACCGAGGGGTCACAGATGCTACGAAGCAGAGGGTGTATCGATTTCAATGCCACGAGAGCACTTAAGGAACCTTTTGAGTTGTTAAAGATTACAATCAGGTCTCCGAACGTGGCATCACGCGTTATCTCCCTATCGAGCGGTGTATTGCAACAAGCTCGGGGACGAAGACAGACGCAGGGCCTAGCAAAGCCCCGATGACTTCAAACAGAGGGGATAGGGCGTGGGAACCGACTCCCTCCTGGGACTTATAGCCATCCATATATACTGGCACGGATCCAGCGTGGCACGAAGTGTGCTACAAAAAGGCCGAACGCAATACTCTGGCGCTGATAAAACTTTGCGATTAGAGGCGAGGTGAGAAGTAGCCATAGGTAGTACCCTTAACTTGCACACGCAAGAGATTAGAGAAATTAGGCAGAAACCGGCCGTGATAGAGTGATCTCTCCCCGATTTGCAAAAAGCGTGCATAAGAGCCTTTCGGCCGGAGTCCTTGAGGATACCCTCTGCCCACATCCTGTTGAAAAATCTAAAAGAAAGGCCATGCCTCACTCTCCTAGGTGTCGAAGCATGACATAACTGACAGCGTCCGGAACAGGGGCAGAGTCCGGGCATGAAGCGGGAGCATAATGCAACTCACTTAATGTAAACCTCTCGTTGAAGGGTTCTCAGCCTAGAAAAGTAAAGTCGAGAAAGCGGCCTTCAGCGACATTACGGCGTGCATTGAACGTTTGCGGAACAGCATCTCGGATAGAGAATACATATAAAGGGGTCCCAAAGGACTGCCTCACAGACACAGGGTCCGAGATTATGGTCCTATTCTACTGCACAAAAGGAGGTGGGTCCTGCGAGAACACGAACCGAATCCTTTTAACTCGCTTCTACACCTATACTAGAGCAGACTTTCCGTTAAGTGAAGACACGTATGCTTGCCACAAAGAGCGGCGGACGTGATCCAAACATACCGGAACCTAGCCTTAGCTCCACGAAAATCACCCACAGTAAAAACGTTCCGGCAGCGCTTATAACACATGTAGCCATAACGCGTATGTTTGAGGAACGCCTCACACTCAGCTGAGCTCTACGGAACTGGTCGGCTTGCAAACGGCTAGATGTTCTAGGAATACTAGTTAGGCCCATGGCGATGAGATTGCTGGAGAAGAACTCAACGGCCTCATCCATGGACCTAAACTCCTCGACTGGGACATAGAAATCCTCTATTTTCTGAAATGCAGAACACAGCGTCAACACCAAGCACCAGGCGAAAGCGGGCCAGAAAAGGATATTTAAATGGAAAGATGATCACTAACATAGGGGTCAACCACCACCTCCCATTCATAAAGGAGAGGAGACGAGATCCGCAAGGATATATCAAACAGGATACTTATCTCCATCTCATCGATCAGGACGGGGAAGACTTGACCTTTGCGATTAATCGAGTAGTCTCCCCAGAGGGGGGTGTACCATCGAAACCCTGAGCAGTAGAAAGAGCCTCGGCAACAATGACACAACTCGATAGAAGCCCCTAACTCCCGCGTCGAAGTCGGCTGACGGGGAAATGAGGAAATGTATGCATCAATAACAGTATACCTCCTATCATTGGCGGATCCAGGATAAATACTTAAGGGGGGCTAACCTAAACTGTTTCTTCTGAATAGTCTGAAAAAAGGGCATTGATGATTATTAATGGTTATCTTACACAATATTGATAATAAATACCAATTATTCAGACAGGAGTGAGCACAAAATCTCTCAGATCCGAATTTTTTCAACACATCAAAAAATTATAAATTATAGTCTGGGGGCATCAGTTAAAGGTATAATACTGAATTTAATAATTATTTTTGAGATCTACCTGTATTTTAGACATGTATCATATAAGATACATTCGATCGCAATAGTTTAAAAAAGTTTTTTTACATATTCTATATCATTACAAAACTCTTTTCTGAATAGCAGAATACAAGTATGTCTTAAAAAAGAAATATAAACATAAACGGTTCTGAAATATTTGGGGGGCTACAGCCCTCTACCTCTCCTCCCCCTGGATCTGCACTTGCTTCATATATAGGTGCAGTTACACTGCTACTGCCTGAAATAAGGTATTTAAATCGAGGAGAAGACAAGAGACATCATGCTGGGTGCAATGGCGCATCCTCCTGCTCAGACCCCATCCTGTGGCGGGTGAGCAGTGGGCACGTGCCCAGCATGGTCTTCTTCAAAAAGATAGCTAACATGAAACGGGAGGAGATGATCCTCCGCAGCTCCTCCCAGTTGGCCTGGAGTCCGCGGCAACTCCATCGAAGGAATATGTATGCGTTCCAGCCCTAGGTCAGAGGAAATGCGGGTGCCTTCTTTGACGAGAAGACCGTCAAGAGAATGGCCTAAAGGTTTGGCTCACTAGACGAGTCTTTACCTCCCTACGCAGCGAAACCTTTGGCGGGGGGGGGGCTTTGGTGTCGAAGGAGAATCAACCGTCTCTTAGAGACCCAGTCCCGCCTTGGGCGAAGGCGTAGGAGACAAATCTCTTTTCGTGTGTCTTCTTTTCTTGGGGCAGAAGACGGGTTCACGACCATCTTCATGGGTGTTGCCTCCTGTAAGTCTAAAGACTCGTTGATAGCTCGTGGCTCGAAATGGTCACCTTGGGGGTGGGGGTGAACCTATGTGCCATCAGCTTAACCAAGGAAGCGCTCGGGTTTTGTATAACTCGCAGAAGAGTTACGAATAGGCGCGTAAACAATGGTGTTCGTAGTCTTGGAGGGGCCAGGAGAAGAAGGTGCCTTTTTAAAATGAGGCATATAAAGTCCTAGGCAACACCAGGCGCGCCTCGCGAAATGAGAGACGATCTGAATTGTCAGGATTTCCGTCTCCACAAGATACGCACCACTTTGCTTCGAAGAAGCGGAGTACAGATCTCTACAATTGATACACTTGACCATACATAATAGGGACTTATCCTGTACGGCCTTAGAACAACTTACACAGACTTCGGGTAAATATTACTTTGCACGTCTACACTATCGATTTGTATGATCGTTTCGGTGGCAGTAATAGCACCTCCGCGGCAGTGGCACGAATGCCTTCACGCGGTAGCGATACCAACCGGCACGCACCGATTCAGGGAGCCTATCATATTTGAACGCAACGAAGGGTGCAGTGGTGGGTCGCGAGGCCCCTCTCTGATTTCTCCTCCCATGTTCAACCTTTGCCGCCCCATAATCGGCCAGCTCTAAGGTGACGGCTTCTATGGAGAGTCCACGAGTTCCCTAGCTTAAACCACTCATTTCACGAAGTTCGTGGTAGAGTGCGGCGTCACATTCACCGGCGAGCCATTAAGTGTCTGTAGGGCGTTAATTATGGCCGCCTCGGATGGATCCGTCGCATTTTTCATATAGCTCCGAACTGAGAAACAGGTCACTTTCGTCTCTCTACTAATCAAGCTAGCTAAAGCTCTCCTCTACTGGATTATGTTGCCTTTTGCTAACATGCTGCTAGAAAGCGTTGGAAACCAGTGACCTCGTAACGCCAGGTAATCTTTAAATGAGAGGCCGTGCTTTGAGGCGGATCCCCGTGCGCTTTCCCACTAATGCCTTCTGTTGTCGCCATATTATAAAAAAGGGAGCTGATCGAAAGGAGGTATTATGACCTCCCAATGACTTGGGAGGTTATGAGGAAAGTCTACATAGTATCAGAAATTCCAGAATGTGATCATTTACATATAATCGGTGTCAATCCAGCGTTGTGGACTTTACCAACCCGTCCTACCATATAGGCTCAATTGTCCTGAAACCTTAAGCATAGTGGATGGCGCCGGAGCAGCCACTTTATGTGTACTGGAGGGAGGTGGGTGAGGGGAGTTAAAAGCCCAAGACGTTTGGTACCTAATACCTGCCCTAGCCAGCGGCTTTCGCAGCAGGTAGGGACCTCATGGTCTACAATGCCCCTCGACTAAGGCTCATAAGAGGGAAAAAGTGCGCCGGGCAACCAGAACATCCGTGGATAGAAGAGCAAGATTGGAAAGAGGTACGAAGGTATGTAATAAAGAGAAGTAGAGATAGGCAGATCTACTAAAGAGTAGGGTAGTGGATCACCTATTGTTATTATACCCTGGTTCTAGGTGATCCCAGGATAGCATGCAATTCACCAACAATAATAATAATCATAACGCTAATTAAAATAAATAATTATGATACATACTAATAAATATATCATTATAAATACTAATAATATAAAAATCATACTAAATAATAATAATAATAATAATAATAATAATAATAATAATAATAATAATAATAATAATAATAATATGCTATGTTGCATTCGACCGTTACGTTATGACGTCATCACTCCCAAGTCGGTCTTCTCTTATGATGGATAATGGGTGCTTGAAACTTACTAAAAGTACTATATGTTCTAAATGTACTAAATGTGTTGAATTTACTAAAAGGACTAAAAGGACTAAACGTACTACATATGCTAAAGTACAATATTTACTAAAATATTAACTGTACTAAATGTGCTAAAAGTACGAAGTTTACTCAATATACTAAAATTACTATATCTGATAAAAGTACAAAATGTAGTGAATGTACTAAATGGTATAAACGTAACACATGTACTAAATGTGCTAAAAGTAAAAAATGTACTAGATAGGCCAAAATTAATAGATGTAGTAAAAGTACTAAATGTGCTAAATGTAATTCTACTAGAGGTGCCAAAGGTGCTAAATGTACTAATGGGATAAAAATACAAATGTCCTATATGTAATATAAGTACTAAGTATGCTAAAACTACTAAATATAAAATGTGATAAAATTACTCAATGTGCTAACTCTAAAAAATACTAAATGTACTAAATGTGCTAAAAGTACACAATATACTAAAAGTACTAAATCTGCTTAATATATTAAATGTGCTAAACGTAAAAAATACTAAATGTGCTAAGAGTACAACATTTACTAAAAGTCTAAAATGTACTAAATGTGTTCAAATACAAAATGTACCCAAAATACTAAATGTACTAAATTTGGTTAATGTACTAAATGTACTAAGGAAAACAGAACTTTTACACAACATATTAGTTTTACTTTACCATGATAATTTCTTTTAAGTAGTACCAATGTTAAAACAACTTGATATAAATGTATTTTTAAATACAATTAACATCATCATCACCATCATCATCATCATCATCAATCAATAACTCTATAATTTAAGAAGGGGATTTTTTTCCTCTTAATAATTTCATCTTAGTCTGGTTATGACTAATGTTTTTTTACCAAAGTCATTTCTAATAATCCTTTTATAATATCAAAAACAAAATAGTGAAGTTCAGAAATAAATATAAGTATCGAAATTTTGTGAATATTTTTTAAAACCCAAAGAATTACAAATGGTGAAGTTCAGGAAATTTAGTTTAAGAGTTTCTTTTTAAAATTATTATAATTGGCAAAGTTGAGAAAATTTATAAAAAATTAACCATAGCTGCTTTTTTTTAGATTTTAAATTTTAATCTTAGTAGCGAAGCGCATGCTTGGTATATGTATAATTTTTCAATGGACTTATCCTTGATAAGGAAGTGAATAAAGTATAAAGTTCGAAAGTACTCGGAAACACCTGTTCCTTTTTGCTGCGGGACATTGCATTCATCGCTAACCTCACGTGCCACTTAGTGAGCTATTTCACATATATATATATATATATATATATATATATATATATATATATATATATATATATATATATATATATATATATATATATATATATATATATATATATATATATGATCAGCAAATCATTTTAGTCCCTGAATTTTAATTACCAACTCACGTGACTTTTATCTCTCCGAAGGGGACCTTTCATCCCCTTTATCCCTACATACACATCTATGATCACCCCATAGATTCGCCCTCGGGCCAGGCGTAAATGAGGAGGCGATAATCTTTCGTCGCCGGATGTAGTAATGGGGTCTGCTGAATGAGGGAATTCATTCATCAAATTTGCCATTCATGCATCGTTGCCTTCACCTCCTTAATCGCCTAAGCGCTTCTCCAAGCACGTGTCCGTACTTACACGTTTGTACATACATTCCTAAGTAAGTATTTTATTTTTGGAGGGTAGCGAAATTTGAGTGCTTTGATATGGTTGTATTGATAGAGGCAACCACAAAGTTTCAACAAGTTCGATAGATAATTAAAGGAGAAATAACGCTCTTTTGCGAGATTTATCAGCTAAAAAGTATGTTTAATTTTATTTTTATAAATAATGGCACATTTAGAAAGTGACTTTACTAATTTCAGTGACCTTTTATTTTTTTGGATTAGTCAGGAATAGTCCTGAACTAGCAACGCTTTTCTTGGCATCGAAAACTTTAGTCTTCTGAAATAAAATCAAGAATAATTACAAAATTCAAATATAAAATCAGCTACAAAAAAAATTTATGAAGAACTAAATGTTCCTAAATCTACGATGAACTCAGGAATACGAACTCTTAAGGAATTCGGGAAAATGTTAATCTTTTATGTTCTGGTCTGGTGAAAATTCCGATCCTCACGGTTCAGAGAAACATTAGATCTGTTAAAAATAACCCAATGATGATGAGAAGAAAGTTGAACGATTAGTAAGGAGAAGGTACCGATGGTAGCTGCGTGTGAAAAGTACACTGCTTTGATACTTAAGAAAAAGTATTGTTACCCTGACAAAGTTTTACTCAAAGTACAAGTAGAATTACCCAAACTTAAATGTATCTTTTTCATTAAGTACTTAATTCGTGAAAGTAAAATGTAGTGGCAAAGAGTAAAGTACCCATCACCTCAGACACTATTCAGTATAATTTACAGTAAATTTGATATGTTATCTGTTGTTGTTTTATATTACTATATTTCGAGTTTTGTACTCAAAATGGATTTCATACAGGGTACTAACCAAAAATATTGTAGCGGTGTTTCCCTTTCACCTACCTGCAAGCTAACACTAGTAAATGTCGTTCAAATGTTCTGTCATCTATCCAGTGTATTGTTACACCAATATACCTGCGACTTCTGCATGCCCAACAGTCTGTTGTTGTTGGAATTTACTCAGCCTTTCGCATTGCAGAAATAGTTTGCTTTTCACATCTAAAACAGATTTATGGATTATTTTGGAGACAGTTGGCTTTGAAGTCATAGTATATCCTGGTTGTATGTCCTTAATAAGGCTGCACAATCCCTTCATTTCCACAATACTAAAGGGATGAAGACCGGAAGTTATGAAATTTATGACCAGTTCATCCGCTTTTGATTTTGGCACACTTAAGTGCAATGTAAAGTATATCTTAGAAAGCTTGTTTGGAATTATGTCCTCACTTTCAATTTTTATTAATTTCCTGTTGCGAACTTGGGACGTCAAATAGGAGTACCGGAGAAATTTTGCAGGGTGAACACGCTGAAAGGAAATTAGTATCCTTACTAGATTTATGGGTAAAATCCTCAAATCATTTCTATTATAAGAAATTTATCCGATAAAGGTCAGGCTAAGTGCATTTGTTTTGACTGACTGGGCCAGAGTTTGTTAATACAAACTTTAAATACTTTAAACCATAAACGGATTATATTATAGTAAAGAGAACCAGACAGAAGCCTTAAAAAGTTGAAATTGATCTAAGCTCACCCCCAATTGGGACGACTGGGCATAACTGAAAGATTACTTAGGTATGTTTGTGTGCTCGAGTTTGTACGAGGGGCGGTTAATAAGTTTTGCGAATCAGTAGGGCAGAACAGAGCAAGGGAGATGGCTGTTTATGGGGGTGTTAGGACAAGTTATGACAAATCAGGACCTGCAGCCGCACGCTCCTGCCTCGTCTATTTAACAAAACAGTAGCTGATCGCAGATCGTCAGTCACAAATTTTTCAACAATGGAGAAGGTTGAGCACCGCGCAGTGATCAAATTTTTGACCAAGGAAGGCAAGAATGCAAAAGAGATCCATGAACGCATGGTTGCAGTGTACACCGACACCGCCCCTTCCTATGCAACCATTGATCGCTGGAATAGGGAGTTCCGCCATGTTCGTGAGTCCCTTGAAGATCACCCTCGTCCAGGACGCCCGTCAGACGTGACCAACGAGGACAATGTGGCCCGTGTGGAGAGGATGATCCTCAAAAATCGACGGGTGAAGGTCGAAGAAATCGAGCGAGAACTTGGAATTTTGCATGGAAGTGTTATTAACATCATCCACGACAATTTGGCCATGACCAAGGTTTCTGCCCGTTGGGTCCCTAGAAACTTCACGAAACCTCACGCCCCATGATCGACTTCCACGTCGTCAAAGTTCACAAGGCCAGAGTTGTACAAGCTGCCCTGCGCGAGTGCGGATTCGAGGAGTTCAACCCTTCCCCATACAGTCCAGACCTGGCCCCTAGCGACTACTTTTTATTCCGCCAGCTCAAGGCTGCGCTGAGTGGTGGCCGGTTTGGGGACAATGAAGATGTCCAGCTCGCCGTCTAGGAGTGGATTGAACAGCAGTCGGGAGATTTCTGGTTGTCGGGAATTTGAAGCCTCAGGGACAAGTGGCGCAAGTGCATTTAAGTCGAGGGTAGTTATATTGAAAAATAATGAAACACTTTTCCTCATATCTCGTTTCCTTATATCCGAATTGCAAAACTTACTGACCGTCCCTCGTATTTTTAATTGAGTTTATTTCATTGTGTTTATGAATGTACATATAAGTATGTAGGGGGGGGACAATTTCATTTTTATTCAAAATATTTCTCATTTGATCATATTTCCTGGCCAGAATAATCCAGGGTTCACGAAAGTGATTTTACGTTTCTTTGAGAAGCAAATAAAATGACACTGGTGAGGGTCTGGAGCAGAGGGAAGCAGGGGCCCAAGGGAGTATGGGATGGTGGGCGGATGAGAGTTTCATTGAACAAAGAGGGATGAAAGAACCCATGAAATTAAAAAAAAACACTGGGGTTTTTACGCGAACCTATGTGATTCTATTTCATCCCGTGTAATTACTGGTGGAAGTTACCTGTTTATGTAGGTGGTATTATTTACCGGTCTGTGAGTGTGTGGTCTGTAGTTATAAGGGCGTGTATTGAAGATACCTCATTGCTAATGTACTTGACGGGTGACGAGGACTTTAGGCAGTGGGCCTACTTTATGCCTCTGTCAAATTGGTTCTCACTCCTTATAATTTCTCACGAGGGTTATGCGTTAGGCTGGGCTTACCGAAGGTGTCTTGGTAATCGGGTTAAGTAAAGGAATTTGAAATGACGCGGCAAAGGAAATATAACTTTATTCTTGATTGGCTTACTAGAGGGGAAAACAGAAACGTCTCTAGTTCTTTGCAGTCAATGTGTAGGCTTACTGTTTTACGTGAAGTATCGAGTTAAAATGCAGGAGGGCTCAGGCGAGTGAATGGAATTCCGTGACGCTACTCAGGGGATGAAATAAGTTAATAAATATTCTTAATAATGAGAGTCTCTTATATATATTGTCGAGGTTTAGTGATTGGGTAATCCCAGTCCCACTTCCTGGACACATATTTTATTACTGCACCAGAGTGAAGCAGAGGTGAAGTGCATCCAATACACCTACCGTAGCCACTTCCGATGGATAAGATTAACCCAGGTGCTTCCCTTTTGATCAAAATTAAGATAATAATCCCCTGAGTGTGTCCTCACTCAGTAAAAGCCAGTCATGGGTGGACTTGTGTAATATTGAGATTTAAGCCGAGTGGATTGCTTATTAATTGCCAAAGGATCGTCAAAAATAGTTAAACACACAGATACAAAAATAATCTTTGATGGACATAAATAGAAATACGAAAAAGCGTATATAGGTATAAATATAATAAATAAGTCTACATAATGTCGTTGGGATTATACTTGACAATTACTCACTAGGATGCTTGCGTCTTAATGGCACCTGACAGAATGAATGGAATAATATTATTGAATTAAGCACTGAATTAATCACTTTTAATACTCGAGGTTATGGGCTCGGGATAGGAATTCTAGATAACGAAAAAATTGGTGAAGTTAGGGGAGGGCATAATTCACTTTAACGATACCTTTGAGTTCGTAAGTATTTTTGAGAAGGACGGCGAAGATCTTCTTCTGGTGACGATGATGGCACTTAGTCCGGCCGTCCAAGGTTACCGAATGAGAAGGTAATCCTAGACCGGTGATATAATGATCCTATGCCGGATCATGAAGGCGAGCGAAACTGTGGCTCAAATCGGACTTCCTCTTCCTCGAAGTGCCTGGCCAATTATTGAGCTCCTGGAGTGGGTAGCCAAAACCGATTACCTAGCTACGTCTAGGGTAATCCGCAGAGGGAGGTCCTGTGTAACCTCTGACTCTGAAGGGGAGCCCCTGCGAGAAGTTTGGCACCTACAAGTACCGTGACGGCAACACACCAATTTCCCGAGAAGTTTCTTCCTGCAACGGAGGAAAGTGTTTCTTTTGTGGGACAAGCTCTCCTCACAACGTAGGTCCAATATCTTCTTCTTGACTCCAAGGAGAATTTTCCCTTTTATTTCCCTCACGAGCAAAAATCGGGAGAGAGATCGCGAATTCTCATAAAATCCGTATCGCTGCGCGAAAGACCTTTTCATCTGCTGCCAGACAGAGTAAATCTTTTACACCTTTGAGCTATCCTTGCTCCAAGTCGCGGTTTACGATGGCGCGAAAACTCGGACCTTCGTCGGCTAGCAGGTGTCCTTCGAGGCCGACATTTTCCTGAGCGACCGGCCGCAAATTTGGTCGTCTCTTTGGTGCGAAAAGGGGCAGAGGGAATTCGAGGCAAAAGGCCAATTTAGAATACGGGAGGGACACGCAGCTTGTGTCTGGGTATTTATGCGTACACTAATGTACGTGGTATTTAGACTTCTACATCTCTCCCTCTCTCTCTCTCTCTCTCTCTCTCTCTCTCTTTCTATATATATATATATATATATATATATATATATATATATATATATAAATTAGGTTTAGTCTCCAAGGGGCGTGAGCTTTACTTGTCCGTGGGGCAGACCCAGTCAGTCATATATTTTTCTCGTAGTTTCCATCCCTTGGGCAGAGTTTCCGACATTTCTGTGTACATGTTGTGTCTACATATTTCTCATAGGCTTAGCTTTATTATAGAGAATCGATTGTTGCAGGTTTCAGTGAAATTTCTCTGATCAGAGCCTCTATTTTTTCAGCTGCTGATAAGTGTTCCTAACACGCGTATGTTTGTTTGTGTGCGATCCTTGTAATTGTCCAGGGGCTCACCTTCGATATCTTTGTATGTTCGCGACTCTGACGACCGCTTGCCTCAGATCTATTTGTACAGATTAACATATATTATATATATATATATATATATATATATAAATAGATATATATATATATAGTTCATTTCCTAATTGTCTTTGGTTCTCTATTTACTAGGCTTGTTATATTATTTCCTTAATTTACACCATTTGATAAATCCACCGAGCGTCCATTTGAGGAGTTCCTCGCTGGTCCTATTAAATCCTGCAATTTTGTGCCAGAGTACTACCTTTTTTATAGAACGAACCCTACCTAATATCCTATTCCTAATACACACCCTGTATCTGTACACTTTTGTCCCACTCCTCATCAATATTGTAAATATAAATTATTTAAGAACATCCAATTTTATACTCATGCACACCAGAGTATTAGCGTCTGCTATCAAATACAACCCCTTCCATTGTGTCATTCTTTGCACGTTTTATTTCCCTTGCTAATACCTCCAACTCTCTATCATTCAGAGAGCAAACCTTCACTACCTCACGATCACTGGAGATACTCTTCTACAAAACCTTCTCTTGGGTGTATCATGTGCGTTGAAACTCGACGAAACAGGCGTAGTATAGTCAATATAGAACCCGAGGCTCTTTGGACCCTCTAATTCCATAAATCAATTCAAACTTCCAAAGCCTCATAAACAAACACACCTCAAAATGGACCTGCAGGCAATGCGCAGGTCGTAAGACCCATTTCGTATATTTTAATACCGATCAAGTCCCCTTAAGGCATTTCAAAAGAGAACGCCATTTTCGTCGTCTAAATCAATTTGACCACTTCGTAAATAGGCAATAAAGGCTCAAATCGCGTTCGAGTCGAGTGGGGTTTATAAATTTGTTCGATAATCCGCGATCCCGAAGGGGATATTCGTACGCGCATGCATTTTTTAGCAATACATTATCCGAATTCATCTATCTACCATTAAGAAAGTACATATACCCTGAACCACGCTAATAGCTTTGTAGGAAGAGGAAAGATTTCACGGTTCTTTGTGAATCAATTTGGATGAAACTTTTCCCAGCTGATCTGCATTATATGGCAACACTAAAGTTTTTTTCATTGTGCTGTGTTACGGCGTTCAATTTTTATTTCAGATTCGTCGTTTTTTTAGGGGGTGAAACACGCTATAGAATATATTCTCTTTAAGAACAGTGCAACGTCGAAGAGACCTCAACTATGAAGAAAAGTCTTTCATCAGTAATTAATGGAAGTGCTGAAGGCATCTCTGTTCGTGTTATTGCGGAGAAGTTAGTTGCCATGTGGACACGGTTAGATGATTTCTGAATGACCCTTTGGTAAGGAAGCAGCGATCCAATTGTTGGATCTCCAAGACTGGGACAGCTATGGATTTGAGAAGTAATGGCCGCCAGTTACATAGGAAATCCGGACAAACAAGCAAAGTTATTTTGACCGGCACTGGTCTTCCAATATACCGAAGACCACCACAAATTACATCCTATGGACCATGGCTTCCTTGCGAGCTCCCTAAAACTGCCTCCTTTAACGCCCTCTCACAAGACTTTGAGGCTTCAATGGGCCCGGAAGTATATGACGTTGGGCATGAATTGCGTTCTCTTCGCTGACGATATAAGGGTGACCTCAACAGCAGTAAAGTGGAGTCATGATGCGGGCAGGTATAATTGGACATAGACTTGTTGGCCCAGTTAGTGTGCCTGATGGGGTTAAAGTGACCGCAGACACCTACTGCAATTCCTTAAACGAAGTCTTGGACTCCTGGCTAAACGTTGTCACTTCTAAGGACTCTAGTTTACATACATGACAACGCTCCATCCCACTCTGTCAGGGCCACCAAAGTGTTCCTAGACATTTACTCAATATAAGGTAACAAGGTGATGGTCTGGCCGCCAGCCTCCCTGGATCGCAACCAAATCGAAAATTTGTGGGAGATCATTAAACAAGTAATCCGGAATGCCAAAGTAAGATTTTAACCCACAGTTAAAAAAGATAATTTAATATTAAAAAAAGAGAAACATAATAACCAATGAGCGCCTTGCCCCCTCCTCTTCACTAGGGTTTGCCCCAGTTCCAAAGAACCGCCACATTCCTGGTTCCGCAATCTTGGGAACCGTACCGGAACCGAAAACAATATTCCCGATTCCTGAAAAATAATATGGGGCTTTTTCGTAAGCCAGGCACAACCATTAAACTAACTCTAAGATGCCCAATTTTGGTTATACATATTCTCCAATTTGGTTAGGTCAGCGATGGTGAACCTTTAACTGTCGACGGATCACTTTCAATACATTCAAAAATTTCAGAAACATAAGCGGTTCACTCATATACTTATCAATATATAATATTTTAATGAGGGACTTGTTGGAGCATTTTAGAATTTATGTAGTTCTTTAATCCTAGATTTATATTTCCAGTTGTCTCCATCTTAATGCAACCAACACTAGTTTCCATACCAATAAGATTTTCTGTGCTTGATTTTATATAATTCATAGATAAAAACATTATTCTTAATATTAATTATTATTAATATAAGGGCAATAATAAATAATATCTGCAGGTATTTAGGTACGCTCATGCCCCTGGTTTTGAACGTGTTTCTGAGCCTCTCTGTAAGCCATAAGCGAAAGAATGAGCGTAAACAATCTAAACTACCTAAATTGTCTATTGTCATTTGGCACGTAATTTATAATTATTTAAATCTAGATAATGCTATCTATATTGTCCATCTTATATTTTTCTATTTTAATTTTAAATTTAATTTATGATCTAAATATGAAAATATAACTTCTTTTCAAGAATAAATACAGTGCAGATATTTTTGCCTTTAAAAAGTGACAGCTGGCAATATTTTTGCTAACCCTCGCAATTTGTTTTAGTTTGAATTGGCAACGCATGGTGTATGTTGTAATTCATACATCAGATTTTGCTGTGCCCTATATAAGAATTTTTTAAATTTGGGTTTATTTTTCTGTGATAAACCCCTTTACAAATATGTCAAAATCTATTGCATGAAATTACTTTAAAAAGGTAAGCAAGAATGAAGCCGAATGTTTAAGTTGCAAAGCAAAATTAATGTGTACCGGCGGCACGACTTCAGGACTTATAAAACCTTATAGAGCGAATCACTGGGATATGAAACACAAGGTGATAGTGATTTACCTGCTTTGAAACAACCAAGAACTCTTTCAAGTTTTATCAAGAAACATAATTTAATTGATGAAGAAGTCGCTAACTTACTTGTAAAGATGGTCTAACCTTTCGTGCTGTTGCTACAAGTAAGTTTACTCAAAAAAGATTTTAAAAATTCCAGTACATCAATCAAGTTCCAACTTCAAACAATGGTGTTAGAAATTCAATGATGAATTTTTATTTGAAGAAGAAGTAGACAGAATTAGTTGATTTTTTAAGAAAGAAATCAATGAAGGCAAGCGGTTTTAAGTTACATAGGAAGAATATATTTCAGAGCAGAATAGAAGGTATGTCAACATTAATGTTCATGATGAGAAAATGCATTGGAATTCAGGCCTCGCTCCTACTAAAGGATCATTTGATAGTAAAACTGCCCTTGATATGGTAAAAATTTGTTTGGAAGAGATCAATATTGATCTCAATCGTGATATTGTCGCATGTGTTACAGACGGAGTGGAGTGGCTTCAGCCATGTTAAAATTCGGCAAAGATATTGCACCAATGCACCAGCTGTTTAGCACATGGAATAAATCTAAGCTTCTGTGATGCTTTATATAATAGGAGTCAGTCTTATAATATCCAGCAACCAGAAAATCAATTTTCTACTTTGAATGACGAAGATGATGACATCGAAAAAGACGAAGAACAAAAACTGGTTGATTTAGAATCTCCTGAGATTCATCCAGAAATTCACGAATTCAGTGATACGCAAGGTTAGAAAAATATGTCGCACATTCCGAAAATCGCCACTCAAAAATTATCATCTACAAGATTTTGTCTTAGATCAGTTTCAAGGACAGCGTTTGAATCCCACAATAGATGCCAAAACACGCTGGAATAGCCTTATATATATATATATATATATATATATATATATATATATATATATATATATATATATATATATATATATATATATATATATATATATATATATATATATATATATATATATATATATATATATATAAAGGGTGTTCTAATAACTTGGACCGATTTTAAATGTGAGTTAAGTTTAAGCGTTTAATGATTTTTTTATTTTTCTTTCAGATTTAACAACTTCAGTCTTTGGCAATTTTAACCATGGAAAGATTAAAACGAATAACGTGTTAAAGTTTAGAAAGCCTATTACGAAAATAGACGTTCAAACAGAAACGCATTTCGAGCACTTCGCGATTTTTTTGGTCAACATAATCAACCAACCGAGATAATAAGGCATATTGGTGAGATTGAGGAGCAACTATGCAGAGACCTCATCAAAGATTTTGACCATCGAGTGGAGGTGTGCCGCCGAAGCCTTGTCGGACATTTAGGCGATATTATTTTCCATAAATAATTACCATTACTCAACTAATATGATTCAATAGTGAAATCAATAAATTTTCACCAATAACACTGTTTTATTTACTGCTAACTTCGATCCGTCTTAATGGAACACCCTATATATATATATATATATATATATATATATATATATATATATATATATATGTGTGTGTGTGTGTGTGTGTTAGAAAGGATTTAAAATTAAAAAATTGCATTCCAAAAGCTTTTAGAGCTATAAGATATGAGGACTCGGTATCAGAATTTAAATGGAATCAAATAAAAGAAATTGTTTAAGCTTTAAAGACCCTCGAAATTATTATCAAAGAAACTTCCTGCAGAGATGGATCACTTATCACTTTTAAAAGCAGAGTCTTTGTTTATTTTTATTATAAAACAGTTAAAGGTTAAAGAAAATCATTTATGCATAAGGTTGAGACAAGCTTTAACTGATCGATACATAAGTCGAAGGCAAAAGGAAATTTCAAGTTTGCTTTAGTATTTGCACAATCCAAATTATTTGACCTTAGAGTCACCTGAATTTCCAACAGCTCCAAGAGCTTCTTCAAAGAAATATGCTGAAATAATTTACGAACGCCTTTATCCAGAAGGGCCAGAAAGCAATAAACAAACTACTCGGTCTGGCACTGAACTTGAAAAAAATAAAAATGAAGCAAAATTAATTGATGATGCTTTGCTCGAGGAATACTACAATGAAGTAAGTAAACTTGAAATTCCCAGCACTTCAAATTTAAATAATCGAGAAAAATTTGATGCTAACAAAGAATTCAAACTTTGTCCAAACGCACAGAAAAACTGGATAAATTGCTAGCTGCACTTCTTACAATGAAGCCTACAAGTGTAGAACGTGAGAGAGCCTTTTCAGCATCGGGACTTTTTTTATAAAATATTTGATTTCACCTATCTGATTCATCTTTAAATGCACAAGTTTTTTGAAATGTCACTTTAAAAATTGCAGGAATGATTAAACTCTAAAATAAATTCTTAAATTCTAAAGTATGGGTAAGTTCTTTTCAAGTGTGTTTATTAGCTAAATTTCAAAGTTTTTATTTCTTTATAGGCATAATTTATGTTCCCTTTTTAATTCAAGTTCCAAAATATGAATAATTTCTTTTGAAGTATGTTTATTAACTATATTTCAAAGATTTTATTTCTTTAAAGGCATAATTTATGTTCCTTTTTTTTTAATTATAGGATGTTTCTATGTATGTTTTGAATCTTCCTAAATATCTTAAGCATAATTCATCTTAATGGCTAGTAATTGTATGAATTTAGAAGAATATAAAACTTTAAAAAATAACAACAACAGGTAGCTTCATAGACCTTGCGTCTTCGCTCCTGGTAAAAATTATAATTACATAAGTCGAGGAATTGTGCTGTCACGGGATTTCCCAGTTCGGGATTTTTTAAAACAAAATTTTTGTATCAGTCTCTTTTTCTAATTTTCGATACTCATGCAAACCCTACTCTTCACCCATCTCTCCCCCCCATAAGCCATTAAGTGAACCCACTTGAGTAATCTGTCATGCATAAGTTTCGTTCTAACGATGCCAGTATATTGACAAGGCCATAATTAGGGCCCCTGGAGGAAAGTGGTTTGAGGATTAACCCATAGAGGAATCCAGGGTCAGAATTCTTTTCGGGATGGGACTTAGTTGCAACCTTCGGGAGAGGAATTAATCCCTACAGTTGAGAGCCCAGCCAAGACAAGAGAGGAGAGTAACCCTCGTCTCTGTGCATGTTGGAAGCAATTATGATATAACAAACCCGTGAAGGGTGGCACCTGGGTAGTGACAGTTGATTCAGCTACTACATTTCATAAAGTCTATTACAATTCATCCCTCTAGAGATACCAAACCGGATCCTTTCATCTATCCATAATCACCATTCATCCAGGCAGAAATCGAGCGGGGAAATAAGAGGGGAAAAAGCGGGAGATCACAATAACTACAGAGTTACCCTCATGAAAACTCTAATCTATTTATTTATATAAACATAACAACCCATTTTTTTCAGTGCGGGAAGAATATAGAAAAGGGGGAAAAAAGAACAAAGAGCAAGACAAATTATCACTGACCACTTCGGAACCTCAATAAGAGGGTCCCCCTGAAGGCCATTCCCGAACAACAACCACCTTAGAAGAGCTGACTATGCAAAGTGGTATTCGCAGAACTAAAAGTAGCACTCGTAAACCTATTTGAGGTGCAGAATGGATTCATCGCTATATGCGCCGAGACGAACGATGTAGACAAGCTCCTGTCCATAGAGGGAGCTAGCCAACTAAAAGGCTTCACACCCACGAAGAAATAAAAGACAAAATTGAGAAACAACACAATTAGGCATGAGTTAAGGAAGTAATTAAATTCCTTGACCACACCTATGTGTTTAAAATAAAATTTAACTCAAAGGAAATGGCAAGGAAAGCAGAAAGCGAAGACATTCCTGCATTCAGCATGAGAATCCCTAGACAGAAAATCGAACAGGAAAAATTCCAATAACGTACAAACGTGGTTTGTATGCTACAAAATGAAAAACAACAAGTTTACGAATTGCCCCGAAAAAGATAAACTCTGGTGCCACAGAATGTGCAACGGAAAAGTATAACATCAAGCCTGCCAAAATAAAACAAAAAGTCACCTCAACTGCAAATGAGAACACCGAACTATGGCACTTAACTGCCCAAGAAGAACGAAAATGATAAAGAATAAAAAGAGGAAAGTATAAAAGCGATGCAGGTCAGCTACGAAAGCGCTGCTGTGAAAGAGTGAGGAGAGGCAGCCAACGAGAGCATCTCGTGCACTCATCACGAGCGACATTAACACGCAGATTCTAACATGCATTATTCATGCAAACGTAGCAAACGCCGTTCGACTTCGCTGCTACATTGAGGTTTGGAATCAGACCGACAAGGTCGACGCACAAAGAGAATACACCTAACAACGAACCATCCTCGCATGATTCGGAAAAATCAGAAGAGGATGAAGGCACTTAGCACGTTGACGCCCAAGTCCAATTTTAAAATATGGGAAAAATGCTCTTTACGTCTATAGCCGTCATCACTAAAATCCTTAAAATGATAAATGACGTGCCAAGCCTTCAAAGTAATATGCCATTTTCACTTCATTACAAAATAGGGTGTCATTTGGAACTTGTTCATCCAGAATTTGTGCATCTTAAGCAGTACATCCCCAATATTTCCTTGCCCAACTTCTCTCACCTGCGGCCCGCCGCCTAGTTTAAATAGAAGGCTTATGAAATTATACACGAGTTAAACACCCAAATACATAGAACGCCCCTGTGCCTCCAGGTGGAGAAACAGTGTAACGGAGATGCAGAGATAACATCAGAAATCTACTAGGCGCACTCCGCTAATTCAGAAAACAAAATTAAATTATGAAAATGCACCATCAAATGTTATAGAAGGAATGAGAAGAATATTCAACACATGTCTGAATACAGGTTACGTCCCCGATGCTTTCAAGGAGGCTGAAATGATCTTTTTAGCCAAGCCGGGGAAGCCAAAAATGAAGAAGGAGATCCCCAGCCCAAGTACGATACTGAAATTCAGCGGTAAGCTCTTCGAAAAAATATTACATCGAAAACTGGTTACCTACCTAGAAGAGAACTCGATATACAATTCGGACCGATTCGGCTCTAGAAAAAAAAAGATGTTAAGAGATGGCAATCAATGTCATTCACAGAAAAGATTGCCCTAGAAAAAAAGAAGGGGAGTTCTGTGGACATTGTATGTTTGGATGTCTTAAAAGAGTTTAATAAAGTTTGGCAAAAAGGAGAGGCAATTTAAAATATTACCGCTGGGTCTCAATGAAAACTCTCTGAGAATTATCTGTGACTCTGTCATAGAGATAGCGGCGTACATCAGTATGGGGAGGGTGGAAGGACCAAGGATTGTGTTTAAAGCAGGCCTCTCCCAGGGTAGTGCTTGAGCCCCACTCTTTACATTGCAGATGTCCCAGCACCAGACAACCCCACTAGCCTCAACATTTAATTCTGGGATGATTTCAGCCAGATAATACAGTGCCCTTATCGTAATGCACCTGAGCAAGTTCGAGTGCCTACAGCAGGAATATAAAGAGTGAACAACTATGAGGCTAAATTGAAAATAGAACAAACCAAGAGAAATTTAGAGTGTTCCCGAAGCAGAACAACCCTACTTACTCTCAGGTATCAAAGTGGGAGATAAACGCTCTTCTTACGCTGCAAAATGCAATGTACTCAATTTGAAAATTACGTTGACCTTGTACAGGAAGCACTTTTGGATAGAATTTCAAAGCCGACTGTCGCAGCTTTTTTTAATGGGAGGGGCGGGGGGAATCTATATATGTATGTTCCGAGACCTCAGGGAGATCAATAAAAAGAAGATCAATACAGCTCTAGTAAGAGTTAGGATTCTATATCCTGCCTCTACACTATTCTATGTCTCAAAAACACAGAAGACGAGACTTCAAACAGTGCAGAACAAATTTGTATACCCAATTACAGATACACACAGAAAAGAAACAAGAAGAACTTCATGGGATGGCAGGGTTTAAACCCATAAATAAAGTTAATTAAGAACACTCAAGGAATATTTTGAATGAATGATCACAAAAGTAATGAAAGAAGAAATCATAGCTATGATTAACGGAGACAGAAATGCAAGAAGCCATGGAAGATTCCCGAGTTCCGCCAGCCTAATGGTGAATAGAGTAGAAAGAAGCGCCATTTTATGCATGGAAAGTGTGAAAATAAATACAAAAAATGACAATACGCGAACTGAAAACTTAAAAAAATCACCACGGATACCCGAAATTGATAAAGAAAACCTATTATGACAAGATAAATCTCCTGGTTATGAAAAAAAAGAAAGAAAAAACATGAAAACGACTCTCATTACAATAAAAAACAAAACAACACAACATACTATGAATTACAGAAAATACCACAAGCAATAACAAATATAAACATAACATCCAAAGATATTAAATATAACATAAAAGGCTTGAACGCGGTAAAAATCTAAGAAACAAGGTCTGTTGACCAAAAAATCACGTGCTCTCAATTATTCTGATTTATGACCTTACAACCTTTAAAACTTTCAATAATTCAAAAACTAACCTTAGGAGGACCTTGGAAGTTATATTATTCGAAAGAAAATATAAAACAACATGATAGTTTCAAATTTCGTTAGAATTGGCCTAATAGTTATGATGTTATTACTAAAACAAAATAATTCATGGGCAGACTTCGGCAATTATATCATTCGAAAGAGACTGTAAAACAACATAAGGGTTTCAAATTTCGTTTACGTCGGCTGAATATTTGCAATGTTATTACAAAAACAATAAAAAGCAAAACGGGGACAGACCGACATAGTGAGATGTATAGTCGCCCGCGACTAGACTCGCACGCGACTAAAAATAAAATGGCAGCGATAAGCATGATCACCAGGCACCTAGCATCCCTTTTGAAATCTGCAATACCTTCTCTTTTCACCACTATTTTTATTTATATTTGCCACACATGTTTTTCCCCTTACACAGAAACATACACTTATATTAGTCGAATCGAATCGAAAATGACAGACCAATGAAACAGATCGACTTCCAAGTTCATATTGGGACCTGACTAATTAGAGGCTGGAAGAGGAGAAAGGGCCTTAAAATAGGCTTTTCTTTACCGATTGCAATTTCCTTCCGGTAGAATAATAAATTGTATTGATATACATTATAACTTGTTCTTACAGAACTATTGAAAGTGATGTAAGCGAATGTTTACCGTTGTATAACTCTTTAGCAATATATATTTTTTATTGTTCATTTTATTTCATTAGGTCTATTTAAACCAAAGAAATATCTGCACGTGTATTTCGCGTCTTTAGCAGTTTTGAAGCCATGGTGTTTTGAACCTTTTTCCCTCTTTCAATTTTCTGTTCGTTGCGAGTTCTTAATTGAAATCTTTTCCCACCATGACCTGTCTAGAAAAGAGCAGGATCTCTGTAACCTTTCCGACCCAGTTCTCAATATTTGATTCTAAAAACTGCCAACGACGAGACTGGAATGAAATTTGCTCCATTCTTTCGAAATTATTAAGAACTTTGTCGACCGGAATCAGATTTTAAACTCAATTTGTTCCGAATATGGCAAAGTCTCTCTTCTTTAATCTGGTTATCCATCGGTCTTTGTCAACAGAAAACAAGGTGAACGCACAGCGCTCCTCACTTTACTTAATTAGCTCATTAATAGATGAAGTTATCGACGAAAATTATGCGAAAAAATAAAAAGAATAAAATGCAGATATTTTTTACGTTCGGCACCAATACTTCGGTTGACATGACAACGCGATTGTTTTTTTCTAATGCAGCAACTAACTCCATTAGTTATTTTGGTGCGGCAATTTTCGTTGTTAGGGCTAAAAAAGGTTGAAGGCAGACGCACTTTTGTTTTTTCCCCATCAATTTGATAATTAAATTTCATGGAATACTACAATTGTAAGAGTGTAAATTAGTTGGTAAATATGTAGATTGGCAGCTCGAACGATGGAACGTAAACTATTTCGTCCGTGTTCCAATATGTTTCACATTTTTGGAGTAAATTTAAGGGGACGGCTCGTGTGGGGGTAAACACAATGGGGAGACCACTCTACGCTGATCCTGAGCTTCAATCAATTGGGGAGGAGGGGTTTGCTCTAACGTCTACAGAAGTGAATGATTTAACCAAATTATTTCTGCGCCTTTAATCGTTTTGCGAATTATAATGGGGGTGGGGGTGGGATCTGACGTCAGAAATGACTGAATTGAATTTTTATTTTGTTTTTCACATAATATCTTTTTATTATCCTTATTTGGAGTCATTTTTATTTGTAAATATATTTGTCTCCATTTTACTATTTTTATTACCTTTTTTTATACATTTAAATATACTTAGCTAGATCGTTTAAAGGAACTACTTTTTGTTGAGCGCATGAATATTCAGGCAGGGGTGAACGATATATAAACAAACAAAAATCCACTTTTTCAACCGAGCCACCAATCTACGTGTTTACCAATTAGTTATCATGGTCTATTGTTTACGTTAACGTAACAGAAATTACAGAACGTTTTTTGTGGCGTTGAGAAATTTGTTTGCCAGCTGTATTTAAATCTGCGCCTCCGAAGAGAGCTTTTGGTTACCTAGTTGGGAAGGCCATGTGGTTACAGTTCAGCCCTAGGTTTAATAGGTGAGTAAAATAACTATAAATTAAATGTTATTATTTTTCATTACTTTATTTCTATTTATCAATCTTTATTTTCTCCATTCAATAAATGAACAACAAATAAAAGGATAATGCCTGAGAGCTTGTACTGGTACATTAATAAGGTCGGTAACAAATTCATTTTTTCTTTTTGTTGAACTAATAGTTTGAACTAAGTTTAATAGGAAATGGACAAAAGGTTTTAATTTTGTACGGGTTTTTTTATCTAAACTTTCGTCATGCACTTATGACATCGTCAGAGAATTTGATTTTATAAAGTCCGACTCGCGAGTATTAATAGCCGATTAAAAGGGGACATGATGGTATGATTAGTTTTCGTTTGGTCTTAACATTAAACTTTGGGATTCGTGGTCATCGACGATTTGTGAACTTCCCAATATATGAATTCATATACGATTCTCCAAGACATTAAAAGTAACACGTCACATTCACGTTGGTGAAACGTTTTCCCTCTAAAAATCCAGAACTAATTTGAATGAAGCCGGTGATGCTCCCTTCAATTCTCTCCTTAAGGATCCTTCTTCGATTTTCCTCATTCGTCTGTCACCTGGAATTCGTTTGAATTCCAGAGGATCTTCGGAGCAATTGGATTGGCATCCCACTCAATTATTCCGACATACTTCTCCATTTCGAATTGGAAGAAGTTTGATAGGGGCGAGAAATGTTTCCTTCTATCTTAGTAATAGGTTAAATTGTATTTCGAATTTCGTGTAGCTGACATCTTAAACCCTCCTTATACTTTAAAGAAGATTATTTTTCTTTATTAATAATTAAATTTACTGCACACCTGGAAAACCTCCTGATTGTGATTCGTTGACGTCTTTCGTGCTTCCTGAAAACTCTAATTGTGTTGTATTAATATTTACTAACCAAAATTTAAATTAAATAAATTATTTGTTCGTTATTATTTATATAAATAAATCAAAGCTTGTTGTTAAATAGGAGCTATTTAGTCACAGAGACAGGAAGCGCCCCCACGGATTCCGCGCATAACCGGTTGTAATATCGATATTAAGTATTAATACTTTATATGTCGGCCTTCATTCAGTAAACAAAAAAAATGTTCAAACATGTGATAATGGCATCATAATCTGCCATTTTTGTTTATTCAATCAATGTTTTGATGCTAAGATTTCCACTGCAATTACGGAAATACATGGAGAGACACAAGCCATTCTCCAGGATTTTACGGCTTCAAAATACGAGATAACGGCTTTAAGAAGATTAAGGATATCCTTCGAAAAAATAAATAGTATGGATTTTACTACCAATCCGAAGTTATTTAAGGTGTCTTTTATTTCTCTGTAGGGATCTAGTGTATAGCTAACGCTATGAGGGTTACCGAGTCGGGAATCTGGCAAGCGACTTTCACACCCGATAGGTTGAGGGTGCTAAATATCCTCTCATTTGAAAAAAGATATGTGAGGGGAGATATGATTCAGCTTTTAAATTTGTTCTGAGGTGGATAAGTTGGATTTTTGCAGGTTATTTGAGTTGGAAGGTAGTAATAGGACAAGGGGCCACATCTTGTAAGTTAAAAACATAAGTGCAGGTTGGATGTGAGAAAGTATGTTTTCATTAACAGAGTGGTAGATTATTGAAATGGTTTTCAAGTGCAAGTTAGATGAGTATATGGGGATGGTAGGTTTCATAGGTCATTTTTTAGTTCTCTGACCTTCGCTTGCCTCGCTGAATGCGGGGAAATGAGCCGACAAGCAGGCGCGGGGAAATGCCCCTTTTTGGCGTGGGTTACAACGAAATTATATAAGAGTGCTTATTCTACCTTTGGTCTTATTTACAACCTGACGACTACTAATTTGCCCAATGCTATATCTGATCACTTCCTTATCAACTTTAACTTCTCTATCCCATTCCATATACCTCCCCAGCTGTCTCATAATCCTAAGCCTTTCCATCGACTTGCCTCCATTGATATTCCCTCCCTATCTAACGATGTGGCCTCCAAACTTCCTCCTATTGATGCTTCTGCCTCTTCTGACCAGATTCTCTCTTCTTTGGTGCAACCCCTTCTCACTTGTCTTGATGCCCACTCTCCCCTTGTCACCCCTTCGAACTTCCGTTGTCACCGTGCTCCTTGGTACTCTATGGAACTCCTCCGTGCTAGGCATTCCATGCGTGCCCATGAAAGAGTCCTTAGAAAGGCTCGCACCCGTGGGCAAGACACGACCCCTCTCTCGCTAGCGTTCCGACTTGCAACAGCTTCCTACGTGGTGAAATTAAAATCTGCTCGTGAAGCCTACTCACGTAATCTGCTTACTGATAATAGGAATGATCCCCGTACCGTCTTCCGCCTGCTCTCCCGTCTTACTTCCCCAGCCCAGGTCTCCCCACCCATTAGCCCTGCTACTCTCTCGAATTTCTTAGCAGATAAGGTCACTAACCTCCGTGCCTCCCTCCCTCAGCCTTTTGTCCGGGCTCCTGTCATTCTCCCTGACTTCACCGCCTCAGCCGCTTATCGTTTTCCCCGCTGTGACCGCGTTGGAGCTTACAGCCCTGCTCTCGCGTTCTAAGAAATCGGGCTCCCCAAAGGACATTTTTCCGCCTAAACTGTTATGTAAAATTCTGCCTGCTATCCTCCCAACGCTTCTTCACCTGCTCAACACTTCACTTGCAACTGGTCTTGTTCCCTCTTCCTTCAAACGTGCCCACATCCGTCCGATTCTTAAAAAACCTCAACTGAACCCCACTGACCCTTCCAATTATCGCCTGATTTCGCAACATCCTTTCCTCTTTAAGGTTCTGGAGAGAGTGGATTTCTTCACGCATCAACAGTCACATGGTGGCATGTAACATTGATGAACGTATCAATCTGGTTTCAAGTCAGGTCACTCCACAGAAACCGCCCTTCTCAATGTGTCCGATTGCTTACAAAGAGCCGCAGACAGGGTTTGTGCCTCCATCCTCGTTCTACTCGACCTCTCCTCTGCCTTCGATACCATTGACCATACCGTCCTACTTGATCGTCTCCACTATTTTCTCGGCATATAAGGCACCGTGCTTGACTGGTTCCGCTCTTGCCTCTCATCTCGTACCCAATCCGTTGTGATTGACGACGTTTCATCCGACTCTACCCCCATTCGCTTTGGAGTGCCACAAGGCTCTGTCCTTGATCCTTTACTATTTCGTATCTAACTTCTCCCTCTTAGTTTCCTTCTCCGTAATCTCGATCTATCCTTCTACCTATATGCTGATGACACTCAAATTTTCGTTTCCTCATCCCCCACGTCTCTTGCCTACTCTATCACTGACCTCCTGGCTGCCTACTCCTCCATTTCTGACTGGCTCTCTACCAACTTCTTCAGGCTTAATCACTCCAAAACTGAGGTCCTCCTCGTCGGCACCCCTGCTCTTGTCAAAAAATCTAAATGTCTCTTTCCCTCGCTTACTCTGGGCGATAATACGATCATTTTCTCTGACTGCGTTAGGAATCTGGGTGTTGTTTTTGATGAGTATCTCTCCTTTAAGCCTCATATCCGCAATGACAGCAAATCCTCTCTATGTTTCCTTTGTAACTTCTCTCGCATTCGCTCTCACTTTGATCGCCAAAGTCTTGAGACTGCTGTTCATGCCTTTATCCCCTAACGCCTTGACTACTGTAACTCTCTGCTTGTGAATCTGCCATCCTCCTCTCTCCGCCCCCTTCAACTTGTACAGAACTATGCCGCCTGGCTTCTCCTCCATCGCCCTCGCTTCTCTTCTTCGAAACTCTTGCTGCATGAACTGCACTGGCTCCCTGTCAGATCCCGTACTCACTTCAAGATGCTTCTCTTCACATTTAAGGCCTTAAACAACAAGGCCCAGTCTTACCTCTCTTCTTTCCTCTGGCCACGCCATCTACCTCGGGCCCTTCGGTCATCACATGCACCTTTTTTTAATATTCCTCGTTCATCCCTCTGCTCAATGGGTGACTGCTCCTTCTCAATCTGCGCCCCTAAGTTGTGGAATGCTCTTCCTGCTAAAATCAGGTCTTCTCCCTCTCTTTCCACATTTAAGCGTCTCCTGAAAACGCATCTTTTCAGTATTGCCTTCTCCTCCTCTTGAATTTTCATTGAATTTCCATTCTCATCTCAGCACAACGTGCGCTCTGGGAAGGCCTCAGGCCTTGAAGAGCGCATTACAAAAGACTTATTTTTATTATTATTATTATTATTATTATTATTATTATTAAATAGCTATGTTGTTCTGGGAATCAAATAGGGGAAACAAAAAGGATCTTTACTACTATAGAAAAAAAAATTAACAACAAAGGAGAGACAATGGGAAATACACCAGACTAATTGGAAAACAAAAATTGAATTAAATGGATGCTTCGGTACGCGCCGCGAGCATGCTCAAACGAATAACCGAAACAAAACGGGAGGAGAGGATCATGGGTGAATCTTTGAGGTCGAATAGAGTCGCGCCTCTTCGTAGTTGATAGAGTGTAAACGTAATTGTCTTACAATTTCCGGGGTGAACCTTGAGGTTTTGAATTCAGGGAGTATTATCGCCGAAAGGAGCTGAGCTGGTATTGCAAAAGGGCGAGTCTTTACATTTCTTGACTGTTTTTAATTCTGAATAAATGTTTTTTGCCTGCGAGCCTTTAGGGTGCGGGATTCGCTTGATAATTTGCGCGTCGTGACCTTGGCTGATTCTGGCAAATACTGGAGAATACTGATTTTCTCTTGCCCATGCTAAAAATTATATACGGGGTCTCCATAAGCCATTTAGCTGGCGACGGAAGCGGGTACTATTCCATCTGAAGAGGGCAGCGAACATGAAATTCGCACACTCTTTTGCCGGGCTCCAGTTTGGCTCGTCTCAGCTAGTCTTATTGCCCTGGAAGTTTACCCAAACACGCCGATTGGAGGTCTTCTCTTCTGTGGGATACTTCCTCGGCCTCTGCGTTCACGTTACGCACTCTCTCTCTCTCTCTCTCTCTCTCGAGAAAATAGAGGGTGAGGTGACGCCCCTTATATCGCAAGAAGAGAGCTTGTGTGTACCATTGACTTTTCGAGCTATGTCGGCGGGGGTACCTCTCTTCTGGGTACCCCTGGTAGGGATTCCCTTGTAGATTTAGTCGCAAACGAGGTTCCAGACTAAGTGCGTCCTTCCTTCCTTTTTATACTCTATCCTTCTCCGTTTTACTTTTATCCTATCTCTTCCACTTATACAAAAAGAAAAAAACAAAAACAAACCTACTCCTATCGTGTCACCCTTACCCTTATTTTTCCCTATATCTACATATAAGGACCTGGCAGCTACCTCATGCGTCAGAAGAAAGGCTTTGGAACCTCTACAAACAACGCTAATCGACGCTCACTGGTTGCAAGAGATTAGGACTAGAGGTGTCATAGGCGTTGGGCAGGATGAATGGGATGAGGGTAGTGCCCCGTTAACCCCTTCTCTGGCGCGTAATTATTGACCATTCCAAGTGACCGTTGACGGGTACCTCTGGTAGCATCGGTCCGAGGTGATGGCCCTTTGTTCCCAGGTTGGTTGCCAGGCTAATAAAAAGCCTTGGGTCGAGTCTCTTGGTGTGGCGGGATATCGATTGAACGCTGCTCCGAGATCTTGGCCGTCGTGAAGGGAACTAGTAGGAGTTTAGTACGGGGCGTGCTCCGTTGTTCACCTGGTGAGAAATTGATAGCCCCTTCGCGGAACGTCAGTGCTGCTTGGTTGGGAGCCACAGCACGCCGAGGTTTGACGACTCAGTCGGACGAACAGCAGCACATGGAGCGTGCCTTCTGAAAGATCCGAAAAGTCTCCGAAGGATAGGCGGGAGCGATTCGCACTGGGCGAAATCGCCACCCACTTTTTTATTTACTGATTGATCGCATAGCTTCTACTGTCATAAAGTGTTCAAAATGACCGGCAAGAAAGGACCAGGAGCACTCAAATACACGTGCGCAATATGCGAGATAGATAAGTAGTGCGTGGACTTTCCGGAGGAGTGTTATTCAAAATGCCACCCGGCCAGTTCCTGCACCGGCTGCATTCTAAACGGCCAAATTAAGGAGTTAAAAGAAACATGCAGGGCTTCCGAGGAAAGGTCTATGAAGTTGGAGGAGAAAATAAGAGCATGGAATTGGAACACTCCGGACTGATTCACAGGCTTGACGTCAGGATAGCAGAGCTAACCTCAAGCCCTGAAGTAAACACTGCATCTGTAGTATTACCCCCAGAGCTAGGTCCGCATGCTACCACGAATAAACCAGCGAAGAAAAAGGAAAAGAAGAGAAAGAAGAAGGAAGAAGAGAAAGTTGAAACAGAAGATATAGTAGAAACAGAAGAAGAGAAAGTTGAAACAGAAGATAAAGTAGAAGCAGAAGAAGAAAAGGTAGAAACAGAAGAGTATATAACAAAGGAAGATAGGGGGAAAAAGATCAATAGGAAAACAAGAAGAAAAAGCAGAACAAGAAAAATAAGATGAAGAAGAAAGAGAGAACCGAGAGTTCGCTTCCGCAAGGAAAGCCTCAAACCTCTGCATGGAAATGTCCGAGGGTTACTCTTGTGGGCGATTCCCAAGCACGAGGTTTGCAGCCCCTGCTAGCGGCCCGCCTTTGCACTAGTGTGAAGGTATGCTTCCAGCCAGGACGGGGGAACCACCACATCTCAGATCTCCGAGAATTCAGTCGTTGCCCTGATGGTTAGTGGCAATGACCTCTACCTCCGAGGAGGCAAAGTAGGCCCCAGTGAGAAAATTCACAGCACGGGAATGGGAGCCGTGGACGACTGCGGATTGAAAACTCGCAGACGGGTCGTTGTAGGGATGCTCCCAAGAAGAGCTCCTAGCCGGACAGCTTACTCAAAGAATGCGACCTTGAACCAGCGCCTGGCCAACCTCTGTACGGTGGAGGGAATCTTCTTTCTGGATCCTTACCGCACCCTCTGCGGTCGAAACGACCTCTACCCAAGGACGGAGTGCACTTTTCATTCAAGGGAAAGGCTGTAATCTGTAACTTAATCCAGGATGTCGTGGAGCGGACGCAGAGGAGCGTCCAACCCAGAGTGAAGGCGGACGTAAGACAGTATGCCCGTCTCACTCCTGGAAAGACGTTCTTAGATTTAGCAAAGAGGGGTACTGCCACACAAAAGAAGCCGGGAAACGGAAGAGCGTAGGGAGTCCTACACTGGGGGACTCCCTCAAAGTTCTTCTGTTCAATGCGAGGTCAACCAGAAACAAGTTTCTTGACCTCCGTGGCCTCGTAGCAACAAAAGAACTTGAGATGGTGGCCATAACGGAGTCGTGGATAAAAACCTCAAGCGGAGATTTTTAAGGTGAATTCACGATTCCCGGTTACCGGCTCTTCCTGAGAGATAGGCCACACAGAGAGGGTGGCGGTGCGATGCTGTATGTCAAGGATACTCTCAACTCGACGGAATACAACATCGTATCCGACCATGAACTACTAGGTGTTGACCTAGAGATAGGTCCTGTCAAATACAGGATCCTGGTGCTTTACAGACCCCCTGCCCAACTCTTAGAACAGGACAGGAGTGTGTACAAGCTGTTAGGCGAACTTGTAAAAGACAGTGTGTGTATCGCCATGAGTAACTTCAATACCCATGTTGAGTGGGAAACGAGAGAACCCTGTGGTTCTCCCAAAACCTGTTTACGACCAGGTTGCGGGAATTGAAGCTACATTTAAATTGACCATCATAAATAGTTTGGTTAATGATCTTAGAACTATACCCACTGATTGATGACCCTTTTTCTCCGGGTTTTTTCTTTTGTTGGAATTTGGAAATATTTACTAACTTGTGTTATTTATTCCATTCTTATTATACGACTGAAGTGGGTATGGTAAACTTCATACCGAAACTAGTCTCGTTAATAAATTCTATGTTCCATCTACAAGATGGAATAAAAAAACAGTTAAAAGAATAAAAAGTGGCCAAAGGAAATTAATTAAGGCGAATATATATATATATATATATATATATATATATATATATATATATATATATATATATATATACAGGGTGTCCACAAAGTTTGGGTACATAGAGGATAAATACATACCTTTAGAACAAAACAATTTTATTTAATTAGAATGTTAAGAAATTATATTTTCAATATGATTGCCATTATTTTCAATGCATAATTCGATGCGCCTTGCTAAATTCTAGTGAACTCGATTAAATAGGTGTATATTGCCGTCGATTTCAGCACACTGACTGATAAGGCGTTCTCTCAAGTGGTTTAGATTTGCAATCTTCATTGAGTAAACTTTCTCTTTTAACATACCCTAGAAAAAAGAAATCAAGGTCTAGAAAGGTCTGGTGAACGAGGGGACCACTCCACATGACCTCTTCTTCCAATCCAGTGAGGAAAAGTGCCATTCAGCCAATCTCTAACATTTGTAGCAAAATGAGAAGGGGCTCCATCCTGCTGAAACCAGTCCGGAAGTCCCTCGCCTAGGCGCTCAATTTGAGGCATTAATTTGTCTCTCAACATGTTTAGATAAGTCTCACCAGTTACATGTTCATCAAACAAGAAGGGTCCTAGCACATGAGCTTTCCACAAACCACACCACACCATCACCTTTTGGCAGCCTTGCTGTTTGGATGGATCCATCCAATGTGGATTGTCTTGAGACCAGTATCGAAAATTCTGTTTGTTGACTTCACCATTAACACAAAACAAAGCTTCATCATTGAACAACAAAAGGGATTTAGTAAAATTAATATTTTCATCCAATTTATCTGAAAACCATTCGCACATCTGCATTCGTCTATCGGGGTCGTCTTCATTTACGTGATGCAATATCTGTAATTTGTACGAATGGAACTTCTGCTCTACCAGAATTTTGTGGATAGTTGACCTTGGAACACCCAACTCCATGGATGTCCGACGAAGTCAATTCTTTGGGCTAGCAGCAATCTTGGCCATGACAACCTCTTTCGTTTCGTCTGAAGTCTTTGGTCACCCGGAACGGGGTTTGTCCAAGACACTGCCTGTTTCTTTAAACTTTGTGACCAATTTCCCGACGGCAGTAAAATAAATAGGTTGCTGATGAGGGTGTCGAAGGTTAAATTCATCAGCGATTTTGCGATAAGACCATCTTTCTCGTCCACTTAAGAGTACCAACTTGATTCTTTCTTCTTTAGACAGAGCCATCATTCGATCCGGGGAGGAAAAATAACATAAATATATAAAATATTAAAATTCCTATGTACTCAGACTTTGTGGACACCCTGTATATATATATATATATATATATATATATATATATATATATATATATATATACAGGGTGTCCACAAAGTCTGGGTACATAGGGGATAAATACATACCTTTAGAACAAAACAATTTTATTTAATTATAATGTTGAGAAATTATATTTTCAATATGATTTTCATTATTTGCAATGCATAATTCGACGTGCCTTGCTAAATTCTGGTGAACTCGATTAAATAGGTGTACATTGCCGTCGATTTCAGCACACTGACTGATAATGCGTTCTCTCAAGTGGTTTAGATTTGCAATCTTCATTGAGTAAACTTTCTCTTTTAACATACCCCAGAAAAAGAAATCAAGGGGAGAAAGGTCTGGTGAACGAGGGGACCACTCCACATGACCTCTTCTTCCAATCCAGTGAGGAAAAGTGCCATTCAGCCAATCTCTAACATTTGTAGCAAAATGAGAAGGGGCTCCATCCTGCTGAAACCAGTCCGGAAGTCCCTCGCCTAGGCGCTCAATTTGAGGCATTAATTTGTCTCTCAACATGTTTAGATAAGTCTCACCAGTTACATGTTCATCAAACAAGAAGGATCCTAGCACATGAGCTTTCCACAAACCACACCACACCATCACCTTTTGGCAGCCTTGCTGTTTGGATGGATCCATCCAATGTGGATTGTCTTGAGACCAGTATCGAAGATTCTGTTTGTTGACTTCACCATTAACACAAAACAAAGCTTCATCATTGAACAACAAAAGGGATTTAGTAAAATTAATATTTTCATCCAATTTATCTGAAAACCATTCGCACATCTGCATTCGTCTATCGGGGTCGTCTTCATTTACGTGATGCAATATCTGTAATTTGTACGAATGGAACTTCTGCTCTACCAGAATTTTGTGGATAGTTGACCTTGGAACACCCAACTCCATGGATGTCCGACGAAGTCAATTCTTTGGGCTAGTAGCAATCTTGGCCATGACAACCTCTTTCGTTTCGTCTGAAGTCTTTGGTCACCCGGAACGGGGTTTGTCCAAGACACTGCCTGTTTCTTTAAACTTTGTGACCAATTTCCCGACGGCAGTAAAATAAATAGGTTGCTGATGAGGGTGTCGAAGGTTAAATTCATCAGCGATTTTGCGATAAGACCATCTTTCTCGTCCACTTAAGAGTACCAACTCGATTCTTCTTCTTTAGACAGAGCCATCATTCGATCTGGGGAGGAAAAATAACATAAATAAATAAAATATTCCAAAATTCCTATGTACCCAGACTTTGTGGACACCCTGTATGTATATATATATATATATAAGATGAAACGCTCCAAGGCACCGGGGCTATAATTGCGTTTAACCAAATTGTCTAAAAGAGTTAAATCACCAATTAGCAAAGCTGCTGTGTAGGACCTTTCACCAGTCTAGTAAGGTCTAGTTAGTCCAAGTAGAGTTAAAAAGAGTTAATATCATATTAATCTTAAAAAAGGAGAGAAACCTGATCTTACTAACTTTCGTCCAATAGTTTAACGTCAGTAATGAGCAAACTCTTAGGATCCATAAATTATAATGAGAAATCGGATAGTGGATCATCTCAAGTGAATATTCTAATCATGGATACATTACATGAATTTCGGCAAAGAAACTCTCGTCTAATTAATTTACTGCATTTTTTCATAAAATGATTTTTATTTACAATGGAAGAAAAAGGAGTGGATATAAATCGCCTGTAATTTCAAAGACCCTTTGGTGACAGTCTTCAGAATAAGCTTTTAATGAAATCACTCACAGCGGGTTTTGTAAATAAAGTGAATTCGGCCTGGTGCCAGTTTTCAGGGGATTACTAGTTTTTCGTTGGAATTATGTTGTCAATTATATACATGAATGACTATAATAACGGATTGATTCCTAAAATCTCAAAATTCTCAGTTGATACTAAGTTTCGAAACAGAGTAGTTTTTATACGCGATGTGGTTGAACTACAAAGCGACCTAGATGAAACTGTCAAGTAGGCGGAAAAATGGTATATGAATTGGAACATACATAAATGGAAGATCATGCACTTAGAATGTCAAAAATTGAAGGCAAATAACAAAAACAGCACAAAAATTCTAGAGTTGGTTACCAAAAAGAGGGTCATACACTATCGAACAAAGTAAGAGAACAATTTTCCTATATTAAAATATTAAACAAATACGATGTGTAGGTAAATTAAATTTATATGGTATATAAAGGCATGAATTTAATATATTGTATGAATATTTCATATGATACAATTAAATATTCAAGAAATTATACTTAATAAATTAACCTCAAAAAAATTGAAACGTTCAAAATAAGAGAACGATCATTCACAGAATTGTTTAGCAAGCAAATACATTGAAAACAAAGCAAGATTTGACAACGAGGAAACTTAAAACAAATAACATGAGGAATTTAAGCCTTTGTTTTCTATTAATTCGGCGCAACGATGATCAGAGCATCTCATCAGTCTCTTGCAAAATTCTGGTCGTTTTTTCGTTCAATTCTTGCTCAAATTTCGTCCATAAATCCGTCACAGTTGAACATTGCTGATGTCAAATTTTATTTCCAATTATCTCCGCGAGGCTCTTATTTGTGTTCTGGGCCAGACTCTGAACAGGCACTTTATTACTTCGATATATTCTGGTTCAAAATAGTATTTTACTCGCCTTGCCGCACCAAGTATTGATAAAGTTCTGTTACACTCGTTACGGCGCTCTCAACAAAGGACACAATGATAGTTTTAGCATATAAATATTCTTTACATTGTAATATTAATCTTTTTGGCAGCCCTCGGCTGCGAACACGCTCTCCAGGTGAGAACTGAAGGCCGCGCACATGATGCGGACGAAGTCCTTCCTCATGCTAGCCCACACGCGATGGAGAGAGGACTTCAGCTCGTCAACGTTGCTCTAGAGGACCTAGCAGGCTTTGCCCTCGATAGGCACTCACACGTTGTAGTCCATGGTATTGAGGTTGGGCAACTCCGGTGACCCAAATTCCTTCAACCAGAAGTTCATGTTCGACCCCAATCACTCTTGCACGGTCCTGGCCATGTGGCCCGGGGTACCGTCCTGCTGAAAGACTTAGTCCGCCTTCTCCGTGTTCTTTCTCACATAGAGAAGAACTTACGTGGCTTAGATGTTCATGTAGTCGGCCGCAGTGAGCCTCCAACCGGCCGAGAACCACACCGGCTGCATTTTCTCGCCATTCGAAGGCACCACGCAAAGAATCATCATGGAAACTCGGATACTGGGTTTGTTACGACTGGTATGAAATGTTAAGCCAATTTATGGTTTGTAACGTTGTCTGTTACAACTGGACAAGCACGATGATTGGAATGTAATATGATAAGACTAGGGATTAGGGTTACGCTAGTTTACGGCTGGTAGCGGCATGTCTTACAACTACAAAAGGCACCATATTCAACGAAGGAAGACAGGACCAGTCGCTTGAAGGTGTGTATAGGTTATATCGAATTACACGTGCAGAAGGACGTAATGAGACAATTTCAAGGCAGTGGATTTATGTATAACACTCTCTGTTCTGCCTACCAAGAAGTTTTATAGTTTTTTATACTCATTTCAAGTGGGTATGGTTACATAAAATATTAAGCATAGTAGGAAACGTTTTATAATAATGGTCTAGTTATATTTGATTTAGTTACTAAGCTTTTAGATTTTTCAATTAAGCCAATGGTTATATTGAGCATTGAACACAGTAGGATGGTATTTACAATTGTTATCGAGTTATATTTACCACAAGGTTAATAGGGCGGAAATTTCTTACAACTGAGCCAATGTGAATACATTTTGAAGATAGGGGATACACCTAACTTAGTACTAACCAATAGCATATAATTCAAGGTGATTAGAGGTGGAGCCAGACAGAGTTTACCTAAGAATCTGTCTTTTGCAAACAAACAGTGAAATTACCAGAAATTAGCCGGCAGTATTAAAGAATTTGGATACTTAAGAGGGAAGATTGTTTGTTGATGCCATATGGGTTAGGTGAAGCAGGTAGGCAGGGTCAGCAGGAAGGGTATTGGTAAGATGGAATGCCTGCGTCAGATACGGCAGTTTTAGCTTCGGAAGTTAATATACATTTGTGCAAATTTCTGAGCTCTTATTTCATGCCTATCTGATAATTTTTTAAATATCATTATCATGTCCATTATTATTATATAGTACAGTAAGAGTTTGATTATAGATAAGAATGTAATCCTAACAGTTGTGGGCACGTAGCAAACCTCGGAGATGTCCGAGTCGAAGCGCACCACGCGGTCGTTCTCCTTGTTGATCACCGTATCGACCGTGAAGGTTCTTTTATCAGAAAAAAATTAGAATTCTATTGCCATGACTCTTCAGGTCGTTGAGAAAGCGACGACAGCGCTTCCGACGTTGTTTTTGCATACGCTTGGTGAGCCGAGGACACGCATTTAAAGCTCTTGCCGCACCCCTTCTTGACAGACATGGAAACCGTAGCCACTAAAACGTACTTCGCATTCGCGAGGGTAGTCATTTTGAGCTTCAGAGAAATTTAGAAGCCATTCCTACATCCAAACGGTTGACAACTTGAGGTATGCCTTAGCGATGTCGATTTTTTAAGTCTTCCCCGTTATTGAGTTTCTCCGCGATTCTGCGGTCGGTCATCCGGCTAACGTTGAGCCGCTAAGCAATGTCGTACTTGTTGTGGCCGGTGTGCAGGAGAGCAGAGATCTCGATGGAAGTGCACACAATGGAAAAGTAGTTTTAATCAGATATGCTGAAAAAGTAGAATTTTAAGTTTGTTTGACGAAACCTTTTCCATCACGCACGTAAGCCTCTCGAAAGGTGAAAAAACTTTTTAAATTAAACTTTTGGAAAACCCAGTATAGCATGGCTCTTAATTGGGTTCAGGGCTGGATTCTGAACATGCCACTTTCTTACTTCGATATCTATTTTGAAATAGTATTTTACTAGTTTTGCAGCATGGCATGGCGCGTTGTCCTACATAAATACTGCTGGTTAGTTCAGAGATGCTCGGAGTGAAGGTATAACATGTTGTACGAGGTTTAGGTGCACATTTTCATTTGTAGTGCCCAATGACAAGGCGGAGTAGAGCCAACAAGGAAATTCACAAATTGAGCATCCCGTTGGACCTATGAAGTCTTAAAATGGGCACACAAAGCAAATACTATAATAATATGCCATTTGTTAATTACTAATTCATGCAAATCAACAGTATTGTTGTAAATAATGGTCAACCGCTAATCAATAATTAATGTATCAATGCAGAGAAAAATCTATACTTGTAAATTATGCAAAACCGCTAGGCAATGAAACCACTGTGCTCTCACACTAACATACAAACATTCACACACCCATTAAAAAACAAGTGCAAAACGACGGTTTTGGCCTCGGCGATAAGGAAGACAATTGAAACCTTTGTTCATACAAGTAATGAATCTAATACAGAGGAAGTCTGACCCACCATTTTTGACATGGACCCGCGAAAGAGGAAATTTTATGTTGCTACGAATATCGGCCTGATAGATATCAGTCAGATTTCCAAATTAGAACACTCTCTTGATGTCACGCGCCTACACTAAATATACGCACATACCTTCTGTTCAAATAGGCTCCATCCAGTTCTTGGATTGAAGAAACGAAGCCACGAACCTAATCTCTCCTTAGAATAAAAGGGTTTATAAAGACACACATAGGCAGTCAGACAGAAAAAAGAATACAGGAGCTGCCAAGTGTAGGCCATGAATTGTCTTTTGCAGTCTCCTTCTTTTCTTATGTTCTTATGTAATGTCATTGAGGCTGTTAACATCAATAGCAAGATACAAGGACGTGAGCATACAACGAAGCACTAACAGCGATTTCATTTGCCCGAAAACAAAGGGCGGCCATAAGACCAAGAATAAATCTCCAAAACCTCCGTTACCCAAAACAAAAATTGTCAAACTAGTTAAACTGTGCGTTACGGATAATGTATTCAACAGCGACATGGGATTTTTCCGAGAAAAAATATGGCCTTAGTATGGACAACCCGTTATCCCCCATTCTTTGTAACTTGTTCATGGAACATTTGGAAACTTCCCTACTCACAGCTATTAAACCCAATAAAAATTTTGTATGGTATAGGTATGTAGATGATGTGATTTCCACATGGCCATTAAATAAAATAGACTCCTTTGATAATTTTCAACAAAGCTTAACAACCTCCATCCCACTATAAAATTCAAGGTTGAATGTGAAAAAGACAATTGCTTACCGTTTCTTGATGTAAAAGTCTTAAAAAATAATGATAAATCATCTTTTACGGTATACTAATTCCAATTCCTATATACACTTTTTTCATGTCATGATCTTAAAATAAAAAAAAAAGCAATTGTAATATCTATGTATTTAAGAGCCTTTCGAATTTGTGACCCCAGTTTTTTACAAGACGAGATCACCTTCATAACATGCATGTTCATTGAATTAAAAAATCCACTCTATTGTATAGATGAGAGCCTATCTAAGGCCAGGGCAATATTCTACCGTCCCCCCCAAAAAATAATCTTACATGTAAAAAGAATTGCTCATCTCTATCATATTCCCCCTGTCTCAACAGACTAAACTTCATTATATATCCCAACTTGACCACCTTCAAATATCGCCTAACTATCAAAAAATCTGACCGTTCCACCAAGCCAGAATCGCAAAATAAGGATGCAGGCATCTATTTAATCCCATTTAAAGCCCCCAATTGCATCTCCTTCTACGTGGGAGTGACTGAGGGGTCATTAAATAAACGCATATATGAACATAGTGGGGATATTAATAGAGCAAGCAATGCTTCCAGTCTTTTTAACAATGTAAAAAACGCCAGTCATATAATAAGATTTCCCTAGTGCCCAAATAATTTACCATCGTAGCGATTATAATAAAACAAAAATTAATTGAATCTTTACTAATCAAAGAAATTCCAAACTTCAATTTGTCAGAAGGCCAGCATAAATGTAGCCCCTATATATCAAACCTCATTCTAAAGGATATTGATAATCACCTAAAGCTAACGCCTCCAGGTTAATGTCAGTTGCCTGTTATTGTATATTCCAATATTTCAGTTTCCTTTGTCGATTTCTCTTAGTTAACGGCTGAAGATGATATGGTAAACTACATATCGAAACTAGTCCCGATTTAATAATAATAATGATAAACTTTATGCTCCAAATACAGTAGTTTTCTTATATATATATATATATATATATATATATATATATATATATATATATATATATATATATATTGACATTGTTGCCATTTTTCATGGGTAAAAAGACATCGGCTCCGTTATTCATGAATATAGTGGTTTTTGATCGCTTCATGAAATTGATATTGGATTTGTTTTTCATCGATGAATGGAAATTGGATCGGTTTTTAATGGATAAATAAACATTGGGTCGGTTCTTCATGAATAAATGGAGATTGGACCAAGTCTTTATTGATATAATTGACATTGGATCGGTGCTTCATTAATAAATGGAAATCAGGTCAGTTTGTTTATGGATAAATGGACATGTGGATAGGTTTTGGGAGGATAAATGTAAATTAGATCAGCTTATCATGGATTAATAGACAAATAGTTGGTTATTCTTGGATAAATTAATATTGGATCGATTCTTCATATTTGAATGGACATTAGATCTGTTCTTCATGGATAAATGTACTTCTGATCGATTCTTCATGGCTAACTCGAGATTAGATCGGCTTTGCATGCATAAACGGACGTTGGATCGATTCTTCATGGAGAATTTGACTTCGGAGACAAAGAAAAACCTCATTCGATTGGTTTTGCTAAATAAATGAGCAATAGATCGGTTATTTATGGATAAATGGATAGTCGATTAGTTTCTCATGGATAAATGGAAATTGTATTTGTTCTTCGTGTGTAAATGGACATTGGTCCGGTTCTACATGGATAAATGAACATTCGAGCGGTTGTTCCTGGATAAATGGTAATTATATTTATTCTAAATGGATAAATGGACATAGATTCTTGTCCTTAAGTATAGATGAACAATAGATAGGTACTTAATTAATAAATGAGCATTGGAACGCTCCTTCATGGATAAATTGACATTGGATCTTTCCTCATGGATAAAGGAAAATTGGTTCGGTTCTTCATGTCTAAATTGACAAAGTATCAGTTATTCATTATAAATATAAATTTGATCGGCTTTTAATGAATAAATGAACATTTGATTTGTGACTTGACGGGAATATATTTGTCATTTCATGTCTCTTGGCCAGGACGGCCCCCATAACTAGATAAAGAAACCAACATAAAGATAAGCACGAGTTCACCAGGTGCTGCTGTTCCTAGTTTTATTGGGATGTGGGGAGGAGGGTAGATAAGTTTGTTTTTTTTTACACCAATCAGCATTCAAGTAGGAGGAACCTTAGTCACCCCGCAGGAGGGGGGTGGAGTTCTGTGTCTGGGGTATTTCGATGCAACTATTAATAGACAGGGTTATTTGCAACAGAGGATAATAGTGTGTGTGTGTGTGTGTTGAGGTGTAAAGGAGATGGAAGACGACGGTTTTGTGAGTGGCTAAGGTTGTGATCTATGTAAGATTTACCTAACGCCACGCTGGCCATACTTCTACATGTGCTGGCGGATGTATCCGTTCTCGCTTGGGTTTGATCCCGGTGTATTGAATATAGGAAACTTGTGCCGTACCAACTTCGCTAGCGACAGTTCTTCTCATTCGTTGTCGCAGCAGTTGAACGATTGCAATAAACAACAAAAAAACAAAAATATGAAACAAATTCACACCTCAACTTTTCTATTTTCTAATTAATAAAACATATTCAAATATAACAAGTAAATTGCCCGCAGAAATAGGAAAAATGAATTCTATGTAATTTTAACTTTGTTTACAATGTCATTTCTATTTACTCTGAAAAGGAGAATCGAATGTGAATGGTGAGGAATAGTAGGTCGAGGTAGGTTTGGAAAGAATTAAAACCTCCTTAGACGATTTGAAAATATAAGTGTTGTCCTTAAGCTCTGGTTAGTTAAAAAGGTATAGTAAGGAGTAAAGTAAGAGACGTTTCGACGTTAGAAAAGGGATATTTGAATGAATACTATTGACAAAGGATAAATGAATATTTACGTTCTCCGCGTGAATTGTACTGCAGCTCAGGTACTCAGCCCCTCTTTAGGCGCATTTGCTACGATGGCAAAACATAACTATATATTTCTTCAGACCAAAACCGGATGAAACCATTTTCACATTCTAAAGTCTTCAATAGCCCCTACAAACTTCCGCTCCCGTAAGTATTATCCTTTTACACGAGTAAAAGCACAAGAAGAAACACTGCATCTATCATAAAAAATTCTACTGCCGGGAAAATGCTCCTAACACCCTCAACCCTTACCATCTGACACAGAATACTTGCCACATCAAGATCAATAATCGCTTCAACATATTCGCACAAATTTTCAAAAACCACCATCCCACTCATAAAGCAGAGCAAGTAATCCTTACCGATGGCTCAGAAACTATCTATAGCGTAACATACCCAGCTATCCTCCCCTTTAGAACGAAAACGAAAACTACCACCTTGCTCATCATTCACGTCTTAAGAACTCATGGCCACCTTTGTGTCCTTTCAATCAATTAACTAACCTAGCCACTAAAATTTCAAAACATTTTCACTCTCAAAGTCGCTCTGTCAGACTTACAGTCTAAATGCCTAGAGCACCCACTAGCTATAAATACTTAAACCAACTGAGTACCCTCCGGTGCAAGTTAAATTTATGCTGGTGCCCAAACCATATGGGCATAGGAGGGAACCAGGAGGTTGACAACAAAATCGCCTTTAATAGCTATCAAAGACTACACCAAATTGTATACCACGACAATAAGGAACGAATGGCAAAATGAATGGGTTACTAATGGCAAGTATCATCTACGACAGGCACGAGACTCCATCGGTAGCTAGTAAACTGCCTGTAGAAAATCAAGGAGAGAAGAAGTGGTTCTCGCTCGCGTGACCCTGAGCACACGGAAATCACCCACGACTACCGCTTTTCAAGCTCTCTTCTCCCTCTCACTGTAAAAACTGCGGATCACAGAACCCCTCATAACATGCTAAATATATAGACATACCAGAACTCAACCCTTTGGAAGAACCCTTACTCTAAAGAAAATCATAGAAGGCAATCCAACAAGCGTCAAGAGTTTACTATATTACCTAAAGGTAGAAAAACACTTTTTTTCCAAATCTAAACAAAAATCACAGCCTAAATAAAATCATGCCTGTTTAGACCCAAAATAAGAGTGAAAACGGACATTAAACTTTTGAAAAAAAAGCAGAATGACTGATGCAAAGAAGAATATTTGAAATTAAAAGGAATTATTTTATATTGAAAGGTTTAGGCTTGAGTTGCGATGACATAAATAGCTCGTGACGAAATAATAATGGTAGTAAAACTGAAAAAATCAGCGGGAGCTTTCTTATATTTTTGATTTATTGGAATTGGTGATCGTATTTTATTGCTTTTTCTCTTTATAACGATATCATTCTGTATCTACTAGGTCTTAGCAAATCAAGGAGCGTTAATATGAGTTAGGTACCTAACCAGATAAGTTACTCAACTGGAGATAAAACCTAAGACCTATAATTTTCAAAATCACTCATAGGTTGAGTGATTGACTCAGATTTTTAGTGATAGCAATCTCGGTTTTGCCTCTGAACGCATTGTGTCACTAAAACAGAGCAATCAGAAATTTAAGCAACGCGAAATAATTAGTGAATATAATTATATAAACTTTGCTTTACTTAATTTTGAAGATAATTTCCTCTATTTATATAAATAGAACCACGAATTTCTTGGTTAACTGTGATATTTTATTCAAATACAATTTAAATTAATCCTTAGGCACTAATAGGTTCAAAAAACAAATTCTTTCTCAACAGAAATCCGCTATACTAACAATTTAACCCCAGCAGGAGGGTATTTACTTGTTTGCCACACTGATGGTCTTATATCGAAATTTCAAAGTATTAGAAATAAAAAAGAGATTCAAGCATAAATGTATATAACAATAGTTAAATCTAACATTGCAAAAATTACAAACCAGGGAATGTCTGGTTGCTCTATCTTAGGTGAAGATGATGTAATTGCGTTCAAATGGTTTATTTAATAAAATAAGACTTCGGAAATTTAATGCAATAAGAGATAATAAAAATATCAGTTAAGAATTTCGGCAATTGATCACACTGGATATTAAAGTTGGATTGTGAAGAATGCTATCGTTTACCATGATTCAATCAGTATTTATTCCCAGATGCAGTTCAAATGAGACTGTGAATGCTTATGCCTGTAAAGAGCACCATACATACCATACAATTATTATTATTATAATAAAAGCAGACGCAAATTTACAAGTGACCTATGGCATAAAACTAAGGATGTCAGTGGTGTAGAGATCGTTAAAAGAGGAATGAAAACCATTCCCTTTATCTTTCGGACAGAGAACTAACAATAGAGGATTTAATATTTGGTAGATTTTGTGTTCTTCTTATGTTTTCGCTATTGAGAGTCAAAAGTATTAGACTAAATACGAAACGAAACGAAACAGGAGAACACAACTTTAAAATAAGCAGTCGTACGAGAGCGATTTTCCGTTTTTCATTTTCACTGGAAATTCTCGCAACAATTTGTATCTATAGGTCAAGACTAGTCGAAACCATAAAGCAACAACTCCGAAGACTGTTTTTCCGTGATTTAGAAAGGAAATATTGTTATATGATCGCTTCGAGGTAAACATTGTTGTTATGACCAGTAATATTTATCCCTTATTTTCAATCTTTGGGTGTCTCGAATTTCCAAACCTTTAATTGCGTTGGTTTAAGTTTCCAATATATTTTAGGTTTCCTGTTTGTTTATAGCTGATGAGGTTTTGTTTAATAGTAGTAGCTCTTGCAAACATTGATCCTTCTTACCTTGTTATTTCAATTTATTTTTGTTTATTTTCTCTCGATGGAGTAGATTCCTCTATTTACAGTAGTTCTATTAATCTGTCTTAAAAGTGACTAAAAAAAGTGGAAATAAGCTATCCCCGCATATTATGGTGTAATGTAGCGGAGAGCGGAGAATAGCAATGCCTGATTTGTCATAAAGTCCCTGTGAAGGGAGAAGAGCCGAGCTGAGATCTTGACCTTCTTGATTATGGTCACCAAAAATTATTCTTTGGCAGTGAGAAAGGTCTTCTCGAATGAGATATTATCACCAGACTACAAGTGGGGACAGGCTAAGTAGTCGTTATACTCCTTTTCTCAGTCTTCTCAGTATCAAGGACTCATATTATTTTATTAGAAAGTACACCAATGTGTCCTAACAAAGAATATGTCACCCCTGTATGGGTAAAAAAGTCTTTTTTTTCGTTTGTGACATTTCTAGAAATCACTGATGGTACTTTGCAGTCTATGCAGATTCCATGGATCCGTAAATCCTTGTAAGGCCATCGTTTACCTTCAAGGAAATGAGAACGTGCGTTTTGGAGACTGAAAAGCACTGATAACATCCGAAACAAGACACTGGTGGATACTCAAAGGCAAGGAACTCAATACATGTGGAAAAACACGACTCCGGACTTTATTTAAAGGAAAACAATTCATGATACATCTAAAAGAACACGACTCTGAGGAATACTGAAACGAAAAAACTAACAAGACATCATAAAGGACACAACTCTGGAGGACTTGAAGGAAAAGCAATTATGATACATCCAAAATAACGTGACTCTGAAGCGTACGCTAAGGAAAAGAACTTGATATATGCAAAAACACGCCCCTGCAGTCTGAGTGATACTAAAAAATAGCCCTTGACACGTCTAAAAGAATACAAATCTGGAGAATAATCAAAGAAAAAGAACTAATAACGCTTCTATAAGAACACAAGTATTGAGAACACTCAAATATAAACAACTCATTACATCTGAAAGAACCTAATTCTGAAGGACTCAAGGAAAAGAACTCATGAATCACAGAAATGAAAATTTTTCTGGAGGATAGTCCAAGATAATGTACTCATTATATCTGAAAGAACACAACTATGAACTACTCTTATGGAAAAAATAAATGAAAAATTCGGAAGAACACATCTCTGGAGGATACTCATACTATATCAACTCATTGCATCCAAAGGAACACAACTGAAAAAATCGAAGGAAAAGAAGTCATGAGAGACACGGAAGAGCACACATCTGGAGGATACTATAAAGGAAAAAGAGCTCATGACATCAGAATAAAACACGATTACGAAGGATTTTAAGAAGAAGAGCTCATGACTCATCGGAAAGAACATGACTCTATACGATTTTTCAAAGAAAATAACACAGGGCATACGAACGGAAACGAATCTGAGGGACTCCAAGGCAAATAACTCGTCACACTTGAAAAAAAAACCAACTCCAATGGACTACAAAGAAAAGAACTCATGAGTTTGGAGGATAACCTAAGGAAAAAAAACTCCTGATTTACCTAAAAGAATGCGATTCTGGAGGATACTCCAAGGAAAAAGATATATAAAAAGAACACAACTCTTAAAGTATTTGAGTAAATGAACTCATAACATATCCGAAAGAGCACGACAATGGATGATTCTTTAGAGAAATTATCTCATAATGCATCAAAAAAGTACATGACACTGTAGGATGCTCAAAGGAGAATTCATTATCTCGAAGAGAACAAGACTCTGAATGAATCAAAGGTAAATAAAAAAATCACATGCGAAAGAAACAAATTCGAAGAATTTTTCAAAGAAAAAAAAACTGAGGCAAGTTAAACTGACTCAAATCATCACTGACTAAGAGGGCTACTTCAGAGCTACGTCTGCTCCCACACAATTCTTTCTCGCCGTGATCCGCAACTCCATCATCGAGACTATCATTTCGAAAGAATGATCACTAATCATTGGAACTTTTATATCAATAAATCTCTACATAACCTCGGTTTCTTATTCTCTTTGTGTATTTGCTTCATTGGCAAGTTACTACTCAAACATATATAAAACAGACTTGCCTAACCTCTTCGTCATCTGCACCGGCGGGATTGGCTGTGGGGAAAATAAGAAAAGTTGCCTACTCTTGGAAAAGCTGAAGCTGTGCATAAAAACGCATCTTTTATTTTATATGATGTCAATGATATTAACTTTCTTTTACACACCTATTCAATGTTCAACACATGCTTATCACTCTTGGTAGCTTGCGGGGCATAATGGGGACGCAGAAAAGAAAATTAGCTTTAAAACATGTTCGTTTGTAGGGTGGTATTAAAGTTGAACTAAATACTCGGAAACATGACACCTCTGTAGTGGATTACAATCCACCGTTCTCAGCCGTCCCTTTGGCAACATTGCTGACGCAACCTTCTACGGTTAATTTTAGTGCATTCGAACTCACTGGCCATCAAAATTTGCGGTAAGAAAAGTTCTTTTATAATACCTTTCTGTTCACAAGATTTTTTTATCGAAAGTACAAATATCGTCATTTTGTTAAGGACTTTCAGAATATAATGATCTCAAGGAATAACTTATAAACACACCAGAAATAAATTTATACTCAAAGTTTTAAAATATTCAACAATTTGAAATCTTCAGTTTCATATAATCGATAATATTGCTATAAAGTCATGGCTCGAAATTATCTTTAAACTGAATTTAGTCTGAGCATATTATTAACTTACTTTTGTTGTTTGTTCATTCATTCATTTGCATACCTATTATATACACCATTGCAATTAGTTTATATATTTCAGAAATATTGATTTATTTTCCATCTAAACTGTGAAGTTTAAGCCGAGCTCGTTTCTCTTTTCCGCTTTCTGAATGAAACAAATAGGTTGTGAGGGACGTGGGCCCCTGGTTTTCACCAAGGAAAACTTCCGGCCTAGCTCCCCCCCCCTTCTGTGAAAAGAAAGTGAGAGAGTGACGAGCCTCCTTCGATGATTTACCAGGTAAGAGAGTTCCTATCTCATTTTCTCTTTCCGAAGGAAGCAACTAGCCGGAGAACGCAATTCTTCTCCAAACAGTGGATACGCCTGACTATCCCAATTTGGTGGGGAATAAAACGTTCTTGGTCACAAGCGATTCAAAATCAGTTTAGACGTATTAAATCAGTGTATTCCATTCCCAATTACTCCAAGAAGACAAGGGTGAGACATCGGTTCAAATTGCGACCCTATCGTCTCTCGCTAGTTAAAATTGTAACTATTTCTGCTAACCACGCTACCATATCATCGCTGCATTTAGAGATCAAAGGTCTCTGCTAAGCAATTTATTTCTCATCGTCGTGTAATTCTAAATTGAAGCCTACATTTCCATCGCCTGACAAGTTTTCTAATCGCGTTACTCAAAACTTCACAGAGTTCAAAGACCATTTAATTCATTCCGCCCGCGCGTTCACGAACTTTAGCATACGGTGAAAAGTATAATTATAAATTCTTATATAATTACAGTGTTTTCACCGTACCTAACATAAAGAGAATAAATTTAGCGTAATGATAGCGATTTAATTTCAATAGCAATTCTCAATGAATAAATAATTCAACTTTTATATGTTACAAAATTATTTCGCATGATAATTAACATCGTTAAATTAATTATTTGCTTCTAAGGGATCTTATGTTATACAGGGGATCCTAGAAGTTCTATTTACTATGCTGCAGTTTTTTCTACAGTAAATGACCCTCATAGTCCTGAAGACAAGTCTGCAGAAGTCGCTGCATATTATCGAACACACTCTGGAAGGTGATCGGAGGGATTTTTTCGGTGTGTTGGGTGATAGTTTTCAACTCTTCCACATAGTATGGATTATTCTCGAACATCCTTCCCATCAGTGTACTCCATAGATAAAAATACAGGGTGTAAGGTCCGGAGACCTAGCCGGCCAGATTCCGCGGGAGACTATGCGATCAAAAAAGAAGTCTTTCAAAAAATGTAGTAAGGCGTGGGCCTTTTTCCACTGCACAGTCGCTTTTCGGACACCCTGTATTAATTAAACTAAACGTAAAAAAAAATAGAACAAGTCATAATAAAGAGTAACTGTTATTTCTATTTCCTAAGGGTAATATTAGTCTAATAGGTTGGGGCGATTTTCCACATTTTTTGAATCTGTTTAAAGAGGGGTGCAAAAATGGTTCCAATTGGTGAGAAAACATTTGTGTTAAAGGCGTTTTGCTGTATGGCCATTGTGGGGGAATTCCACGTGGAATTTCTTTTCCAGCACGAAAGTGACGTCCATGCGCTAAAGAAAATTCTAGAATTTGGTTAGGCTCAAATTGTTAAGCCCTTCCCCCCCCCATCCACAAGCGGTAGCCTCGAACCGCTTCCACCTTGGGGCGCCTCGGATATATAGGGCTCGTCTTCGAGATGGGAGATACAGAGTTGAGGAGTCCCGTCAGGATCCAAGAAGCATTTCCCTAGTTCCAAGTCAGGTGCTTAACAACGAAGCAAAGTGACGGCTGAACTTTTCGTGTGTTAGAATTAGCCCAGCCAGTGAGGTAATTCCATTTGACGATCGCCACTGAGCGATTTTTCCGACTCCACTCATCAACTCCTGTAGAAGCCCTCCTCGTTCCCTCCTCGTCTTTGGGTCGCTTAAGTACTCTCCCCTGGACTGGACGTTACCCCCCCCCCGCCTTGGAGAACGGTCATCACGTTAACTTCCAGCTCAGAAGCTCCCAGTGCCCTTGCCCTCACGTTTATTGCCTGCAGAAGACATCCGTAAAACCTTAGCCTGACGTCTCACCCGGAATCCTCCGTAAGCCTACCCATCTTCCCCTTCAGCAACCCATTTGAGTTAATCCTCACCATTGGAATAGTCTCCTTCTGTAACGTATTAATTTCTAACTTCAGAGTCTGATGCATAAATCTGCAATTCCCCTTCCCCCCTCATTAACCAATATAATTTTGCCCATTGATTCTTTTATTTTATGTAAATAAAATTATATTTTTGTACATGCCTCTTTAAATAACCTTGAGCTTTGCCATTGTCCATAATTTACCTGACCTTGTTGCACTCTCTCACGCTACTCAGCCCGTCTAAATTAGTGGTGTTCCGTCCCTGCGGCGGTTCGCTTGTAGTTTATCGGTCCCTTCCACATAGATATAATATGGTATTGATGTAATATAATGTCATACCACAACATATATATTTATTAATATACTTATTATATAAATCTGGTTTCAAGTGTGTTTGGAGTTTTTACGAACCCGTGTCATTTTAATTTCGACATTAGAAGTTCCCTTGTTATTTACGTACATCCCTTATTTTATTTTTTGTATTGCACTGGCAAAAGGCAAGTTCAAGTTAATTGAAGAGCAGTGCAACGTAATCTATTTAGATTTTGTGTTGGACCCCAGGTAATTAATTTTTTTATTGTGTTTGAATTTTGGAGACTCTCCTGGTTATTAATCCAAAAGAGTTAAGGTCTTTGGTGTCCTAATTCTGGTAGGACCATTTTAATTATTTTTTTACCCGCTTAGAAACAGCAGAGGTAGGTAGCTGTATCGTTTTTTTGTGTTTTTTTTTTGGGGGGGGGGGGGTATGAGGCCTTCACGAATATTCAAGTATTCGTTTCGCGTGGGTAGTGTCCTAGCTCGTTCGCGTATCAGTATTCCTTCGAAAAATTCAAGAGTCAGGGTGAAATGTTAGGTCTTTCGGGCAAAGACCTGCTAAATTACGTACAGGAAGAAAAGAGGAACGAACGGGCAGAGCGAAGGGAAGAGGAACTAAGAAAAATGGAGATGGAGGAGAACAAACTGAAGATGAAGATGTGGAAGAACAAAATGGAGATTGAGGAGAACAAACTAAAGATGGAGATGGAGAAGAACAAAAAGGAGATGGAAGAACGTTGAAAAATTAGGAAGCATGAGCTGGAAATGAGCCGAAACCAAATGGATTCTCAGTGCATCGGTTCCCGGGCTGAAATTCCCCAAACTCATTCAGTCAAACTTCCCGCTTTTAATTATGGAGAGGACTTTGGGTCATTTTTGACCCATTTTGAGAGAATCTTTCAGATCAATAGATGGGATCTCGAAAATGATAGCGTTGCTCGCTTACTCCCCTTCCTAAACGCCCAGTTAAGAGATATCTTCGTATCCCTTGCCTCGGAAGCAACTTTGGACTATTCCACGTTGAAGTCCGAATTGTTAGCCGCTGTTCATATGAATTTCAAATTCTACCGCTCCCGATTCCGCCAGGAAAGGATCCGCCCTGGTCAAACATTTCGGCAACACAGGTACATCCTCCAAAGACACCTTCAGTGTTGGCTGGATACGTGCAAGATTCCCCAGGTCTACGAGTCCCTTTTGGACTTCTCCCTTAAGGATCAGCTTTTAGCTGCCGTGGCTTCCGAAGTTCGCGCCTTCATTAAGAATAAACGTTGTGCCACTTTCAAGGAGTGCTTGAAAGAGGCCGATGTCTACGCGGGTAGTCACAATTTATACCCTAAGGATGTTAAAAAGGCTCCCTAATCGCCCCCCAAAACTAAATTTTATGGTCTTAAGACGCCTTCTAAATTGGTTCCAAGATTTACCAGTTCCTAGTCCCTTGAAGCCAAGAAACTTCCATCCATCTGAACACCGAGACGTTAAGCCCCTCGTTTCTTCTCCCCCGGTTGTGCCGTACCAAAAGAACCCAATCATCTGCTATACCTGCCGAGTTCCCGGCCATTACCGCACGAACTGTCCTCAAAACTTCCGATTCGCAAACTCTCAGTCCCACCAAGTGCACCAAATCTGGGCTGCCCCTGATCCTCCTCCGTCGCCCCAGGAGACCCCCAATCCTCCCTCGCCCGCCAAAGTTCCGGACCATTAGGTAAACTTCCTCTTTAATGAGAACAACCCTGGTGGATGGAAATTCGAGAACGGAACTGTGAACGGGTGCCGAGTATCCACCCTCGTCTGTCACACCGGGTGCACCTGCATCGTAGTGTCTGAGAACCTACTCCACCCTGTTGGCCCGGACTACAAGAAGTTTGCCATGGTCCACGACTACCTTGGCCAGGCCAATCGTTTCCCAGTAACTCGTTGTCACATCGAGTGTGACTCTATGTCCGGTTGGGCCGAAGTGGTAGCGGCCCCAATCCAGTTCTGCTCCGTTTTGTTCGGTCAGATCACCGTAATCAACGACCATCCTGTGATTACCCGTACACAGGCAGCCCTGGAATCCCATGCACCCGTTCCCCTCGAAACCCATATCAACCCGGAGTTCCAAGCCCTCCGGAGCGACAAGTTTGCCCGCGCCCAGGAGGAGTGTGCAACTCTCCTCCCCCTTTGGGAGAAAACTAAAACCCTCGAGCGTGAGTCCACCCGAGGTAACAAACGAGTGTCGTATCTCGTGAAGAAGGACTTATTGAGAGGTATAAGACCTACTTTGACCTTAAGTCACGAGAAAGAAAATTCAAGCCTGGCGCGGAGGTGCTGGTACTACTTCCCACGGAAAGCAACAAACTCCTTAGCCAGTGGAAGGGACCCTACCCCGTCCTCGAGTCTAGAGGACCAGTGGATTACTTCATCCGTACTCCGGGGGGGGGGAGCGAAGGTTTTCCACGTGAATTGTATATATTATCTCATTAACGGTCTTAATTATGATTTTTTGGGGGGGTTCCACTGAAATGTCGCCAATGTTCTCCTGTGATTTATTTTTAGTTTAAAATTGTGCTAGTTAAATTGTCTCTTGAATTGACCCGTTTAAGATTTATGTTCGTAAATTCCCCGCTGAACTCAGATTCACGTTTTATTTGTGTGTGTGTACACCTGTCGTAGCAGGTCTTAATTTCCCTAGACCCTTAATTATTCTAGTTCGACGGGTGGGATAATCCTTTCCTACACAACTGCTCTGTAAAGCATCATCTTTCGGATAGGAGATGTGTGGGAAAATTCCACATGGAATTTCTTTTCCAGCACGGAAGTGACGTCTATGCGCTAAAGAAAATTCTAGAATTTGGTTAGGCTTAAATTGGTAAGTCTCCTTCACCCCCCCCCCCATCCACAAGTGCGGTAGCCTCGAACCGCGTCCACCTCGGACCACCTTTTCGCTGGTTAGAATTGCCTGGGCGTGAAGGTTCGAGTCCATTCGAGAGTAGCGCTGGCCAAACACCCCATGTTTCCCCCACCCCTGCGAGGAGCGCCTCGGATATATAGGGCTCGTCTTCCAGATGGGAGATACAGAGTTGAGGAGTCCCGCCAGGATCCAAAAAGAATTTCTCTAGTTCCAAGTCAGGTGCTTAACAACGAAGCAAAGTGACGGCTGAACTTTTCGTGTGTTAGAATTAGCCCAGCCAGTGAGGTAATTCCATTTGACGATCGCCACCGAGCGATTTTTCCAACTCCACTAATCAACTCCTGTAGAAGCCCTCCTCGTTCTCTCCTCGTCTTCAGGTCGCTTAAGTACTCTCCCCTGGACCGGACGTTACCCCCCCCCCCCTTTGGAGAACGGTCATCACGTTAACTTCTCGCTCAGAAGCTCCGAGTGCCCTTGCCCTCACGTTTATTGCCTGCAGAAGAAATCCATAAAACCTTACCCTGACGTCTCAACCAGAATCCTCCGTAAGCCAACCCATCTCCCCCTTTAGCAACCCATTTAAGTTAATCCTCCCCATTGGAATAGTCTTGTGGGAGTCGAAGATCGAACCTAGTAAACATTTGATTGAAAAAATTAAACGGTTCACACATGAACCTAGGAAACATTTGTTCAAAATTAAACGGTTCACACATTGAACCTTATAAATAGGAAGATAAACTTCCCGCTGTTAATAGCTCTATTTTGTAAATAGGAAGATAAACTTCCCGCTGGTAATAGACCTCTTTTGTAAATAGGAAGATAAACTTCCCGCGGTTAATAACGTTTTTTGTAAATAGGAAGATAAACTTCCCGCGGTTAATAACGTTTTTTGTAAATAGTAAGATAAACTTCATGCGTGAATGGTCTACCTTCATCTTGTGCAACGCGGGATCTGTCCACGAAGTGATGTGCAGTGAGGTCGGCACCTAGGCCCTGCAATCTAAGTAGAACATCTTCTTCATATCTCTCATCAAATAACTCATTGTCCTCATCGCTAATGCGAAATCGGTTTTGCCAATATTGTCTAAATTCTCTCTCAATATCACGGTCTTCAGTATATTCTACGCCGTTGAATCTAATGCTGATGTTGTTTCTAGGAGGAGTGCCTCTCAGTTTCTTTATTTGACACCTAAAACTTTTTGGGATCTCCTTCTGCGTCGATTTTAGCAATGATTTAATCCCACTGGCCTCTCGTCTTCTCTAGTATGAGTTGCCTGATCTCGTTTCTCAACTCGCGCAGCTCTTGGTACCGTTGTGCCGTGTTACCATGCATATCTATAAAGAAGACGACTGCCTCCAGCTGATCCATTTTCTGCTGCATATTTTCGTCCCATCTTGGAGAAGGGAGAATTTTATGCTCCGTCCAGGTGATAGCCAGGCAGTCAGCTTCCAACATTTTCGAGGTGAGAAAATCGAGTTTCTCGTCGATCTCTTCTAAGGTTGCCCCCTCGAGATGCTCGATGTGCACTTGGCGCAGGTGTTCACGGTATAATTCCCCGTTAGCTCTTGCTAGGCATCTTCGTTTGGGAATCTGCACTTGTATTGGAGAAGTGGAGACGTGGGTAATCATACTTATATGATCTGACGGTATGAAAGGGGCCGGGGGGGTAACATGGTTAAGAGAAAAGTTAAGATTTGTTAGCACAATGTCCAGTGTGGTCGACGATCTTGCTGTATGGAATGTGGAGAAGTTTGACCTTTCTCTTTGCACCACTCCTCTTTCTATTAGGAGGCTCAATGAGTTACCAGCTCCATTAAAGGACTTCGTATACCCGGCCTCCCTGCACCAGGCATTCAGATCTCTGACAAGTATTGTTGAGGCCTCTCTCCTAAACAGCCGCATAAAGTTCGGGATCGGTAAATACGGGCGCCTGTGCGGTTGATACCCGACTGCAACCACCAGGTCATCATATGTCATAGGGATCTTTACCGCCAAATACGATTCCTCTAGGTCCTGTATTTATTTAAATCTGATGCCTTTTCTGATTGCAATTGCAGCCCCGTCGTACCTTCCCTCTGAGTGGCTAGCCAATAGAACTTCATAATTATAAATCTTTATACGTTCTATTCTATCATCTAATCCATGCTCAAATTTGAGCGAAATCCCTCATACCATTATTTTTAAGTATGTCATAGCATATTAAAATATGTTTATATATGTATGTTTATAATTATGAGGCATAGCATTTTATTTATGTATTAAACCTACTCTTTGGCCTCGCAATGAATTCCTGTGGTGCTTGAACTATAGTGTGAAATCGAATATGACCCCATAATACCTCAAAGAAGAGCATTTTGAAATCTTAGGAAATTTTACACTTGGTTCTCAGTAAACCAAACCATATCAAAATATATTTGTATATATATATATATATATATATATATATATATATATATATGTTTTAATTAAGATGTAGATACTATTTATGTATTAAAAACTCCGTTGTGTTAGGCCGTAGTACTGTCGGGATCGAAGATCGAACCTAGTAAACATTTGATTGAAAATTTTAAACGGTTCACACATGAACCTAGGAAACATTTGTTTGAAATTAAACTGTTCACACATTGAACCTTATAAATAGGAAGATAAACTTCCCACTGTTAATAGCTCTCTTTTGTAAATAGGAAGATGAACTTTCCGCTGGTAATAACCCTCTTTTGTAAATAGGAAGATAAACTTCCCGCGGTTAATAACGTTTTTTGTAAATAGGAAGATAAACTTCCGTGGGTTAATAACATTTTGTAAATAGGAAGATAAACTTCCCGCGGTTAATAACGTTTTTTGTAAATAGGAAGATAAAATCCCCGCGGTTAATAACGTTTTTTTGTAAATAGGAAGATAAACTTCCTGCGGTTAATAACGTTTTTTTGTAAATAGGAAGATAAACTTCCCCCTTGGCAGTATTTCTCCTTTGAAAACAGGAAGTTAGACTCCCCAGTACGCAAGACGATATCTTGTGTCGGCTATACGTAGCTCTGTACAAAAATAGATCTTGTTCATGAAGTCCCGTAGAGAAAAGGTGAAAATCAATGACGTTCTTGACTTTCCTTGCCCTCGACTTTTCCTCCTTTGCCGGCTGTGAACTTCTCTGTGAGCTCAATTTTTGTTAATTTCTTTCCAAATCTAAAAATTCGGAAACGATGAACGATGAAAAAAGGTAGAAAATATGTAAGAGAAGAGAGGATAGGTAGAAGAGGTGTATAATAGAGAGAGACTAGTTGTGCCAGGTTGTCTGGCTACCTCAGTCGTTTATATCTTTATTAGCTGTAGTTATTATCACTAGTTTCTTATTGCTGCATTCAAGCCTTTAAATTCTTGTAGGCCTCTTGATGAGGGGTTGAATTAACTTATATTAATGTGTCCGCTTAGGATCTTTTGTTATATTTATTCATTTATTCTTATTTCGTTATATTTACCTATGTATTGTCCACTTCGGATCTTTTATTTTATTTATTTATTTTTATTTTATTTTATTTTTATTTTTTTTAATTATGTTGTCCACTTCGGATCTTTTAGTTAATATTATACTTATGTTTATTTTATTTATTCCTCTTAATTAACCAGTCCATTTTCCGCCACCTTCGTTGCCATCTCAGTGTTTTCAAAAACTAATTTAAACACATGGGAGTGCTCTTTTCCTTCGCGGTTCTTGAATTTAATAGCATCGTCGATCTTTGCCCAACTTTGTTTTGCCTCCACTTCTTGTTTTATCTCTTTAGCTGAGTGAGTACCAACGTAAGGGTCGATAAGTCTGCAAACGATCGATCTCATGGCTGATACATGTGGGCGAACTCGTGGTGTGAGGCAGATTTCTTCTAGTTTCTCCCTTGAAAAATTCAGAGACGATCAACGATGAAAAAAGGTAGAAAATGTGTAAGAGTAGAGAAGATAGGTAGAAGAGGTGTATAATAGAGAAAGAGAGTAGTTGTGCCAGGTTTTCTGGCTACCTCAGTCGTTTTTATCTTTATTAGCTGTAGTTATTATGACTGGTTCCTTGTTGCCGCATTCAAGCCTTTGAATTCTTGTAGGCCTCTTGATAGTTGGTTGACTTTACATTTACTAATGTGTCCGCTTCGGATCTTTTATTTTATTTTATTATATATATATATATATATATATATATATATATATATATATATATATATATATATATATATATATATGTATATATTGTATGTTTTCCACTTCGGATCTTTTAGTTAATATTATACTTATGTTTATTTTATTCATTCCTCTTATTTAACTGTCCACTTAGAATTATTTATTATCAATTTGTTATCATCATTTGCGTGAAATAAATCAGTTTGGTTTTCTTTATCCATCGTTTAGTATTGAATTGTCAATGTGAGTTGAAATAGGATTAATCTTCTTGTAGTTTCTCAATAAATCGGTTGGATTACTTGTCGAGCTATTATTTGTCTGCTTTTAAAGGCTTGCCTGAACCTTAGGTTCTGTATGTCTAAATTAGGTAGTCTAATCGGGTTCAGCACCTCTTCTGGCATATTATCATAGACTTTCTGCCAAATGTTTTGTGCTCGTCTATTTAGGGTAACGTTTATTGGCTCGATGTCCGTCGCTTCATGCAGTAATCTAGTAGGAATGTAGTCAAGCAGTGACACGCTGGTAATAAATCTTATTGCCTTATTTTGGATGTTTTGAGCTTGCTTAATAACTGTTTTGCTTAGGGTATTAAGGGGTATAGCCGGGTACAAGAGAAGTGGTCTCACCAACAACAGATAGAGTTTCCTTTTGTTGCTCACCGAGAGATGTCTAAAGCGATAGAGAGACTGTAGCGTTTTCGCAGCAACGGCAATCTTTTGTAGGTAATGGGTTCTGTATCCATTCGATGTTAATTCCAAGCCTAGAACTCGGCCTTTTCTTGAGTACTCATAGAGCTTATCCTGCACTAGCACGTCCGATGTTCTTCGACGGCCAACTGGTATCACTCTGAACTTTTGGACATTTGTTTTTATCTTATTTCTTTTTTCATAGTTATTAACATTAACAATTTCCCTCCCTGTCCTGTTAGCGATATCATTAGGATTTTTGTAAACGCTGGTAACGATTTGAGTGATATCATCTGCTAGTTGTACGTACTGGGTAAGGTATTGGACAGGATGTGGTAAATCCCCAGTATACACTGAATACAGGGTGGGACTGAGGCAACCCCCTTGAGGTACCCCAGCCTCGATACCAAAGGGTATCCCTTCTGTACCATTTATCTTCATCACTGCTTCTCTTTCCTCCAGATAGTCGCATAAAATCCTGGTTAAGTTTCCATCCATGGCTAGTTCACTAAGTTTGCTTTAAGACCCGGTAGCCATACCTTGTCGAATGCCGAGGCCACGTCACGAAGTACGACTTCGACATTACCATTCGTCGCTTTTCCAATCGCTATTCTCTCCGTAATTAATGCCAGAGCCGTTTCCGTACCTAATTCTTTCCTGAATCCATGCTGTTGAGAGTTGTATAAGTTATGGGTTTCCAGGAAGGTCCTTAGTCTGGTGTTGAGAAGTTTTTCAAGTAGTTCGCCCATAAACTCCAACAAGGAGATGGGCCTATAGCTGCCGATTTCCTTCTTCGGTTTGCCAGGTTTTAAAATAAAGATCTCACGAGCTTTTTTGAATTGGTCCGGGAAGTATCCAACATTGAGGCAGGCATTAAATATCTCCAGTAGACCTTCGTTGATGTTATTGGGGGCATACAGCATGTGCATTTTAGTGGTGCCTGTTATGCCTGGCGCTTTTTGTTTGCAAGCTCTTGAGGGCCCACTCGTATTCTTCATGCGTGAACGGTCTACCTTCATCTTGTGCAACGCGGGATCTGTCCACAAAGTAATGTGCAGTGAGGTCGGCACCTAGGCCCTGCAATCTAAGTAGAACATCTTCTTCATACCTCTCATCAAATAACTCATTGTCCTCATCGCTAATGCGAAATCAATTTTGCCAATATTGTCTGAATTCTCTCTCAATATCATGGTCTTCAGTATATTCTACGCCGTTGACTCTAATGCTGATGTTGTTTCTAGGAGGAGTGCCTCTCAGTTTCTTTATTTGACACCTAAAACTTTTTGGGATCTCCTTCTGCGTCGATTTTAGCAATGATTTCATCCCACTGGCCTCTCGTCTTTTCTAGTATGAGTTGCCTGATCTCGTTTCTCAATTCGCGCAGCTCTTATGTACCGTTGTGCCGTGTTACCATGCATATCTATGAAGAAGACGACTGCCTCCAGCTGATCCATTTTCTGCTGTATATTTTCGTCCCATTTTGGAGAAGGGAGAATTTTATGCTCCGTCCAGGTGATAGCCAGGCAGTCAGCTTCCAACATTTTCGAGGTGAGAAAATCGAGTTTCTCGTCGATCTCTTCTAAGGTTGCCCCCTCGAGATGCTCGATGTGCACTTGGCGCAGGTGTTCACGGTATAATTCCCCGTTAGCTCTTGCTAGGCATCTTCGTTTGGGAATCTGCACTTGTATTGGAGAAGTGGAGACGTGGGTAATCATACTTATATGATCTGACGGTATGAAAGGGGCCGGGAGGGTAACATGGTTAAGAGAAAAGTTACGATTTGTTAGCACAATGTCCAGTGTGGTCGACGATCTTGCTGTATGGAATGTGGAGAAGTTTGGCCTTTCTCTTTGCACAACTCCTCTTTCTATTAGGAGGCTCAGTGAGTTACCAGATCCATTAAAGGAATTCGTATACCCGGCCTCCCTGCACCAGGCATTCAGATCTCTGACAAGTATCGTTGAGGCCTCTCTCCTAAACAGCCGCATAAAGTTCGGGATTGGTAAATACGGGCGCCTGTGTGGTTGATACCTGACTGCAACCACCAGGTCATCATATGTCATCGGGATCTTTACCGCCAAATACGATTCTCTAGGTCCTGTATTTCTTTAAATCTGATGCCTTTTCTGATTGCAATTGCAGCCCCGTCGTACCTTTCCTTTGAGTGGCTAGCCATTAGAACTTCATAATTATAAATCCTGATACGTTCTATTCTATCATCTAATCCATGCTCATAAATAAGCACGATATCGGGATCAGCATTTCTGATGATTTCATTGTATACACCGCTTTTGTTCTTTCATCCATTAACGTTCAGCGAGAAGACCTTAAGGTTCCTGATGAGTTTGATAGAGATAGCCATGGTTAAATGATATTAGGATGCTTAACTTTCGTCCCTTTTTCTCTGGCTGGTGACCTTACCCTACCAGATCTTTTCTTCCTGTATTGTTCCTGGTTAAGGATGAAGCAGGACTCGGGGCATATTTCTACTTTTGTCTTTCTGAAGGCGTCCAGGAGCGATTCTTCGGTAACGTCGGCATCATAGTCCCATTTGTATTTGCCTTTAGTGACTCCTTCTATGAGTTCATTGACATTAGCTTTCTTTGGAATGGGAGCAGATGGAAGGCATAGATTTTTATGCACAGATATTGGGTCGTCCGATAAATTGGTGTGCACCGGAGTCAGATGTCAAAGCCACTGGTACAACCCTATCGTTTTCTGGCAGAGTCTCCTTCAGTTGGTCACTGATTTCCATCTGGGAGTTCTCTTTCACGGCACGTTCTTTCTTGCGCAAACGCGGATCGCGAGAAGCAGAGCGGGGTCTTGTCTCCGGATGCTTTAGATTCGATAATTTGGCTTGAAATAGTTCTCCTGACGGTGAATTATCTAAAAAACACATTGGCTTTAGTCCATTCTGCACCAGCATCTTATTCAATTCAGTTGCGTAACTGCCAGGTTTCGTTTTGTTCACGAAATGCGCGTGTAATATGCACATTATAAGGTCTGGTCTCATGTTCTGGTCTATCTGAATCGTGGTTTTCTGCTCGGAAACTTTCGTCGCCTGTGCATATGAAGTAGTCCTTCTCTGGTTCCTCTCCTCGATCATGGTTTTCTTCGTGTCAGTTAGCAAGGCCTTCTTTATTGAGCAAGCCATTGATAGTGTACGATGTGAATTGCCACAATTGATACATTTCTTATTGGAGCTAGTACACTCTCTCCACGTGTGGCCAGATTCTGAGCACTCAGAACAGATCCTGACTGTAGCCTGACAGTCCTTAGTGGCATGCTTTTCGAGGGCATAGCAGGAGAAACAGATATGCACCGGCAAGAAAACCTCTCGCTCAATGCAGCCGGCAGAGATTTTTGTATTAAAAAAGACCAGTCCATTTTTCGCCGCCTTCTTTGCCATCTCAGTGTTTTCAAAAACTAATTTGAACACATGGGAGTGCTCTTTTCCTTCGCGGTTCTTGAATTTAATAGCATCGTCGATCTTTGCCCAACTTTGTTTTGCCTCCACTTCTTGTTTTATCTCTTCAGCAGAGTGAGTACCAACGTAAGGGTCGATATGTCTGCAAACGATCGATCTCTTGGCTGATACATGTGGGCGAACTCGTGGTGTGAGGCAGATTTCTTCTAGTTTCTCCCTTGAAAAATTCGGAAACGATCAACGATGAAAAAAGGTAGAAAATGTGTAAGAGTAGAGAAGATAGGTAAAAGAGGTGTATACTAGAGAGAGAGAGTAGTTGTGCCAGGTTTTCTGGATACCTCAGTCGTTTTTATCTTTATTAGCTGTAGTTATTATGACTGGTTCCTTGTTGCAGCATTCAAGCCTTTGAATTCTTGTAGGCCTCTTAATGGTTGGTTGACTTTACATTTACTAATGTGTCCGCTTTGGATCTTTTATTTTATTTGTTTATTTTATTTATTCCTCTTATTTAACTGTCCACTTAGAATCATTTATGATCAATTTGTTATCATTATTTGCGTGAAATAAATCAGTTTGGTTTTCTTTATCCATCGTTTAATATTGAATTGTCAATGTGAGTTGAAATAGGATTAATCTTCTGGTAGTTTCTCAATAAATCGGTTGGATTACTTGTCGAGCTATTATTTGTCTGCTTTTAAAGGCTTGCCTGAACCTTAGGTTCTGTATGTCTAAATTAGGTAGTCTAATCGGGTTCAGCACCTCTTCTGGCATATTATCATAGACTTTCTGCCAAATGTTTTGTGCTCGTCTATTTAGGGTAACGTTTATTGGCTCGATGTCCGTCGCTTCATGCAGTAATCTAGTAGGAATGTAGTCAAGCAGTGACACGCTGGTAATAAATCTTATTGCCTTATTTTGGATGTTTTGAGCTTGCTTAATAACTGTTTTGCTTAGGGTATTAAGGGGTATAGCCGGGTACAAGAGAAGTGGTCTCACCAACAACAGATAGAGTTTCCTTTTGTTGCTCACCGAGAGATGTCTAAAGCGATAGAGAGACTGTAGCGTTTTCGCAGCAACGGCAATCTTTTGTAGGTAATGGGTTCTGTATCCATTCGATGTTAATTCCAAGCCTAGAACTCGGCCTTTTCTTGAGTACTCATAGAGCTTATCCTGCACTAGCACGTCCGATGTTCTTCGACGGCCAACTGGTATCACTCTGAACTTTTGGACATTTGTTTTTATCTTATTTCTTTTTTCATAGTTATTAACATTAACAATTTCCCTCCCTGTCCTGTTAGCGATATCATTAGGATTTTTGTAAACGCTGGTAACGATTTGAGTGATATCATCTGCTAGTTGTACGTACTGGGTAAGGTATTGGACAGGATGTTGTAAATCCCTAGTATACACTGAATACAGGGTGGGACTGAGACAACCCCCTTGAGGTACCCCAGCCTCGAGACCAAAGGGTATCCCTTCTGTACCATTTATCTTCATCACTGCTTCTCTTTCCTCCAGATAGTCGCATAAAATCCTGGTTAAGTTTCCATCCATGGCTAGTTCACTAAGTTTGCTTTTAAGACCCGGTAGCCATACCTTGTCGAATGCCGAGGCCACGTCGCGAAGTACGACATCGACATTACCATTCGTCGCTTTTCCAATCGCTATTCTCTCCGTAATTAATGCCAGAGCCGTTTCCGTACCTAATTCTTTCCTGAATCCATGCTGTTGAGAGTTGTATAAGTTATGGGTTTCCAGGAAGGTCCTTAGTCTGGTGTTGAGATGTTTTTTGAGTAATTTGTCCATAACCTCCAACAAGGAGATGGGCCTATAGCTGCCGATTTCCTTCTTCGGTTTGCCAGGTTTGAAAATAAAGATCATACGGGCTTCTTTGAATTAGTCCGGGAAGTATCTAACATTGAGGCAGGCATTAAATATCTCCAGTAGACCTTCGTTGATGTTATTGGGGGCATACAGCATGTGCATTTTAGTGGTGCCTGTTATGCCTGGCGCTTTTTGTTTGCAAGCTCTTGAGGGCCCACTCGTATTCTTCATGCGTAAACGGTCTACATTCATCTTGTGCAACGCGGGATCTGTCCACCAAGTGATGTGCAGTGAGGTCGGCACCTAGGCCCTGCAATCTAAGTAGAACATCTTCTTCATACCTCTCATCAAATAACTCATTGTCCTCATCGCTAATGCGAAATCGGTTTTGCCAATATTGTCTAAATTCTCTCTCAATATCACGGTCTTCAGTATATTCTACGCCGTTGACTCTAATCCTGATGTTGTTTCTAGGAGGAGTGCCTCTCAGTTTCTTTATTTGACACCTAAAACTTTTTGGGATCTCCTTCTGCGTCGATTTTAGCAATGATTTAATCCCACTGGCCTCTCGTCTTCTCTAGTATGAGTTGCCTGATCTCGTTTCTCAATTCGCGCTGCTCTTGGTACCGTTGTGCCGTGTTACCATGCATATCTATGAAGAAGACGATCGCCTCCAGCTGATCCATTTTCTGCTTTATATTTACGTCCCATCTTGGAGAAGGGAGACTTTTATGATCCGTCCAGGGGATAGCCACGCGGTCAGCTTCCAAGATTTTTGAGGTGAGAAAATCGAGTTTCTCATCTATCTCTTCTAAGGTTGCCCCCTCGAGATGTTTGATGTGCATTCACGGTATAATTCCCCGTTAGGTCTTGCTAGGCATCTTAGTTTGGGAATCTGCACTTGTATTGGAGAAGTGGAGACGTGGGTAATCATACTTATATGATCTGATGGTATGAAAGGGCCTGGGAGAGTAACATGGTTAAGACAAAAGTTACGATTTGTTAGCACAATGTCCGGTGTGGTCGACGATCTTGCTGTATGGAATGTGAAGAGAATTCCTTTTTTGTGTCATAACGAGGCATCTTTCGCTTTGATTCAAGTGTAACATTAATGTATTCATCTCTTTCTAGAGTCTAGGAGCACAAACTGAGAAGGAACAGTCACTCATCGAGCAGAGGACAGAACGAGGAGTGTTCAGGAAAGGAGCGAGGTTTGACCGGAGTTCCCGACGAGTTTGACGTCGGGAGAGGACAGACGAGAGATAAGGTGGAGCCTCAAGGTTTAGGGCCTTGTAATAGATGAGATGAATTTTATAGTGGGTAGGGAAGCGAATAAGTAACCAGTGTAGCTCCTATAACAGAGGCATCGAAGGAGAGAACCGGGGGCGGCGAAGGAGGAGCCGGGCAGCATAGTCTTGAACTAGATGTGGGGGCGAAGTGACGAAGAAGGGAGATTCACCAGATGAGAATTGCAGTAGTCTAAGCGTGAGATTACGAAGGCATGAATAGCAGTCTCAAGGCTTCTTCGATAAAAATGGGAGCAAACACGTGAGAAGTTGCGGAGGAAACCTAGGGAATACTTACAAATACGATAGATGTGTGGTTTAAATGAGAATTGCTCATCGAAAATAACACGAAGATTACTGACGGTATCAGAGAAGGCAACAATGGTTTCCCTAAGGTTTAGGGAGGGAAAGAGAGCTTTAGATTTGTCCATCATCAAAGCGGTACCAACAAGGAGAAGGTCAGTTTTATTGTGGTTAAGTTTGAGAAAGATGGCAGACAGCCATTCGTTTATGGAAGTGTAGGCTGAAAGGAGCTTGGTAATTGATTGAGAGAAGGACACAGGGGATGAGGAAAGGTATATCTGAGTGTCATTAGTATAGAGATGGAAGGAACGGCCTAAATCGCGATAAAGGGGGCCAAGAGGAAGTAACTAGATGCGAAAGAGGAAGGAACCAGGATTAAGCCCTGAGGCACCCCAAAATGAATGGGCGCGGGCTCGAAGGAGAGGTTATCGAGCGTGACCGAGTGAGTGCGGGAGAAGTATGAGTAGAACCAATCAAGTGCAGTGCCCGAGAGACCAAGAAAAGTGTGAAGACGATCAAGGAGGACAGTGTGGTTGATGGTGTCGAAAGCAGAGGAGAGGTCTAGGAAGATTAGAATGGACGTACAACCACTATCGGCTGCTATACGTAAATCGTCTGAAATATTAAGAAGAGCGATTTCAGCAGAGTGCTTCGCTTTGAACCTCGACTGGTACCTTTCATCGATATTGCAGTTAGAAATATGGTCATTAAGGCGAGAGAAAAACACTTCCCAGGATCTTAAAGAGGAATGGAAGCTGTGAGATTGGGCGATAGCTAGATGGTTCAGAGGAGCAAATGTGTGATTTTTTGAGGATGGAACCAATTGAGGCATGTTTGAATGAAGAGGGGACACATGTGGCAAGTGAAGTGTTAATGAGATGAAGAATCAGCGAAGGAACAGCAGAGAGAATTTGGTGGAGATGTTTGGGTGGAAACCCGAGTGAGGACGTGAAGCGGCGCTGGAGTATGGTCAGGGAGAACAGCATGGGCTTGTTAAGACGACTGAGGTAGTACGGCACGAAAGTTAATAACTTTATCAGAGAAATATTTAGAAAGAGTAGAGGAGTTGATGGGGAAAGAGGTAGAGGAAATGGGGATAGGCGAGAAAAGACGAGAGAGGAGATTTCAGCAGGAGGCTTCGCTTTAAACCTCGACTGGTACATTTCATCGATATTGCAGTTAGAAATATGGTCATTGAGGCGAGAGAAAAACACTCCCGAGGATCTTAGAGAGGAATGGAAGCTGTGAGATAGCGCGATAGCTAGATGGTTCAGAGGAGCAAATGTGTGATTTTTTGAGGATAGAACAAATTGAGGCATGTTTGAAGGAAGATGGGACACATGTGGCAAGTGAAGTGTTAATGAGATAAGAAATCAGCGCGGGGACAGCCAAGAGAATTTGGTGGAGATGTTTGGGTGGAAACCAGAGTGAGGACGTTAAGCGGCGCTGGAGTATGGTCAGGAAGAACAGCATGGGCTTATTGAGACGACTGAGGTAGTACGGCACGAAAGTTAATAACTTTATCAGAGAAATATTTAGAAGGAATAGAGGGGTTTGATGAGGGGAGAGGTGGAGGAAATGGGGATAGGCAAGGAAAGACGAGGGAGGAGATTTCAACAGAAGGCTTCGCATGGAACCTCGACTGGTACATTTCATTGATATTGCAGTTAGAAATATGTTCATTAAGGCGAGAGAAAAACACTCCCGAGGATCTTAGAGAGGAATGGAAGCTGTGAGATTGGGCGATAGCTAGATGGTTCAGAGGAGCAAATGTGTGATTTTTTGAGGATAGAACAAATTGAGGCATGGTGAAAGGAAGATGGGACACATGTGGCAAGTGAAGTGTTAATGAGATGAAGAATCAGCGGGGGGAAAGCCAAGAGAATTTGGTGGAGATGTTAGGATGGAAACCCGAGTGAGGACGTTAAGCGGCGCTGGAGTATGGTCAGGAAGAACAGCATGGGCTTGTTAAGACGACTGAGGTAGTACGTCACGAAAGTTAATAACTTTATCAGAGAAATATTTAGAAAGAGTAGAGGAGTTGATGGGAAAAGAGGTAGAGGAAATGGGGATAGGCGAGGAAAGACGAGAGAGGAGATTTCAGCAGGAGGCTTCGCTTTAAACCTCGACTGGTACATTTCATCGATATTGCAGTTAGAAATATGGTCATTGAGGCGAGAGAAAAACACTCCCGAGGATCTTAGAGAGGAATGGAAGCTGTGAGATAGCGCGATAGCTAGATGGTTCAGAGGAGCAAATGTGTGATTTTTTGAGGATAGAACAAATTGAGGCATGTTTGAAGGAAGATGGGACACATGTGGCAAGTGAAGTGTTAATGAGATAAGAAATCAGCGCGGGGACAGCCAAGAGAATTTGGTGGAGATGTTTGGGTGGAAACCAGAGTGAGGACGTTAAGCGGCGCTGGAGTATGGTCAGGAAGAACAGCATGGGCTTGTTGAGACGACTGAGGTAGTACGGCACGAAAGTTAATAACTTTATCAAAGAAATATTTAGAAAGAATAGAGGGGTTTGATGAGGGGAGAGGTGGAGGAAATGGGGATAGGCAAGGAAAGACGAGGGAGGAGATTTCAACAGAAGGCTTCGCATGGAACCTCGACTGGTACATTTCATCGATATTGCAGTTAGAAATATGTTCATTAAGGCGAGAGAAAAACACTCCCGAGGATCTTAGAGAGGAATGGAAGCTGTGAGATTGGGCGATAGCTAGATGGTTCAGAGGAGCAAATGTGTGATTTTTTGAGGATAGAACCAATTGAGGCATGTTTGAAGGAAGATGGGACACATGTGGCAAGTGAAGTGTTAATGAGATGAAGAATCAGCGGGGGGACAGCCAAGAGAATTTGGTGGAGATGTTAGGATGGAAACCCGAGTGAGGACGTTAAGCGGCGCTGGAGTATGGTCAGGGAGAACAGCATGGGCTTGTTAAGACGACTGAGGTAGTACGGCACGAAAGTTAATAACTTTATCAGAGAAATATTTAGAAAGAGTAGAGGAGTTGATGGGGAAAGAGGTGGAGGAAATGGGGATAGGCGAGGAAAGACGAGGGAGGAGATTTCAACAGAAAGCTTCGCATGGAACCTCGACTGGTACATTTCATCGATATTGCAGTTAAAAATATGGTCATTGAGGTGAGAGAAAAACACTCCCGAGGATCCTAGAGAAGAATGGAAGCTGTGAGATAGGGCGATAGCTAGATGGTTCAGAGGAGCAAATGTGTGATTTTTTGAGGATAGAACGAATTGAGGCATGTTTGAAGAAAGAAGGGACACATGTGGCAAGGGAAGTGTTAATGAGATGAAGAATCAGCGGGGGGACATCCAAGAGAATTTGGTGGAGATGTTTGGGTGGAAACCCGAGTGAGGACGTGAAGCGGCGCTGGAGTATGGTCAGGGAGAACAGCATGGGCTTGTTAAGACGACTGAGGTAGTACGGCACGAAAGTTAATAACTTTATCAGAGAAATATTTAGAAAGAGTAGAGGAGTTGATGGGGAAAGAGGTAGAGGAAATGGGGATAGGCGAGAAAAGACGAGAGAGGAGATTTCAGCAGGAGGCTTCGCTTTAAACCTCGACTGGTACATTTCATCGATATTGCAGTTAGAAATATGGTCATTGAGGCGAGAGAAAAAGACTCCCGAGGATCTTAGAGAGGAATGGAAGCTGTGAGATAGCGCGATAGCTAGATGGTTCAGAGGAGCAAATGTGTGATTTTTTGAGGATAGAACAAATTGAGGCATGTTTGAAGGAAGATGGGACACATGTGGCAAGTGAAGTGTTAATGAGATAAGAAATCAGCGCGGGGACAGCCAAGAGAATTTGGTGGAGATGTTTGGGTGGAAACCAGAGTGAGGACGTTAAGCGGCGCTGGAGTATGGTCAGGAAGAACAGCATGGGCTTGTTGAGACGACTGAGGTAGTACGGCACGAAAGTTAATAACTTTATCAGAGAAATATTTAGAAAGAGTAGAGTGGTTGATGGGGAAAGAGGTGGCGGAAAGGAGGATAGGCAAGGAAAGACGAGGGAGGAGATTTCCACCGAAGGCTTCGCATGGAACCTCGACTGGTACATTTCATCGATATTGCAGTTAAAAATATGGTCATTGAGGTGAGAGAAAAACACTCCCGAGGGTCCTAGAGAAGAATGTAAGCTGTGAGATAGGGCGATAGCTAGATGGTTTAGAGGAGCAAATGTGTGATTTTTTGAGGATAGAAGGAATTGAGGCATGTTTGAAGGAAGAAGGGACACATGTGGCAAGGGAAGTGTTAATGAGATGAAGAATCAGCGGGGGGACAGCAGAGAGAATTTGGTGGAGATGTTTGGGTGGAAACCCAAGTGAGGACGTGAAGCGGCGCTGGAGTATGGTCAGGGAGAACAGCATGGGCTTGTTAAGACGACTGAGGTAGTACGGCACGAAAGTTAATAACTTTATCAAAGAAATATTTAGAAAGAGTAGAGGAGTTGATGGGGAAAGAGGTAGAGGAAATGGGGATAGGCGAGGAAAGACGAGAGAGGAGATTTCAGCAGGAGGCTTCGCTTTAAACCTCGACTGGTACATTTCATCGATATTGCAGTTAGAAATATGGTCATTGAAGCGAGAGAAAAACACTCCCGAGGATCTTAGAGAGGAATGGAAGCTGTGAGATAGCGCGATAGCTAGATGGTTCAGAGGAGCAAATGTGTGATTTTTTGAGGATAGAACAAATTGTGGCATGGTGGAAGGAAGATGGGACACATGTGGCAAGTGAAGTGTTAATGAGATAAGAAATCAGCGCGGGGACAGCCAAGAGAAATTGGTGAAGATGTTTGGGTGGAAACCAGAGTGAGGACGTTAAGCGGCGCTGGAGTATGGTCAGGAAGAACAGCATGGGCTTGTTGAGACGACTGAGGTAGTACGGCAGGAAAGGTAATAACTTTATCAGAGAAATATTTAGAAAGAATAAAGGGGTTTGATGAGGGGAGAGGTGGAGGAAATGGGGATAGGCAAGGAAAGACGAGGGAGAAGATTTCAACAGAAGGCTTCGCATGGAACCTAGACTGGTACATTTCATCGATATTGCAGTTAGAAATATGTTCATTAAGGCGAGAGAAAAACACTCCCGAGGATCTTAGAGAGGAATGGAAGCTGTGAGATTGGGCGATAGCTAGATGGTTCAGAGGAGCAAATGTGTGATTTTTTGAGGATAGAACCAATTGAGGCATGTTTGAAGGAAGATGGGACACATGTGGCAAGTGAAGTGTTAATGAGATGAAGAATCAGCGGGGGGACAGCCAAGAGAATTTGGTGGAGATGTTAGGATGGAAACCCGAGTGAGGAAGTTAAGCGGCGCTGGAGTATGGTCAGGGAGAACAGCATGGGCTTGTTAAGACGACTGAGGTAGTACGGCACGAAAGTTAATAACTTTATCAGAGAAATATTTAGAAAGAGTAGAGGAGTTGATGGGGAAAGAGGTGGAGGAAATGGGGATAGGCGAGGAAAGACGAGAGAGGAGATTTCAGCAGGAGGCTTCGCTTTAAACCTCGACTGGTACATTTCATCGATATTGCAGTTAGAAATATGGTCATTGAGGCGAAAGAAAAACACTCCCGAGGATCTTAGAGAGGAATGGAAGCTGTGAGATAGCGCGATAGCTAGATGGTTCAGAGGAGCAAATGTGTGATTTTTTGAGGATAGAACAAATTGAGGCATGTTTGAAGGAAGATGGGACACATGTGGCAAGTGAAGTGTTAATGAGATGAAGAATCAGCGGGGGGACAGCAGAGAGAATTTGGTGGAGATGTTTGGGTGGAAACCCGAGTGAGGACGTGAAGCGGCGCTGGAGTATGGTCAGGGAGAACAGCATGGGCTTGTTAAGACGACTGAGGTAGTACGGCACGAAAGTTAATAACTTTATCAGAGAAATATTTAGAAAGAGTAGAGGAGTTGATGGGGAAAGAGGTAGAGGAAATGGGGATAGGCGAGGAAAGACGAGAGAGGAGATTTCAGCAGGAGGCTTCGCTTTAAACCTTGACTGGTACATTTCATCGATATTGCAGTTAGAAATATGGTCATTGAGGCGAGAGAAAAACACTCCCGAGGATCTTAGAGAGGAATGGAAGCTGTGAGATAGCGCGATAGCTAGATGGTTCAGAGGAGCAAATGTGTGATTTTTTGAGGATAGAACCAATTGAGGCATGTTTGAAGGAAGATGGGACACATGTGGCAAGTGAAGTGTTAATGAGATGAAGAATCATCGGGGGGACAGCCAAGAGAATTTGGTGGAGATTTTAGGATGGAAACCCGAGTGAGGACGTAAAGCGGCGCTGGAGTATGGTCAGGGAGAACAGCATGGGCTTGTTAAGACGACTGAGGTAGTACGGCACGAAAGTTAATAACTTTATCAGAGAAATATTTAGAAAGAGTAGAGGAGTTGATGGGGAAAGAGGTAGAGGAAATGGGGATAGGCGAGGAAAGACGAGAGAGGAGATTTCAGCAGGAGGCTTCGCTTTAAACCTCGACTGGTACATTTCATCGATATTGCAGTTAGAAATATGGTCATTGAGGCGAGAGAAAAACACTCCTGAGGATCTTAGAGAGGAATGGAAGCTGTGAGATAGCGCGATAGCTAGATGGTTCTGAGGAGCAAATGTGTGATTTTTTGAGGATAGAACAAATTGAGGCATGTTTGAAGGAAGATGGGACACATGTGGCAAGTGAAGTGTTAATGAGATAAGAAATCAGCGCGGGGAGAGCCAAGAGAATTTGGTGGAGATGTTTGGGTGAAAACCAGAGTGAGGACGTTAAGCGGCGCTGGAGTATGGTCAGGGAGAACAGCATGGGCTTGTTGAGACGACTGAGGTAGTACGGCACGAAAGTTAATAACTTTATCAGAGAAATATTTAGAAAGAATAGAGGGGTTTGATGAGGGGAGAGGTGGAGGAAATGGGGATAGGCAAGGAAAGACGAGGGAGGAGATTTCAACAGAAGGCTTCGCATGGAACCTCGACTGGTACATTTCATCGATATTGCAGTTAGAAATATGTTCATTAAGGCGAGAGAAAAACACTCCCGAGGATCTTAGAGAGGAATGGAAGCTGTGAGATTGGGCAATAGCTAGATGGTTCAGAGGAGCAAATGTGTGATTTTTTGAGGATAGAACCAATTGAGGCATGTTTGAAGGAAGATGGGACACATGTGGCAAGTGAAGTGTTAATGAGATGAAGAATCAGCGGGGGGACAGCCAAGAGAATTTGGTGGAGATGTTAGGATGGAAACCCGAGTGAGGACGTTAAGCGGCGCTGGAGTATGGTCAGGGAGAACAGCATAAGCTTGTTAAGACGACTGAGGTAGTACGGCACGAAAGTTAATAACTTTATCAGAGAAATATTTAGAAAGAGTAGAGGAGTTGATGGGGAAAGAGGTAGAGGAAATGGGGATAGGCGAGGAAAGACGAGAGAGGAGATTTCAGCAGGAGGCTTCGCTTTAAACCTCGACTGGTACATTTCATCGATATTGCAGTTAGAAATATGGTCATTGAGGCGAGAGAAAAACACTCCCGAGGATCTTAGAGAGGAATGGAAGCTGTGAGATAGCGCGATAGCTAGATGGTTCAGAGGAGCAAATGTGTGATTTTTTGAGGATAGAACAAATTGAGGCATGTTTGAAGGAAGATGGGACACATGTGGCAAGTGAAGTGTTAATGAGATAAGAAATCAGCGCGGGGACAGCCAAGAGAATTTGGTGGAGATGTTTGGGTGGAAACCAGAGTGAGGACTTTAAGCGGCGCTGGAGTATGGTCAGGAAGAACAGCATGGGCTTGTTGAGACGACTGAGGTAGTACGGCACGAAAGTTAATAACTTTATCAGAGAAATATTTAGAAAGAGTAGAGGAGTTGATGGGGAAAGAGGTGGAGGAAATGGGGATAGGCGAGGAAAGACGAGAGAGGAGATTTCAGCAGGAGGCTTCGCTTTAAACCTCGACTGGTACATTTCATCGATATTGCAGTTAGAAATATGGTCATTGAGGCGAAAGAAAAACATTCTCGAGGATCTTAGAGAGGAATGGAAGCTGTGAGATAGCGCAATAGCTAGATGGTTCAGAGGAGCAAATGTGTGATTTTTTGAGGATGGAACAAATAGAGGCATGTTTGAAGGAAGATGGGACACATGTGGCAAGTGAAGTGTTAATGAGATAAGAAATCAGCGCGGGGACAGCCAAGAAAATTTGGTGGAGATGTTTGGGTGGAAACCAGAGTGAGGACGTTAAGCGGCGCTGGAGTATGGTCAGGAAGAACAGCATGGGCTTGTTGAGACGACTGAGCTAGTACGGCACGAAAGTTAATAACTTTATCAGAGAAATATTTAGAAAGAGTAGAGTGGTTGATGGGGAAAGAGGTGGCGGAAAGGAGGATAGGCGACGAAAGACGAGGGAGGAGATTTCAACAGAAGGCTTCGCATGGAACCTCGACTGGTACATTTCATCGATATTGCAGTTAAAAATATGGTCATTTAGGTGAGAGAAAAACACTCCCGAGGATCCTAGAGAAGAATGGAAGCTGTGAGATAGGGCGATAGCTAGATGGTTCAGAGGAGCAAATGTGTGATTTTTTGAGGATAGAACGAATTGAGGCATGTTTGAAGGAAGAAGGGACACATGTGGCAAGGGAAGTGTTAATGAGATGAAGAATCAGCGGGGGGACAGCAGAGAGAATTTGGTGGAGATGTTTGGGTGGAAACCCGAGTGAGGACGTGAAGCGGCGCTGGAGTATGGTCAGGGAGAACAGCATGGGCTTTTTAAGACGACTGAGGTAGAACGGCACGAAAGTTAATAACTTTATCAGAGAAATATTTAGAAAGAGTAGAGGAGTTGATGGGGAAAGAGGTAGAGGAAATGGGGATAGGCGAGGAAAGACGAGAGAGGAGATTTCAGCAGGAGGCTTCGCTTTAAACCTCGACTGGTACATTTCATCGATATCTCAGTTAGAAATATGGTCATTGAGGCGAGAGGAAAACACTCCCGAGGATCTTAGAGAGGAATGGAAGCTGTGAGATAGACCGATAGCTAGATGGTTCAGAGGAGCAAATGTGTGATTTTTTGAGGATAGAACACATTGAGGCATGGTGAAAGGAAGATGGGACACATGTGGCAAGTGAAGTGTTAATGAGATAAGAAATCAGCGCGGGGACAGCCAAGAGAATTTGGTGGAGATGTTTGGGTGGAAACCAGAGTGAGGACGTTAAGCGGCGCTGGAGTATGGTCAGGAAGAACAGCATGGGCTTGTTGAGACGACTGAGGTAGTACGGCACGAAAGTTAATAACTTTATCAGAGAAATATTTAGAAAGAATAGAGGGGTTTGATGAGGGAAGAGGTGGAGGAAATGGGGATAGGCAAGGAAAGACGAGGGAGGAGATTTCAACAGAAAGCTTTGCATGGAACCTCGACTGGTACATTTCATCGATATTGCAGTTAGAAATATGTTCATTAAGGCGAGAGAAAAACACTCCCGAGGATCTTAGAGAGGAATGGAAGCTGTGAGATTGGGCAATAGCTAGATGGTTCAGAGGAGCAAATGTGTGATTTTTTGAGGATAGAACCAATTGAGGCATGTTTGAAGGAAGATGGGACACATGTGGCAAGTGAAGTGTTAATGAGATGAAGAATCAGCGGGGGGACAGCCAAGAGAACTTGGTGGAGATGTTAGGGTGGAAACCCGAGTGAGGACGTTAAGCGGCGCTGGAGTATGGTCAGGGAGAACAGCATGGGCTTGTTAAGACGACTGAGGTAGTACGGCACGAAAGTTAATAACTTTATCAGAGAAATATTTAGAAAGAGTAGAGGAGTTGATGGGGAAAGAGGTAGAGGAAATGGGGATAGGCGAGGTAAGACGAGAGAGGAGATTTCAGCAGGAGGCTTCGCTTTAAACCTCGACTGGTACATTTCATCGATATTGCAGTTAGAAATATGGTCATTGAGGCGAGAGAAAAACACTCCCGAGGATCTTAGAGAGGAATGGAAGCTGTGAGATAGCGCGATAGCTAGATGGTTCAGAGGAGCAAATGTGTGATTTTTTGAGGATAGAACAAATTGAGGCATGTTTAAAGGAAGATGGGACACATGTGGCAAGTGAAGTGTTAATGAGATAAGAAATCAGCGCGGGGACAGCCAAGAGAATTTGGTGGAGATGTTTGGGTGGAAACCAGAGTGAGGACTTTAAGCGGCGCTGGAGTATGGTCAGGAAGAACAGCATGGGTTTGTTGGGACGACTGAGGTAGTACGGCAGGAAAGTTAATAACTTTATCAGAGAAATATTTAGAAAGAATAGAGGGGTTTGATGAGGGGAGAGGTGGAGGAATTGGGATAGGCAAGGAAAGACGAGGGAGGAGATTTCAACAGAAGGCTTCGCATGGAACCTCGACTGGTACATTTCATCGATATTGCAGTTAGAAATATGTTCATTAAGGCGAGAGAAAAACACTCCCGAGGATCTTAGAGAGGAATGGAAGCTGTGAGATTGGGCACTAGCTAGATGGTTCAGAGGAGCAAATGTGTGATTTTTTGAGGATAGAACCAATTGATGCATGTTTGAAGAAAGATGGGACACATGTGGCAAGTGAAGTGTTAATGAGATGAAGAATCAGCGGGGGGACAGCCAAGAGAATTTGGTGGAGATGTTAGGATGGAAACCCGAGTGAGGACGTTAAGCGGCGCTGGAGTATGGTCAGGGAGAACAGCATAAGCTTGTTAAGACGACTGAGGTAGTACGGCACGAAAGTTAATAACTTTATCAGAGAAATATTTAGAAAGAGTAGAGGAGTTGATGGGGAAAGAGGTAGAGGAAATGGGGATAGGCGAGGAAAGACGAGAGAGGAGATTTCAGCAGGAGGCTTCGCTTTAAACCTCGACTGGTACATTTCATCGATATTGCAGTTAGAAATATGGTCATTGAGGCGAGAGAAAAACACTCCCGAGGATCTTAGAGAGGAATGGAAGCTGTGAGATAGCGCGATAGCTAGATGGTTCAGAGGAGCAAATGTGTGATTTTTTGAGGATAGAACAAATTGAGGCATGTTTGAAGGAAGATGGGACACATGTGGCAAGTGAAGTGTTAATGAGATAAGAAATCAGCGCGGGGACAGCCAAGGGAATTTGGTGGAGATGTTTGGGTGGAAACCAGAGTGAGGACTTTAAGCGGCGCTGGAGTATGGTCAGGAAGAACAGCATGGGCTTGTTGAGACGACTGAGGTAGTACGGCACGAAAGTTAATAACTTTATCAGAGAAATATTTAGAAAGAGTAGAGGAGTTGATGGGGAAAGAGGTGGAGGAAATGGGGATAGGCGAGGAAAGACGAGAGAGGAGATTTCAGCAGGAGGCTTCGCTTTAAACCTCGACTGGTACATTTCATCGATATTGCAGTTAGAAATATGGTCATTGAGGCGAGAGAAAAACACTCCCGAGGATCTTAGAGAGGAATGGAAGCTGTGAGATAGCGCGATAGCTAGATGGTTCAGAGGAGCAAATGTGTGATTTTTTGAGGATAGAACAAATTGAGGCATGTTTGAAGGAAGATGGGACACATGTGGCAAGTGAAGTGTTAATTGAGATAAGAAATCAGCGCGGGGACAGCCAAGAGAATTTGGTGGAGATGTTTGGGTGGAAACCAGAGTGAGGACTTTAAGCGGCGCTGGAGTATGGTCAGGAAGAACAGCATGGGCTTGTTGAGATGACTGAGGTAGTACGGCACGAAAGTTAATAACTTTATCAGAGAAATATTTAGAAAGAATAGAGGGGTTTGATGAGGGGAGAGGTGGAGGAAATGGGGATAGGCAAGGAAAGACGAGGGAGGAGATTTCAACAGAAGGCTTCGCATGGAACCTCGACTGGTACATTTCATCGATATTGCAGTTAGAAATATGGTCAGTGAGGCGAGAGAAAAACACTCCCGAGGATCTTAGAGAGGAATGGAAGCTGTGAGATAGCGCGATAGCTAGATGGTTCAGAGGAGCAAATGTGTGATTTTTTGAGGATAGAACAAATTGAGGCATGTTTGAAGGAAGATGGGACACATGTGGCAAGTGAAGTGTTAATGAGATAAAGAATCAGCCGGGGGACAGCCAAGAGAATTTAGGGGAGATGTTAGGATGGAAACCCGAGTGAGGACGTTAAGCGGCGCTGGCGTATGGTCAGGGAGAACAGCATGGGCTTGTTAAGACGACTGAGGTAGTACGGCACGAAAGTTAATAACTTTATCAGAGAAATATTTAGAAAGAGTAGAGTAGTGGATGGGGAAAGAGGTGGCGGAAAGGAGGATAGGCGAGGAAAGACGAGGGAGGAGATTTCAACAAAAGGCTTCGCATTGAACCTCGAATGGTACATTTCATCGATATTGCAGTTAAAAATATGGTCATTGAGGTGAGAGAAAAACACTCCCGAGGATCCTAGAGAAGAATGGAAGTTGTGAGATAGGGCGATAGCTAGATGGTTCAGAGGAGCAAATGTGTGATTTTTTGAGGATAGAACGAATTGAGGCATGTTTAAAGGAAGAAGGGACACATGTGGCAAGGGAAGTGTTAATGAGATGAAGAATCAGCGGGGGGACAGCAGAGAGAATTTGGTGGAGATGTTTGGGTGGAAACCTGAGTGAGGACGTGAAGCGGCGCTGGAGTATGGTCAGGGAGAACAGCATGGGCTTGTTAAGACGACTGAGGTAGTACGGCACGAAAGTTAATAACTTTATCAGAGAAATATTTAGAAAGAATAGAGGGGTTTGATGAGGGGAGAGGTGGAGGAAATGGGGATAGGCAAGGAAAGACGAGGGAGGAGATTTCAACAGAAGGCTTCGCATGAAACCTCGACTGGTACATTTCATCGATATTGCAGTTAGAAATATGTTCATTAAGGCGAGAGAAAAACACTCCCGAGGATCTTAGAGAGGAATGGAAGCTGTGAGATTGGGCGATAGCTAGATGGTTCAGAGGAGCAAATGTGTGATTTTTTGAGGATAGAACCAATTGAGGCATGTTTGAAGTAAGATGGGACACATGTGGCAAGTGAAGTGTTAATGAGATGAAGAATCAGCGGGCGGACAGCCAAGAGAATTTGGTGGAGATGTTAGGATGGAAACCCGAGTGAGGACGTTAAGCGGCGCTGGAGTATGGTTAGGGAGAACAGCATGGGCTTGTTAAGACGACTGAGGTAGTACGGCACGAAAGTTAATAACTTTATCAGAGAAATATTTAGAAAGAGTAGAGGAGTTGATGGGGAAAGAGGTAGAGGAAATGGGGATAGGCGAGGAAAGACGAGAGAGGAGATTTCAGCAGGAGGCTTCGCTTTAAACCTCGACTGGTACATTTCATCGATATTGCAGTTAGAAATATGGTCATTGAGGTGAGAGAAAAGCACTCCCGAGGATCCTAGAGAAGAATGGAAGCTGTGAGATAGGGCGATAGCTAGATGGTTCAGAGGAGCAAATGTGTGATTTTTTGAGGATAGAACCAATTGAGGCATGTTTAAAGGAAGAAGGGACACATGTGGCAAGGGAAGTGTTAATGAGATGAAGAATCAGCGGGGGGACAGCAGAGAGAATTTGGTGGAGATGTTTGGGTGGAAACCCGAGTGAGGACGTGAAGCGGCGCTGGAGTATGGTCAGGAAGAACAGCATGGGCTTGTTGAGACGACTGAGGTAGTACGGCACGAAAGTTAATAACTTTATCAGAGAAATATTTAGAAAGAATAGAGGGGTTTGATGAGGGGAGAGGTGGAGGAAATGGGGATAGGCAAGGAAAGACGAGGGAGGAGATTTCAACAGAAGGCTTCGCATGGAACCTCGACTGGTACATTTCATCGATATTGCAGTTAGAAATATGTTCATTAAGGCGAGAGAAAAACACTCCCGAGGATCTTAGAGAGGAATGGAAGCTGTGAGATTGGGCGATAGCTAGATGGTTCAGAGGAGCAAATGTGTGATTTTTTGAGGATAGAACCAATTGAGGCATGTTTGAAGGAAGATGGGACACATGTGGCAAGTGAAGTGTTAATGAGATGAAGAATCATCGGGGGGACAGCCAAGAGAATTTGGTAGAGATTTTAGGATGGAAACCCGAGTGAGGACGTTAAGCGGCGCTGGAGTATGGTCAGGGAGAACAGCATGGGCTTGTTAAGACGACTGAGGTAGTACGGCACGAAAGTTAATAACCTTATCAGAGAAATATTTAGAAAGAGTAAAGGAGTTGATGGGGAAAGAGGTAGAGGAAATGGGGATAGGCGAGGAAAGACGAGAGAGGAGATTTCAGCAGGAGGCTTCGCTTTAAACCTCGACTGGTACATTTCATCGATATTGCAGTTAGAAATATGGTCATTGAGGCGAGAGAAAAACACTCCTGAGGATCTTAGAGAGGAATGGAAGCTGTGAGATAGCGCGATAGCTAGATGGTTCTGAGGAGCAAATGTGTGATTTTTTGAGGATAGAACAAATTGAGGCATGTTTGAAGGAAGATGGGACACATGTGGCAAGTGAAGTGTTAAAGAGATAAGAAATCAGCGCGGGGAGAGCCAAGAGAATTTGGTGGAGATGTTTGGGTGAAAACCAGAGTGAGGACGTTAAGCGGCGCTGGAGTATGGTCAGGAAGAACAGCATGGGCTTGTTGAGACGACTGAGGTAGTACGGCACGAAAGTTAATAACTTTATCAGAGAAATATTTAGAAAGAATAGAGGGGTTTGATGAGGGGAGAGGTGGAGGAAATGGGGATAGGCAAGGAAAGACGAGGGAGGAGATTTCAACAGAAGGCTTCGCATGGAACCTCGACTGGTACATTTCATCGATATTGCAGTTAGAAATATGTTCATTAAGGCGAGAGAAAAACACTCCCGAGGATCTTAGAGAGGAATGGAAGCTGTGAGATTGGGCAATAGCTAGATGGTTCAGAGGAGCAAATGTGTGATTTTTTGAGGATAGAACCAATTGAGGCATGTTTGAAGGAAGATGGGACACATGTGGCAAGTGAAGTGTTAATGAGATGAAGAATCAGCGGGGGGACAGCCAAGAGAATTTGGTGGAGATGTTAGGATGGAAACCCGAGTGAGGACGTTAAGCGGCGCTGGAGTATGGTCAGGGAGAACAGCATAAGCTTGTTAAGACGACTGAGGTAGTACGGCACGAAAGTTAATAACTTTATCAGAGAAATATTTAGAAAGAGTAGAGGAGTTGATGGGGAAAGAGGTAGAGGAAATGGGGATAGGCGAGGAAAGACGAGAGAGGAGATTTCAGCAGGAGGCTTCGCTTTAAACCTCGACTGGTACATTTCATCGATATTGCAGTTAGAAATATGGTCATTGAGGCGAGAGAAAAACACTCCCGAGGATCTTAGAGAGGAATGGAAGCTGTGAGATAGCGCGATAGCTAGATGGTTCAGAGGAGCAAATGTGTGATTTTTTGAGGATAGAACCAATTGAGGCATGTTTGAAGGAAGATGGGACACATGTGGCAAGTGAAGTGTTAATGAGATAAGAAATCAGCGCGGGGACAGCCAAGAGAATTTGGTGGAGATGTTTGGGTGGAAACCAGAGTGAGGACTTTAAGCGGCGCTGGAGTATGGTCAGGAAGAACAGCATGGGCTTGTTGAGACGACTGAGGTAGTACGGCACGAAAGTTAATAACTTTATCAGAGAAATATTTAGAAAGAGTAGAGGAGTTGATGGGGAAAGAGGTGGAGGAAATGGGGATAGGCGAGGAAAGACGAGGGAGGAGATTTCAACAGAAGGCTTCGCATGGAACCTCGACTGGTACATTTCATCGATATTGCAGTTAAAAATATGGTCATTTAGGTGAGAGAAAAACACTCCCGAGGATCCTAGAGAAGAATGGAAGCTGTGAGATAGGGCGATAGCTAGATGGTTCAGAGGAGCAAATGTGTAATTTTTTGAGGATAGAACGAATTGAGGCATGTTTGAAGGAAGAAGGGACACATGTGGCAAGGGAAGTGTTAATGAGATGAAGAATTAGCGGGGGGACAGCAGAGAGAATTTGGTGGAGATGTTTGGGTGGAAACCCGAGTGAGGACGTGAAGCGGCGCTGGAGTATGGTCAGGGAGAACAGCATGGGCTTGTTAAGACGACTGAGGTAGAACGGCACGAAAGTTAATAACTTTATCAGAGAAATATTTAGAAAGAGTAGAGGAGTTGATGGGGAAAGAGGTAGAGGTAATGGGGATAGGCGAGGAAAGACGAGAGAGGAGATTTCAGCAGGAGGCTTCGCTTTAAACCTCGACTGGTACATTTCATCGATATTGCAGTTAGAAATATGGTCATTGAGGCGAGAGAAAAACACTCCCGAGGATCTTAGAGAGGAATGGAAGCTGTGAGATAGCGCGATAGCTAGATGGTTCAGAGAAGCAAATGTGTGATTTTTTGAGGATAGAACAAATTGAGGCATGGTGAAAGGAAGAGGGGACACATGTGGCAAGTGAAGTGTTAATGAGATAAGAAATCAGCGCGGGGACAGCCAAGAGAATTTGGTGGAGATGTTTGGGTGGAAACCAGAGTGAGGACGTTAAGCGGCGCTGGAGTATGGTCAGGAAGAACAGCATGGGCTTGTTGAGACGACTGAGGTAGTACGGCACGAAAGTTAATAACTTTATCAGAGAAATATTTAGAAAGAATAGAGGGGTTTGATGAGGGAAGAGGTGGAGGAAATGGGGATAGGCAAGGAAAGACGAGGGAGGAGATTTCAACAGAAAGCTTCGCATGGAACCTCGACTGGTACATTTCATCGATATTGCAGTTAGAAATATGTTCATTAAGGCGAGAGAAAAACACTCCCGAGGATCTTAGAGAGGAATGGAAGCTGTGAGATTGGGCGATAGCTAGATGGTTCAGAGGAGCAAATGTGTGATTTTTTGAGGATAGAACCAATTGAGGCATGTTTGAAGGAAGATGGGACACATGTGGCAAGTGAAGTGTTAATGAGATGAAGAATCATCAGGGGGACAGCCAAGAGAATTTGGTGGAGATTTTAGGATGGAAACCCGAGTGAGGACGTTAAGCGGCGCTGGAGTATGGTCAGGGAGAACAGCATGGGCTTGTTAAGACGACTGAGGTAGTACGGCACGAAAGTTAATAACTTTATCAGAGAAATATTTAGAAAGAGTAGAGGAGTTGATGGGGAAAGAGGTAGAGGAAATGGGGATAGGCGAGGAAAGACGAGAGAGGAGATTTCAGCAGGAGGCTTCGCTTTAAACCTCGACTGGTACATTTCATCGATATTGCAGTTAGAAATATGGTCATTGAGGCGAGAGAAAAACACTCCTGAGGATCTTAGAGAGAAATGGAAGTTGTGAGATAGGGCGATAGCTAGATGGTTCAGAGGAGCAAATGTGTGATTTTTTGAGGATAGAACGAATTGAGGCATGTTTAAAGGAAGAAGGGACACATGTGGCAAGGGAAGTGTTAATGAGATGAAGAATCAGCGGGGGGACAGCAGAGAGAATTTGGTGGAGATGTTTGGGTGGAAACCTGAGTGAGGACGTGAAGCGGCGCTGGAGTATGGTCAGGGAGAACAGCATGGGCTTGTTAAGACGACTGAGGTAGTACGGCACGAAAGTTAATAACTTTATCAGAGAAATATTTAGAAAGAATAGAGGGGTTTGATGAGGGGAGAGGTGGAGGAAATGGGGATAGGCAAGGAAAGACGAGGGAGGAGATTTCAACAGAAGGCTTCGCATGAAACCTCGACTGGTACATTTCATCGATATTGCAGTTAGAAATATGTTCATTAAGGCGAGAGAAAAACACTCCCGAGGATCTTAGAGAGGAATGGAAGCTGTGAGATTGGGCGATAGCTAGATGGTTCAGAGGAGCAAATGTGTGATTTTTTGAGGATAGAACCAATTGAGGCATGTTTGAAGGAAGATGGGACACATGTGGCAAGTGAAGTGTTAATGAGATGAAGAATCAGCGGGCGGACAGCCAAGAGAATTTGGTGGAGATGTTAGGATGGAAACCCGAGTGAGGACGTTAAGCGGCGCTGGAGTATGGTTAGGGAGAACAGCATGGGCTTGTTAAGACGACTGAGGTAGTACGGCACGAAAGTTAATAACTTTATCAGAGAAATATTTAGAAAGAGTAGAGGAGTTGATGGGGAAAGAGGTAGAGGAAATGGGGATAGGCGAGGAAAGACGAGAGAGGAGATTTCAGCAGGAGGCTTCGCTTTAAACCTCGACTGGTACATTTCATCGATATTGCAGTTAGAAATATGGTCATTGAGGTGAGAGAAAAGCACTCCCGAGGATCCTAGAGAAGAATGGAAGCTGTGAGATAGGGCGATAGCTAGATGGTTCAGAGGAGCAAATGTGTGATTTTTTGAGGATAGAACCAATTGAGGCATGTTTAAAGGAAGAAGGGACACATGTGGCAAGGGAAGTGTTAATGAGATGAAGAATCAGCGGGGGGACAGCAGAGAGAATTTGGTGGAGATGTTTGGGTGGAAACCCGAGTGAGGACGTGAAGCGGCGCTGGAGTATGGTCAGGAAGAACAGCATGGGCTTGTTGAGACGACTGAGGTAGTACGGCACGAAAGTTAATAACTTTATCAGAGAAATATTTAGAAAGAACAGAGGGGTTTGATGAGGGGAGAGGTGGAGGAAATGGGGATAGGCAAGGAAAGACGAGGGAGGAGATTTCAACAGAAGGCTTCGCATGGAACCTCGACTGGTACATTTCATCGATATTGCAGTTAGAAATATGTTCATTAAGGCGAGAGAAAAACACTCCCGAGGATCTTAGAGAGGAATGGAAGCTGTGAGATTGGGCGATAGCTAGATGGTTCAGAGGAGCAAATGTGTGATTTTTTGAGGATAGAACCAATTGAGGCATGTTTGAAGGAAGATGGGACACATGTGGCAAGTGAAGTGTTAATGAGATGAAGAATCATCGGGGGGACAGCCAAGAGAATTTGGTAGAGATTTTAGGATGGAAACCCGAGTGAGGACGTTAAGCGGCGCTGGAGTATGGTCAGGGAGAACAGCATGGGCTTGTTTAGACGACTGAGGTAGTACGGCACGAAAGTTAATAACCTTATCAGAGAAATATTTAGAAAGAGTAAAGGAGTTGATGGGGAAAGAGGTAGAGGAAATGGGGATAGGCGAGGAAAGACGAGAGAGGAGATTTCAGCAGGAGGCTTCGCTTTAAACCTCGACTGGTACATTTCATCGATATTGCAGTTAGAAATATGGTCATTGAGGCGAGAGAAAAACACTCCTGAGGATCTTAGAGAGGAATGGAAGCTGTGAGATAGCGCGATAGCTAGATGGTTCTGAGGAGCAAATGTGTGATTTTTTGAGGATAGAACAAATTGAGGCATGTTTGAAGGAAGATGGGACACATGTGGCAAGTGAAGTGTTAAAGAGATAAGAAATCAGCGCGGGGAGAGCCAAGAGAATTTGGTGGAGATGTTTGGGTGAAAACCAGAGTGAGGACGTTAAGCGGCGCTGGAGTATGGTCAGGAAGAACAGCATGGGCTTGTTGAGACGACTGAGGTAGTACGGCACGAAAGTTAATAACTTTATCAGAGAAATATTTAGAAAGAATAGAGGGGTTTGATGAGGGGAGAGGTGGAGGAAATGGGGATAGGCAAGGAAAGACGAGGGAGGAGATTTCAACAGAAGGCTTCGCATGGAACCTCGACTGGTACATTTCATCGATATTGCAGTTAGAAATATGTTCATTAAGGCGAGAGAAAAACACTCCCGAGGATCTTAGAGAGGAATGGAAGCTGTGAGATTGGGCAATAGCTAGATGGTTCAGAGGAGCAAATGTGTGATTTTTTGAGGATAGAACCAATTGAGGCATGTTTGAAGGAAGATGGGACACATGTGGCAAGTGAAGTGTTAATGAGATGAAGAATCAGCGGGGGGACAGCCAAGAGAATTTGGTGGAGATGTTAGGATGGAAACCCGAGTGAGGACGTTAAGCGGCGCTGGAGTATGGTCAGGGAGAACAGCATAAGCTTGTTAAGACGACTGAGGTAGTACGGCACGAAAGTTAATAACTTTATCAGAGAAATATTTAGAAAGAGTAGAGGAGTTGATGGGGAAAGAGGTAGAGGAAATGGGGATAGGCGAGGAAAGACGAGAGAGGAGATTTCAGCAGGAGGCTTCGCTTTAAACCTCGACTGGTACATTTCATCGATATTGCAGTTAGAAATATGGTCATTGAGGCGAGAGAAAAACACTCCCGAGGATCTTAGAGAGGAATGGAAGCTGTGAGATAGCGCGATAGCTAGATGGTTCAGAGGAGCAAATGTGTGATTTTTTGAGGATAGAACAAATTGAGGCATGTTTGAAGGAAGATGGGACACATGTGGCAAGTGAAGTGTTAATGAGATAAGAAATCAGCGCGGGGACAGCCAAGAGAATTTGGTGGAGATGTTTGGGTGGAAACCAGAGTGAGGACTTTAAGCGGCGCTGGAGTATGGTCAGGAAGAACAGCATGGGCTTGTTGAGACGACTGAGGTAGTACGGCACGAAAGTTAATAACTTTATCAGAGAAATATTTAGAAAGAGTAGAGGAGTTGATGGGGAAAGAGGTGGAGGAAATGGGGATAGGCGAGGAAAGACGAGGGAGGAGATTTCAACAGAAGGCTTCGCATGGAACCTCGACTGGTACATTTCATCGATATTGCAGTTAAAAATATGGTCATTTAGGTGAGAGAAAAACACTCCCGAGGATCCTAGAGAAGAATGGAAGCTGTGAGATAGGGCGATAGCTAGATGGTTCAGAGGAGCAAATGTGTAATTTTTTGAGGATAGAACGAATTGAGGCATGTTTGAAGGAAGAAGGGACACATGTGGCAAGGGAAGTGTTAATGAGATGAAGAATTAGCGGGGGGACAGCAGAGAGAATTTGGTGGAGATGTTTGGGTGGAAACCCGAGTGAGGACGTGAAGCGGCGCTGGAGTATGGTCAGGGAGAACAGCATGGGCTTGTTAAGACGACTGAGGTAGAACGGCACGAAAGTTAATAACTTTATCAGAGAAATATTTAGAAAGAGTAGAGGAGTTGATGGGGAAAGAGGTAGAGGAAATGGGGATAGGCGAGGAAAGACGAGAGAGGAGATTTCAGCAGGAGGCTTCGCTTTAAACCTCGACTGGTACATTTCATCGATATTGCAGTTAGAAATATGGTCATTGAGGTGAGAGAAAAGCACTCCCGAGGATCCTAGAGAAGAATGGAAGCTGTGAGATAGGGCGATAGCTAGATGGTTCAGAGGAGCAAATGTGTGATTTTTTGAGGATAGAACCAATTGAGGCATGTTTAAAGGAAGAAGGGACACATGTGGCAAGGGAAGTGTTAATGAGATGAAGAATCAGCGGGGGGACAGCAGAGAGAATTTGGTGGAGATGTTTGGGTGGAAACCCGAGTGAGGACGTGAAGCGGCGCTGGAGTATGGTCAGGAAGAACAGCATGGGCTTGTTGAGACGACTGAGGTAGTACGGCACGAAAGTTAATAACTTTATCAGAGAAATATTTAGAAAGAACAGAGGGGTTTGATGAGGGGAGAGGTGGAGGAAATGGGGATAGGCAAGGAAAGACGAGGGAGGAGATTTCAACAGAAGGCTTCGCATGGAACCTCGACTGGTACATTTCATCGATATTGCAGTTAGAAATATGTTCATTAAGGCGAGAGAAAAACACTCCCGAGGATCTTAGAGAGGAATGGAAGCTGTGAGATTGGGCGATAGCTAGATGGTTCAGAGGAGCAAATGTGTGATTTTTTGAGGATAGAACCAATTGAGGCATGTTTGAAGGAAGATGGGACACATGTGGCAAGTGAAGTGTTAATGAGATGAAGAATCATCGGGGGGACAGCCAAGAGAATTTGGTAGAGATTTTAGGATGGAAACCCGAGTGAGGACGTTAAGCGGCGCTGGAGTATGGTCAGGGAGAACAGCATGGGCTTGTTTAGACGACTGAGGTAGTACGGCACGAAAGTTAATAACCTTATCAGAGAAATATTTAGAAAGAGTAAAGGAGTTGATGGGGAAAGAGGTAGAGGAAATGGGGATAGGCGAGGAAAGACGAGAGAGGAGATTTCAGCAGGAGGCTTCGCTTTAAACCTCGACTGGTACATTTCATCGATATTGCAGTTAGAAATATGGTCATTGAGGCGAGAGAAAAACACTCCTGAGGATCTTAGAGAGGAATGGAAGCTGTGAGATAGCGCGATAGCTAGATGGTTCTGAGGAGCAAATGTGTGATTTTTTGAGGATAGAACAAATTGAGGCATGTTTGAAGGAAGATGGGACACATGTGGCAAGTGAAGTGTTAAAGAGATAAGAAATCAGCGCGGGGAGAGCCAAGAGAATTTGGTGGAGATGTTTGGGTGAAAACCAGAGTGAGGACGTTAAGCGGCGCTGGAGTATGGTCAGGAAGAACAGCATGGGCTTGTTGAGACGACTGAGGTAGTACGGCACGAAAGTTAATAACTTTATCAGAGAAATATTTAGAAAGAATAGAGGGGTTTGATGAGGGGAGAGGTGGAGGAAATGGGGATAGGCAAGGAAAGACGAGGGAGGAGATTTCAACAGAAGGCTTCGCATGGAACCTCGACTGGTACATTTCATCGATATTGCAGTTAGAAATATGTTCATTAAGGCGAGAGAAAAACACTCCCGAGGATCTTAGAGAGGAATGGAAGCTGTGAGATTGGGCAATAGCTAGATGGTTCAGAGGAGCAAATGTGTGATTTTTTGAGGATAGAACCAATTGAGGCATGTTTGAAGGAAGATGGGACACATGTGGCAAGTGAAGTGTTAATGAGATGAAGAATCAGCGGGGGGACAGCCAAGAGAATTTGGTGGAGATGTTAGGATGGAAACCCGAGTGAGGACGTTAAGCGGCGCTGGAGTATGGTCAGGGAGAACAGCATAAGCTTGTTAAGACGACTGAGGTAGTACGGCACGAAAGTTAATAACTTTATCAGAGAAATATTTAGAAAGAGTAGAGGAGTTGATGGGGAAAGAGGTAGAGGAAATGGGGATAGGCGAGGAAAGACGAGAGAGGAGATTTCAGCAGGAGGCTTCGCTTTAAACCTCGACTGGTACATTTCATCGATATTGCAGTTAGAAATATGGTCATTGAGGCGAGAGAAAAACACTCCCGAGGATCTTAGAGAGGAATGGAAGCTGTGAGATAGCGCGATAGCTAGATGGTTCAGAGGAGCAAATGTGTGATTTTTTGAGGATAGAACAAATTGAGGCATGTTTGAAGGAAGATGGGACACATGTGGCAAGTGAAGTGTTAATGAGATAAGAAATCAGCGCGGGGACAGCCAAGAGAATTTGGTGGAGATGTTTGGGTGGAAACCAGAGTGAGGACTTTAAGCGGCGCTGGAGTATGGTCAGGAAGAACAGCATGGGCTTGTTGAGACGACTGAGGTAGTACGGCACGAAAGTTAATAACTTTATCAGAGAAATATTTAGAAAGAGTAGAGGAGTTGATGGGGAAAGAGGTGGAGGAAATGGGGATAGGCGAGGAAAGACGAGGGAGGAGATTTCAACAGAAGGCTTCGCATGGAACCTCGACTGGTACATTTCATCGATATTGCAGTTAAAAATATGGTCATTTAGGTGAGAGAAAAACACTCCCGAGGATCCTAGAGAAGAATGGAAGCTGTGAGATAGGGCGATAGCTAGATGGTTCAGAGGAGCAAATGTGTAATTTTTTGAGGATAGAACGAATTGAGGCATGTTTGAAGGAAGAAGGGACACATGTGGCAAGGGAAGTGTTAATGAGATGAAGAATTAGCGGGGGGACAGCAGAGAGAATTTGGTGGAGATGTTTGGGTGGAAACCCGAGTGAGGACGTGAAGCGGCGCTGGAGTATGGTCAGGGAGAACAGCATGGGCTTGTTAAGACGACTGAGGTAGAACGGCACGAAAGTTAATAACTTTATCAGAGAAATATTTAGAAAGAGTAGAGGAGTTGATGGGGAAAGAGGTAGAGGTAATGGGGATAGGCGAGGAAAGACGAGAGAGGAGATTTCAGCAGGAGGCTTCGCTTTAAACCTCGACTGGTACATTTCATCGATATTGCAGTTAGAAATATGGTCATTGAGGCGAGAGAAAAACACTCCCGAGGATCTTAGAGAGGAATGGAAGCTGTGAGATAGCGCGATAGCTAGATGGTTCAGAGAAGCAAATGTGTGATTTTTTGAGGATAGAACAAATTGAGGCATGGTGAAAGGAAGAGGGGACACATGTGGCAAGTGAAGTGTTAATGAGATAAGAAATCAGCGCGGGGACAGCCAAGAGAATTTGGTGGAGATGTTTGGGTGGAAACCAGAGTGAGGACGTTAAGCGGCGCTGGAGTATGGTCAGGAAGAACAGCATGGGCTTGTTGAGACGACTGAGGTAGTACGGCACGAAAGTTAATAACTTTATCAGAGAAATATTTAGAAAGAATAGAGGGGTTTGATGAGGGAAGAGGTGGAGGAAATGGGGATAGGCAAGGAAAGACGAGGGAGGAGATTTCAACAGAAAGCTTCGCATGGAACCTCGACTGGTACATTTCATCGATATTGCAGTTAGAAATATGTTCATTAAGGCGAGAGAAAAACACTCCCGAGGATCTTAGAGAGGAATGGAAGCTGTGAGATTGGGCGATAGCTAGATGGTTCAGAGGAGCAAATGTGTGATTTTTTGAGGATAGAACCAATTGAGGCATGTTTGAAGGAAGATGGGACACATGTGGCAAGTGAAGTGTTAATGAGATGAAGAATCATCAGGGGGACAGCCAAGAGAATTTGGTGGAGATTTTAGGATGGAAACCCGAGTGAGGACGTTAAGCGGCGCTGGAGTATGGTCAGGGAGAACAGCATGGGCTTGTTAAGACGACTGAGGTAGTACGGCACGAAAGTTAATAACTTTATCAGAGAAATATTTAGAAAGAGTAGAGGAGTTGATGGGGAAAGAGGTAGAGGAAATGGGGATAGGCGAGGAAAGACGAGAGAGGAGATTTCAGCAGGAGGCTTCGCTTTAAACCTCGACTGGTACATTTCATCGATATTGCAGTTAGAAATATGGTCATTGAGGCGAGAGAAAAACACTCCTGAGGATCTTAGAGAGAAATGGAAGCTGTGAGATAGCGCGATAGCTAGATGGTTCTGAGGAGCAAATGTGTGATTTTTTGAGGATAGAACAAATTGAGGTATGTTTGAAGGAAGATGGGACACATGTGGCAAGTGAAGTGTTAAAGAGATAAGAAATCAGCGCGGGGAGAGCCAAGAGAATTTGGTGGAGATGTTTGGGTGAAAACCAGAGTGAGGACGTTAAGCGGCGCTGGAGTATGGTCAGGAAGAACAGCATGGGCTTGTTGAGACGACTGAGGTAGTACGGCACGAAAGTTAATAACTTTATCAGAGAAATATTTAGAAAGAATAGAGGGGTTTGATGAGGGGAGAGGTGGAGGAAATGGGGATAGGCAAGGAAAGACGAGGGAGGAGATTTCAACAGAAAGCTTCGCCTGGAACCTCGACTGGTACATTTCATCGATATTGCAGTTAGAAATATGTTCATTAAGGCGAGAGAAAAACACTCCCGAGGATCTTAGAGAGGAATGGAAGCTGTGAGATTGGGCAATAGCTAGATGGTTCAGAGGAGCCAATGTGTGATTTTTTGAGGATAGAACCAATTGAGGCATGTTTGAAGGAAGATGGGACACATGTGGCAAGTGAAGTGTTAATGAGATGAAGAATCATCGGGGGGACAGCCAAGAGAATTTGGTAGAGATTTTAGGATGGAAACCCGAGTGAGGACGTTAAGCGGCGCTGGAGTATGGTCAGGGAGAACAGCATGGGCTTGTTAAGACGACTGAGGTAGTACGGCACGAAAGTTAATAACCTTATCAGAGAAATATTTAGAAAGAGTAGAGGAGTTGATGGGGAAAGAGGTAGAGGAAATGGGGATAGGCGAGGAAAGACGAGAGAGGAGATTTCAGCAGGAGGCTTCGCTTTAAACCTCGACTGGTACATTTCATCGATATTGCAGTTAGAAATATGGTCATTGAGGTGAGAGAAAAGCACTCCCGAGGATCCTAGAGAAGAATGGAAGCTGTGAGATAGGGCGATAGCTAGATGGTTCAGAGGAGCAAATGTGTGATTTTTTGAGGATAGAACCAATTGAGGCATGTTTAAAGGAAGAAGGGACACATGTGGCAAGGGAAGTGTTAATGAGATGAAGAATCAGCGGGGGGACAGCAGAGAGAATTTGGTGGAGATGTTTGGGTGGAAACCCGAGTGAGGACGTGAAGCGGCGCTGGAGTATGGTCAGGAAGAACAGCATGGGCTTGTTGAGACGACTGAGGTAGTACGGCACGAAAGTTAATAACTTTATCAGAGAAATATTTAGAAAGAATAGAGGGGTTTGATGAGGGGAGAGGTGGAGGAAATGGGGATAGGCAAGGAAAGACGAGGGAGGAGATTTCAACAGAAGGCTTCGCATGGAACCTCGACTGGTACATTTCATCGATATTGCAGTTAGAAATATGTTCATTAAGGCGAGAGAAAAACACTCCCGAGGATCTTAGAGAGGAATGGAAGCTGTGAGATTGGGCGATAGCTAGATGGTTCAGAGGAGCAAATGTGTGATTTTTTGAGGATAGAACCAATTGAGGCATGTTTGAAGGAAGATGGGACACATGTGGCAAGTGAAGTGTTAATGAGATGAAGAATCATCGGGGGGACAGCCAAGAGAATTTGGTAGAGATTTTAGGATGGAAACCCGAGTGAGGACGTTAAGCGGCGCTGGAGTATGGTCAGGGAGAACAGCATGGGCTTGTTAAGACGACTGAGGTAGTACGGCACGAAAGTTAATAACCTTATCAGAGAAATATTTAGAAAGAGTAAAGGAGTTGATGGGGAAAGAGGTAGAGGAAATGGGGATAGGCGAGGAAAGACGAGAGAGGAGATTTCAGCAGGAGGCTTCGCTTTAAACCTCGACTGGTACATTTCATCGATATTGCAGTTAGAAATATGGTCATTGAGGCGAGAGAAAAACACTCCTGAGGATCTTAGAGAGGAATGGAAGCTGTGAGATAGCGCGATAGCTAGATGGTTCTGAGGAGCAAATGTGTGATTTTTTGAGGATAGAACAAATTGAGGCATGTTTGAAGGAAGATGGGACACATGTGGCAAGTGAAGTGTTAAAGAGATAAGAAATCAGCGCGGGGAGAGCCAAGAGAATTTGGTGGAGATGTTTGGGTGAAAACCAGAGTGAGGACGTTAAGCGGCGCTGGAGTATGGTCAGGAAGAACAGCATGGGCTTGTTGAGACGACTGAGGTAGTACGGCACGAAAGTTAATAACTTTATCAGAGAAATATTTAGAAAGAATAGAGGGGTTTGATGAGGGGAGAGGTGGAGGAAATGGGGATAGGCAAGGAAAGACGAGGGAGGAGATTTCAACAGAAGGCTTCGCATGGAACCTCGACTGGTACATTTCATCGATATTGCAGTTAGAAATATGTTCATTAAGGCGAGAGAAAAACACTCCCGAGGATCTTAGAGAGGAATGGAAGCTGTGAGATTGGGCAATAGCTAGATGGTTCAGAGGAGCAAATGTGTGATTTTTTGAGGATAGAACCAATTGAGGCATGTTTGAAGGAAGATGGGACACATGTGGCAAGTGAAGTGTTAATGAGATGAAGAATCAGCGGGGGGACAGCCAAGAGAATTTGGTGGAGATGTTAGGATGGAAACCCGAGTGAGGACGTTAAGCGGCGCTGGAGTATGGTCAGGGAGAACAGCATAAGCTTGTTAAGACGACTGAGGTAGTACGGCACGAAAGTTAATAACTTTATCAGAGAAATATTTAGAAAGAGTAGAGGAGTTGATGGGGAAAGAGGTAGAGGAAATGGGGATAGGCGAGGAAAGACGAGAGAGGAGATTTCAGCAGGAGGCTTCGCTTTAAACCTCGACTGGTACATTTCATCGATATTGCAGTTAGAAATATGGTCATTGAGGCGAGAGAAAAACACTCCCGAGGATCTTAGAGAGGAATGGAAGCTGTGAGATAGCGCGATAGCTAGATGGTTCAGAGGAGCAAATGTGTGATTTTTTGAGGATAGAACAAATTGAGGCATGTTTGAAGGAAGATGGGACACATGTGGCAAGTGAAGTGTTAATGAGATAAGAAATCAGCGCGGGGACAGCCAAGAGAATTTGGTGGAGATGTTTGGGTGGAAACCAGAGTGAGGACTTTAAGCGGCGCTGGAGTATGGTCAGGAAGAACAGCATGGGCTTGTTGAGACGACTGAGGTAGTACGGCACGAAAGTTAATAACTTTATCAGAGAAATATTTAGAAAGAGTAGAGGAGTTGATGGGGAAAGAGGTGGAGGAAATGGGGATAGGCGAGGAAAGACGAGGGAGGAGATTTCAACAGAAGGCTTCGCATGGAACCTCGACTGGTACATTTCATCGATATTGCAGTTAAAAATATGGTCATTTAGGTGAGAGAAAAACACTCCCGAGGATCCTAGAGAAGAATGGAAGCTGTGAGATAGGGCGATAGCTAGATGGTTCAGAGGAGCAAATGTGTAATTTTTTGAGGATAGAACGAATTGAGGCATGTTTGAAGGAAGAAGGGACACATGTGGCAAGGGAAGTGTTAATGAGATGAAGAATTAGCGGGGGGACAGCAGAGAGAATTTGGTGGAGATGTTTGGGTGGAAACCCGAGTGAGGACGTGAAGCGGCGCTGGAGTATGGTCAGGGAGAACAGCATGGGCTTGTTAAGACGACTGAGGTAGAACGGCACGAAAGTTAATAACTTTATCAGAGAAATATTTAGAAAGAGTAGAGGAGTTGATGGGGAAAGAGGTAGAGGTAATGGGGATAGGCGAGGAAAGACGAGAGAGGAGATTTCAGCAGGAGGCTTCGCTTTAAACCTCGACTGGTACATTTCATCGATATTGCAGTTAGAAATATGGTCATTGAGGCGAGAGAAAAACACTCCCGAGGATCTTAGAGAGGAATGGAAGCTGTGAGATAGCGCGATAGCTAGATGGTTCAGAGAAGCAAATGTGTGATTTTTTGAGGATAGAACAAATTGAGGCATGGTGAAAGGAAGAGGGGACACATGTGGCAAGTGAAGTGTTAATGAGATAAGAAATCAGCGCGGGGACAGCCAAGAGAATTTGGTGGAGATGTTTGGGTGGAAACCAGAGTGAGGACGTTAAGCGGCGCTGGAGTATGGTCAGGAAGAACAGCATGGGCTTGTTGAGACGACTGAGGTAGTACGGCACGAAAGTTAATAACTTTATCAGAGAAATATTTAGAAAGAATAGAGGGGTTTGATGAGGGAAGAGGTGGAGGAAATGGGGATAGGCAAGGAAAGACGAGGGAGGAGATTTCAACAGAAAGCTTCGCATGGAACCTCGACTGGTACATTTCATCGATATTGCAGTTAGAAATATGTTCATTAAGGCGAGAGAAAAACACTCCCGAGGATCTTAGAGAGGAATGGAAGCTGTGAGATTGGGCGATAGCTAGATGGTTCAGAGGAGCAAATGTGTGATTTTTTGAGGATAGAACCAATTGAGGCATGTTTGAAGGAAGATGGGACACATGTGGCAAGTGAAGTGTTAATGAGATGAAGAATCATCAGGGGGACAGCCAAGAGAATTTGGTGGAGATTTTAGGATGGAAACCCGAGTGAGGACGTTAAGCGGCGCTGGAGTATGGTCAGGGAGAACAGCATGGGCTTGTTAAGACGACTGAGGTAGTACGGCACGAAAGTTAATAACTTTATCAGAGAAATATTTAGAAAGAGTAGAGGAGTTGATGGGGAAAGAGGTAGAGGAAATGGGGATAGGCGAGGAAAGACGAGAGAGGAGATTTCAGCAGGAGGCTTCGCTTTAAACCTCGACTGGTACATTTCATCGATATTGCAGTTAGAAATATGGTCATTGAGGCGAGAGAAAAACACTCCTGAGGATCTTAGAGAGAAATGGAAGTTGTGAGATAGGGCGATAGCTAGATGGTTCAGAGGAGCAAATGTGTGATTTTTTGAGGATAGAACGAATTGAGGCATGTTTAAAGGAAGAAGGGACACATGTGGCAAGGGAAGTGTTAATGAGATGAAGAATCAGCGGGGGGACAGCAGAGAGAATTTGGTGGAGATGTTTGGGTGGAAACCTGAGTGAGGACGTGAAGCGGCGCTGGAGTATGGTCAGGGAGAACAGCATGGGCTTGTTAAGACGACTGAGGTAGTACGGCACGAAAGTTAATAACTTTATCAGAGAAATATTTAGAAAGAATAGAGGGGTTTGATGAGGGGAGAGGTGGAGGAAATGGGGATAGGCAAGGAAAGACGAGGGAGGAGATTTCAACAGAAGGCTTCGCATGAAACCTCGACTGGTACATTTCATCGATATTGCAGTTAGAAATATGTTCATTAAGGCGAGAGAAAAACACTCCCGAGGATCTTAGAGAGGAATGGAAGCTGTGAGATTGGGCGATAGCTAGATGGTTCAGAGGAGCAAATGTGTGATTTTTTGAGGATAGAACCAATTGAGGCATGTTTGAAGGAAGATGGGACACATGTGGCAAGTGAAGTGTTAATGAGATGAAGAATCAGCGGGCGGACAGCCAAGAGAATTTGGTGGAGATGTTAGGATGGAAACCCGAGTGAGGACGTTAAGCGGCGCTGGAGTATGGTTAGGGAGAACAGCATGGGCTTGTTAAGACGACTGAGGTAGTACGGCACGAAAGTTAATAACTTTATCAGAGAAATATTTAGAAAGAGTAGAGGAGTTGATGGGGAAAGAGGTAGAGGAAATGGGGATAGGCGAGGAAAGACGAGAGAGGAGATTTCAGCAGGAGGCTTCGCTTTAAACCTCGACTGGTACATTTCATCGATATTGCAGTTAGAAATATGGTCATTGAGGTGAGAGAAAAGCACTCCCGAGGATCCTAGAGAAGAATGGAAGCTGTGAGATAGGGCGATAGCTAGATGGTTCAGAGGAGCAAATGTGTGATTTTTTGAGGATAGAACCAATTGAGGCATGTTTAAAGGAAGAAGGGACACATGTGGCAAGGGAAGTGTTAATGAGATGAAGAATCAGCGGGGGGACAGCAGAGAGAATTTGGTGGAGATGTTTGGGTGGAAACCCGAGTGAGGACGTGAAGCGGCGCTGGAGTATGGTCAGGAAGAACAGCATGGGCTTGTTGAGACGACTGAGGTAGTACGGCACGAAAGTTAATAACTTTATCAGAGAAATATTTAGAAAGAACAGAGGGGTTTGATGAGGGGAGAGGTGGAGGAAATGGGGATAGGCAAGGAAAGACGAGGGAGGAGATTTCAACAGAAGGCTTCGCATGGAACCTCGACTGGTACATTTCATCGATATTGCAGTTAGAAATATGTTCATTAAGGCGAGAGAAAAACACTCCCGAGGATCTTAGAGAGGAATGGAAGCTGTGAGATTGGGCGATAGCTAGATGGTTCAGAGGAGCAAATGTGTGATTTTTTGAGGATAGAACCAATTGAGGCATGTTTGAAGGAAGATGGGACACATGTGGCAAGTGAAGTGTTAATGAGATGAAGAATCATCGGGGGGACAGCCAAGAGAATTTGGTAGAGATTTTAGGATGGAAACCCGAGTGAGGACGTTAAGCGGCGCTGGAGTATGGTCAGGGAGAACAGCATGGGCTTGTTTAGACGACTGAGGTAGTACGGCACGAAAGTTAATAACCTTATCAGAGAAATATTTAGAAAGAGTAAAGGAGTTGATGGGGAAAGAGGTAGAGGAAATGGGGATAGGCGAGGAAAGACGAGAGAGGAGATTTCAGCAGGAGGCTTCGCTTTAAACCTCGACTGGTACATTTCATCGATATTGCAGTTAGAAATATGGTCATTGAGGCGAGAGAAAAACACTCCTGAGGATCTTAGAGAGGAATGGAAGCTGTGAGATAGCGCGATAGCTAGATGGTTCTGAGGAGCAAATGTGTGATTTTTTGAGGATAGAACAAATTGAGGCATGTTTGAAGGAAGATGGGACACATGTGGCAAGTGAAGTGTTAAAGAGATAAGAAATCAGCGCGGGGAGAGCCAAGAGAATTTGGTGGAGATGTTTGGGTGAAAACCAGAGTGAGGACGTTAAGCGGCGCTGGAGTATGGTCAGGAAGAACAGCATGGGCTTGTTGAGACGACTGAGGTAGTACGGCACGAAAGTTAATAACTTTATCAGAGAAATATTTAGAAAGAATAGAGGGGTTTGATGAGGGGAGAGGTGGAGGAAATGGGGATAGGCAAGGAAAGACGAGGGAGGAGATTTCAACAGAAGGCTTCGCATGGAACCTCGACTGGTACATTTCATCGATATTGCAGTTAGAAATATGTTCATTAAGGCGAGAGAAAAACACTCCCGAGGATCTTAGAGAGGAATGGAAGCTGTGAGATTGGGCAATAGCTAGATGGTTCAGAGGAGCAAATGTGTGATTTTTTGAGGATAGAACCAATTGAGGCATGTTTGAAGGAAGATGGGACACATGTGGCAAGTGAAGTGTTAATGAGATGAAGAATCAGCGGGGGGACAGCCAAGAGAATTTGGTGGAGATGTTAGGATGGAAACCCGAGTGAGGACGTTAAGCGGCGCTGGAGTATGGTCAGGGAGAACAGCATAAGCTTGTTAAGACGACTGAGGTAGTACGGCACGAAAGTTAATAACTTTATCAGAGAAATATTTAGAAAGAGTAGAGGAGTTGATGGGGAAAGAGGTAGAGGAAATGGGGATAGGCGAGGAAAGACGAGAGAGGAGATTTCAGCAGGAGGCTTCGCTTTAAACCTCGACTGGTACATTTCATCGATATTGCAGTTAGAAATATGGTCATTGAGGCGAGAGAAAAACACTCCCGAGGATCTTAGAGAGGAATGGAAGCTGTGAGATAGCGCGATAGCTAGATGGTTCAGAGGAGCAAATGTGTGATTTTTTGAGGATAGAACAAATTGAGGCATGTTTGAAGGAAGATGGGACACATGTGGCAAGTGAAGTGTTAATGAGATAAGAAATCAGCGCGGGGACAGCCAAGAGAATTTGGTGGAGATGTTTGGGTGGAAACCAGAGTGAGGACTTTAAGCGGCGCTGGAGTATGGTCAGGAAGAACAGCATGGGCTTGTTGAGACGACTGAGGTAGTACGGCACGAAAGTTAATAACTTTATCAGAGAAATATTTAGAAAGAGTAGAGGAGTTGATGGGGAAAGAGGTGGAGGAAATGGGGATAGGCGAGGAAAGACGAGGGAGGAGATTTCAACAGAAGGCTTCGCATGGAACCTCGACTGGTACATTTCATCGATATTGCAGTTAAAAATATGGTCATTTAGGTGAGAGAAAAACACTCCCGAGGATCCTAGAGAAGAATGGAAGCTGTGAGATAGGGCGATAGCTAGATGGTTCAGAGGAGCAAATGTGTAATTTTTTGAGGATAGAACGAATTGAGGCATGTTTGAAGGAAGAAGGGACACATGTGGCAAGGGAAGTGTTAATGAGATGAAGAATTAGCGGGGGGACAGCAGAGAGAATTTGGTGGAGATGTTTGGGTGGAAACCCGAGTGAGGACGTGAAGCGGCGCTGGAGTATGGTCAGGGAGAACAGCATGGGCTTGTTAAGACGACTGAGGTAGAACGGCACGAAAGTTAATAACTTTATCAGAGAAATATTTAGAAAGAGTAGAGGAGTTGATGGGGAAAGAGGTAGAGGTAATGGGGATAGGCGAGGAAAGACGAGAGAGGAGATTTCAGCAGGAGGCTTCGCTTTAAACCTCGACTGGTACATTTCATCGATATTGCAGTTAGAAATATGGTCATTGAGGCGAGAGAAAAACACTCCCGAGGATCTTAGAGAGGAATGGAAGCTGTGAGATAGCGCGATAGCTAGATGGTTCAGAGAAGCAAATGTGTGATTTTTTGAGGATAGAACAAATTGAGGCATGGTGAAAGGAAGAGGGGACACATGTGGCAAGTGAAGTGTTAATGAGATAAGAAATCAGCGCGGGGACAGCCAAGAGAATTTGGTGGAGATGTTTGGGTGGAAACCAGAGTGAGGACGTTAAGCGGCGCTGGAGTATGGTCAGGAAGAACAGCATGGGCTTGTTGAGACGACTGAGGTAGTACGGCACGAAAGTTAATAACTTTATCAGAGAAATATTTAGAAAGAATAGAGGGGTTTGATGAGGGAAGAGGTGGAGGAAATGGGGATAGGCAAGGAAAGACGAGGGAGGAGATTTCAACAGAAAGCTTCGCATGGAACCTCGACTGGTACATTTCATCGATATTGCAGTTAGAAATATGTTCATTAAGGCGAGAGAAAAACACTCCCGAGGATCTTAGAGAGGAATGGAAGCTGTGAGATTGGGCGATAGCTAGATGGTTCAGAGGAGCAAATGTGTGATTTTTTGAGGATAGAACCAATTGAGGCATGTTTGAAGGAAGATGGGACACATGTGGCAAGTGAAGTGTTAATGAGATGAAGAATCATCAGGGGGACAGCCAAGAGAATTTGGTGGAGATTTTAGGATGGAAACCCGAGTGAGGACGTTAAGCGGCGCTGGAGTATGGTCAGGGAGAACAGCATGGGCTTGTTAAGACGACTGAGGTAGTACGGCACGAAAGTTAATAACTTTATCAGAGAAATATTTAGAAAGAGTAGAGGAGTTGATGGGGAAAGAGGTAGAGGAAATGGGGATAGGCGAGGAAAGACGAGAGAGGAGATTTCAGCAGGAGGCTTCGCTTTAAACCTCGACTGGTACATTTCATCGATATTGCAGTTAGAAATATGGTCATTGAGGCGAGAGAAAAACACTCCTGAGGATCTTAGAGAGAAATGGAAGCTGTGAGATAGCGCGATAGCTAGATGGTTCTGAGGAGCAAATGTGTGATTTTTTGAGGATAGAACAAATTGAGGTATGTTTGAAGGAAGATGGGACACATGTGGCAAGTGAAGTGTTAAAGAGATAAGAAATCAGCGCGGGGAGAGCCAAGAGAATTTGGTGGAGATGTTTGGGTGAAAACCAGAGTGAGGACGTTAAGCGGCGCTGGAGTATGGTCAGGAAGAACAGCATGGGCTTGTTGAGACGACTGAGGTAGTACGGCACGAAAGTTAATAACTTTATCAGAGAAATATTTAGAAAGAATAGAGGGGTTTGATGAGGGGAGAGGTGGAGGAAATGGGGATAGGCAAGGAAAGACGAGGGAGGAGATTTCAACAGAAGGCTTCGCCTGGAACCTCGACTGGTACATTTCATCGATATTGCAGTTAGAAATATGTTCATTAAGGCGAGAGAAAAACACTCCCGAGGATCTTAGAGAGGAATGGAAGCTGTGAGATTGGGCAATAGCTAGATGGTTCAGAGGAGCCAATGTGTGATTTTTTGAGGATAGAACCAATTGAGGCATGTTTGAAGGAAGATGGGACACATGTGGCAAGTGAAGTGTTAATGAGATGAAGAATCATCGGGGGGACAGCCAAGAGAATTTGGTAGAGATTTTAGGATGGAAACCCGAGTGAGGACGTTAAGCGGCGCTGGAGTATGGTCAGGGAGAACAGCATGGGCTTGTTAAGACGACTGAGGTAGTACGGCACGAAAGTTAATAACCTTATCAGAGAAATATTTAGAAAGAGTAGAGGAGTTGATGGGGAAAGAGGTAGAGGAAATGGGGATAGGCGAGGAAAGACGAGAGAGGAGATTTCAGCAGGAGGCTTCGCTTTAAACCTCGACTGGTACATTTCATCGATATTGCAGTTAGAAATATGGTCATTGAGGCGAGAGAAAAACACTCCTGAGGATCTTAGAGAGGAATGGAAGCTGTGAGATAGCGCGATAGCTAGATGGTTCTGAGGAGCAAATGTGTGATTTTTTGAGGATAGAACAAATTGAGGCATGTTTGAAGGAAGATGGGACACATGTGGCAAGTGAAGTGTTAAAGAGATAAGAAATCAGCGCGGGGAGAGCCAAGAGAATTTGGTGGAGATGTTTGGGTGAAAACCAGAGTGAGGACGTTAAGCGGCGCTGGAGTATGGTCAGGAAGAACAGCATGGGCTTGTTGAGACGACTGAGGTAGTACGGCACGAAAGTTAATAACTTTATCAGAGAAATATTTAGAAAGAATAGAGGGGTTTGATGAGGGGAGAGGTGGAGGAAATGGGGATAGGCAAGGAAAGACGAGGGAGGAGATTTCAACAGAAGGCTTCGCATGGAACCTCGACTGGTACATTTCATCGATATTGCAGTTAGAAATATGTTCATTAAGGCGAGAGAAAAACACTCCCGAGGATCTTAGAGAGGAATGGAAGCTGTGAGATTGGGCAATAGCTAGATGGTTCAGAGGAGCAAATGTGTGATTTTTTGAGGATAGAACCAATTGAGGCATGTTTGAAGGAAGATGGGACACATGTGGCAAGTGAAGTGTTAATGAGATGAAGAATCAGCGGGGGGACAGCCAAGAGAATTTGGTGGAGATGTTAGGATGGAAACCCGAGTGAGGACGTTAAGCGGCGCTGGAGTATGGTCAGGGAGAACAGCATGGGCTTGTTAAGACGACTGAGGTAGAACGGCACGAAAGTTAATAACTTTATCAGAGAAATATTTAGAAAGAGTAGAGGAGTTGATGGGGAAAGAGGTAGAGGAAATGGGGATAGGCGAGGAAAGACGAGAGAGGAGATTTCAGCAGGAGGCTTCGCTTTAAACCTCGACTGGTACATTTCATCGATATTGCAGTTAGAAATATGGTCATTGAGGCGAGAGAAAAACACTTCCGAGGATTTTAGAGAGGAATGGAAGCTGTGAGATAGCGCGATAGCTAGATGGTTCAGAGGAGCAAATGTGTGATTTTTTGAGGATAGAACAAATTGAGGCATGGTGAAAGGAAGATGGGACACATGTGGCAAGTGAAGTGTTAATGAGATAAGAAATCAGCGCGGGGACAGCCAAGAGAATTTGGTGGAGATGTTTGGGTGGAAACCAGAGTGAGGACGTTAAGCGGCGCTGGAGTATGGTCAGGAAAAACAGCATGGGCTTGTTGAGACGACTGAGGTAGTACGGCACGAAAGTTAATAACTTTATCAGAGAAATATTTAGAAAGAATAGAGGGGTTTGATGAGGGAAGAGGTGGAGGAAATGGGGATAGGCAAGGAAAGACGAGGGAGGAGATTTCAACAGAAAGCTTCGCATGGAACCTCGACTGGTACATTTCATCGATATTGCAGTTAGAAATATGTTCATTAAGGCGAGAGAAAAACACTCCCGAGGATCTTAGAGAGGAATGGAAGCTGTGAGATTGGGCAATAGCTAGATGGTTCAGAGGAGCAAATGTGTGATTTTTTGAGGATAGAACCAATTGAGGCATGTTTGAAGGAAGATGGGACACATGTGGCAAGTGAAGTGTTAATGAGATGAAGAATCAGCGGGGGGACAGCCAAGAGAACTTGGTGGAGATGTTAGGATGGAAACCCGAGTGAGGACGTTAAGCGGCGCTGGAGTATGGTCAGGGAGAACAGCATGGGCTTGTTAAGACGACTGAGGTAGTACGGCACGAAAGTTAATAACTTTATCAGAGAAATATTTAGAAAGAGTAGAGGAGTTGATGGGGAAAGAGGTAGAGGAAATGGGGATAGGCGAGGTAAGACGAGAGAGGAGATTTCAGCAGGAGGCTTCGCTTTAAACCTCGACTGGTACATTTCATCGATATTGCAGTTAGAAATATGGTCATTGAGGCGAGAGAAAAACACTCCCGAGGATCTTAGAGAGGAATGGAAGCTGTGAGATAGCGCAATAGCTAGATGGTTCAGAGGAGCAAATGTGTGATTTTTTGAGGATAGAACAAATTGAGGCATGTTTAAAGGAAGATGGGACACATGTGGCAAGTGAAGTCTTAATGAGATAAGAAATCAGCGCGGGGACAGCCAAGAGAATTTGGTGGAGATGTTTGGGTGGAAACCAGAGTGAGGACTTTAAGCGGCGCTGGAGTATGGTCAGAAAGAACAGCATGGGCTTGTTGAGACGACTGAGGTAGTACGGCACGAAAGTTAATAACTTTATCAGAGAAATATTTAGAAAGAATAGAGGGGTTTGATGAGGGGAGAGGTGGAGGAAATGGGGATAGGCAAGGAAAGACGAGGGAGGAGATTTCAACAGAAGGCTTCGCATGAAACCTCGACTGGTACATTTCATCGATATTGCAGTTAGAAATATGTTCATTAAGGCGAGAGAAAAACACTCCCGAGGATCTTAGAGAGGAATGGAAGCTGTGAGATTGGGCGATAGCTAGATGGTTCAGAGGAGCAAATGTGTGATTTTTTGAGGATAGAACCAATTGAGGCATATTTGAAGGAAGATGGGACACATGTGGCAAGTGAAGTGTTAATGAGATGAAGAATCAGCGGGGGGACAGCCAAGAGAATTTGGTGGAGATTTTAGGATGGAAACCCGAGTGAGGACGTTAAGTGGCGCTGGAGTATGGTCAGGGAGAACAGCATGGGCTTGTTAAGACGACTGAGGTAGTACGGCACGAAAGTTAATAACTTTATCAGAGAAATATTTAGAAAGAGTAGAGGAGTTGATGGGGAAAGAGGTAGAGGAAATGGGGATAGGCGAGGAAAGACGAGAGAGGAGATTTCAGCAGGAGGCTTCGCTTTAAACCTCGACTGGTACATTTCATCGATATTGCAGTTAGAAATATGGTCATTGAGGCGAGAGAAAAACACTCCCGAGGATCTTAGAGAGGAATGGAAGCTGTGAAATAGCGCGATAGCTAGATGGTTCAGAGGAGCAAATGTGTGATTTTTTGAGGATAGAACAAATTGAGGCATGTTTGAAGGAAGATGGGACACATGTGGCAAGTGAAGTGTTAATTGAGATAAGAAATCAGCGCGGGGACAGCCAAGAGAATTTGGTGGAGATGTTTGGGTGGAAACCAGAGTGAGGACTTTAAGCGGCGCTGGAGTATGGTCAGGAAGAACAGCATGGGTTTGTTGGGACGACTGAGGTAGTACGGCAGGAAAGTTAATAACTTTATCAGAGAAATATTTAGAAAGAATAGAGGGGTTTGATGAGGGGAGAGGTGGAGGAAATGGGGATAGGCAAGGAAAGACGAGGGAGGAGATTTCAACAGAAGGCTTCGCATGGAACCTCGACTGGTACATTTCATCGATATTGCAGTTAGAAATATGTTCATTAAGGCGAGAGAAAAACACTCCCGAGGATCTTAGAGAGGAATGGAAGCTGTGAGATTGGGCAATAGCTAGATGGTTCAGAGGAGCAAATGTGTGATTTTTTGAGGATAGAACCAATTGAGTCATGTTTGAAGGAAGATGGGACACATGTGGCAAGTGAAGTGTTAATGAGATGAAGAATCAGCGGGGGGACAGCCAAGAGAATTTGGTGGAGATGTTAGGATGGAAACCCGAGTGAGGACGTTAAGCGGCGCTGGAGTATGGTCAGGGAGAACAGCATAAGCTTGTTAAGACGACTGAGGTAGTACGGCACGAAAGTTAATAACTTTATCAGAGAAATATTTAGAAAGAGTAGAGGAGTTGATGGGGAAAGAGGTAGAGGAAATGGGGATAGGCGAGGAAAGACGAGAGAGGAGATTTCAGCAGGAGGCTTCGCTTTAAACCTCGACTGGTACATTTCATCGATATTGCAGTTAGAAATATGGTCATTGAGGCGAGAGAAAAACACTCCCGAGGATCTTAGAGAGGAATGGAAGCTGTGAGATAGGGCGATAGCTAGATGGTTCAGAGGAGCAAATGTGTGATTTTTTGAGGATAGAACCAATTGAGGCATGTTTAAAGGAAGAAGGGACACATGTGGCAAGAGAAGTGTTAATGAGATGAAGAATCAGCGGGGGGACAGCAGAGAGAATTTGGTGGAGATGTTTGGGTGGAAACCCGAGTGAGGACGTGGAGCGGCGCTGGAGTATGGTCAGGAAGAACAGCATGGGCTTGTTAAGACGACTGAGGTAGTACGGCACGAAAGTTAATAACTTTATCAGAGAAATATTTAGAAAGAGTAGAGGAGTTGATGGGGAAAGAGGAAGAGGAAATGGGGATAGGCGAGGAAAGACGAGAGAGGAGATTTCAGCAGGAGGCTTCGCTTTAAACCTCGACTGGTACATTTCATCGATATTGCAGTTAGAAATATGGTCATTGAGGCGAGAGAAAAACACTCCCAAGGATCTTAGAGAGGAATGGAAGCTGTGAGATAGCGCGATAGCTAGATGGTTCAGAGGAGCAAATGTGTGATTTTTTGAGGATAGAACCAATTGAGGCATGTTTGAAGGAAGATGGGACACATGTGGCAAGTGAAGTGTTAATGAGATAAGAAATCAGCGCGGGGACAGCCAAGAGAATTTGGTGGAGATGTTTGGGTGGAAACCAGAGTGAGGACGTTAAGCGGCGCTGGAGTATGGTCAGGAAGAACAGCATGGGCTTGTTGAGACGACTGAGGTAGTACGGCACGAAAGTTAATAACTTTATCAGAGAAATATTTAGAAAGAATAGAGGGGTTTGATGAGGGGAGAGGTGGAGGAAATGGGGATAGGCAAGGAAAGACGAGGGAGGAGATTTCAACAGAAGGCTTCGCATGGAACCTCGAATGGTACATTTCATCGATATTGCAGTTAGAAATATGTTCATTAAGGCGAGAGAAAAACACTCCCGAGGATCTTAGAGAGGAATGGAAGCTGTGAGATTGGGCGATAGCTAGATGGTTCAGAGGAGCAAATGTGTGATTTTTTGAGGATAGAACCAATTGAGGCATGTTTGAAGGAAGATGGGACACATGTGGCAAGTGAAGTGTTAATAAGATGAAGAATCAGCGGGCGGACAGCCAAGAGAATTTGGTGGAGATGTTAGGATGGAAACCCGAGTGAGGACGTTAAGCGGCGCTGGAGTATGGTTAGGGAGAACAGCATGGGCTTGTTAAGACGACTGAGGTAGTACGGCACGAAAGTTAATAACTTTATCAGAGAAATATTTAGAAAGAGTAGAGGAGTTGATGGGGAAAGAGGTAGAGGAAATGGGGATAGGCGAGGAAAGACGAGAGAGGAGATTTCAGCAGGAGGCTTCGCTTTAAACCTCGACTGGTACATTTCATCGATATTGCAGTTAGAAATATGGTCATTGAGGTGAGAGAAAAACACTCCCGAGGATCCTAGAGAAGAATGGAAGCTGTGAGATAGGGCGATAGCTAGATGGTTCAGAGGAGCAAATGTGTGATTTTTTGAGGATAGAACCAATTGAGGCATGTTTAAAGGAAGAAGGGACACATGTGGCAAGGGAAGTGTTAATGAGATGAAGAATCAGCGGGGGGACAGCAGAGAGAATTTGGTGGAGATGTTTGGGTGGAAACATGAGTGAGGACGTGGAGCGGCGCTGGAGTATGGTCAGGAAGAACAGCATGGGCTTGTTGAGACGACTGAGGTAGTACGGCACGAAAGTTAATAACTTTATCAGAGAAATATTTAGAAAGAATAGAGGGGTTTGATGGGGAAAGAGTTAGAGGAAATGGGGATAGGCGAGGAAAGACGAGAGAGGAGATTTCAGCAGGAGGCTTCGCTTTAAACCTCGACTGGTACATTTCATCGATATTGCAGTTAGAAATATGGTCATTGAGGCGAGAGAAAAACACTCCCGAGGATCTTAGAGAGGAATGGAAGCTGTGAGATAGCGCGATAGCTAGATGGTTCAGAGGAGCAAATGTGTGATTTTTTGAGGATAGAACAAATTGAGGCATGGTGAAAGGAAGAGGGGACACATGTGGCAAGTGAAGTGTTAATGAGATAAGAAATCAGCGCGGGGACAGCCAAGAGAATTTGGTGGAGATGTTTGGGTGGAAACCAGAGTGAGGACGTTAAGCGGCGCTGGAGTATGGTCAGGAAGAACAGCATGGGCTTGTTGAGACGACTGAGGTAGTACGGCACGAAAGTTAATAACTTTATCAGAGAAATATTTAGAAAGAATAGAGGGGTTTGATGAGGGGAGAGGTGGAGGAAATGGGGATAGGCAAGGAAAGACGAGGGAGGAGATTTCAACAGAAGGCTTCGCATGGAACCTCGACTGGTACATTTCATCGATATTGCAGTTAGAAATATGGTCATTAAGGGGAGAGAAAAACACTCCCGAGGATCTTAGAGAGGAATGGAAGCTGTGAGATTGGGCGATAGCTAGATGGTTCAGAGGAGCAAATGTGTGATTTTTTGAGGATAGAACCAATTGAGGCATGTTTGAAGGAAGATGGGACACATGTGGCAAGTGAAGTGTTAATGAGATGAAGAATCATCGGGGGGACAGCCAAGAGAATTTGGTGGAGATTTTAGGATGGAAACCCGAGTGAGGACGTTAAGCGGCGCTGGAGTATGGTCAGGGAGAACAGCATGGGCTTGTTAAGACGACTGAGGTAGTACGGCACGAAAGTTAATAACTTTATCAGAGAAATATTTAGAAAGAGTAGAGGAGTTGATGGGGAAAGAGGTAGAGGAAATGGGGATAGGCGAGGAAAGACGAGAGAGGAGATTTCAGCAGGAGGCTTCGCTTTAAACCTCGACTGGTACATTTCATCGATATTGCAGTTAGAAATATGGTCATTGAGGCGAGAGAAAAACACTCCTGAGGATCTTAGAGAGGAATGGAAGCTGTGAGATAGCGCGATAGCTAGATGGTTCTGAGGAGCAAATGTGTGATTTTTTGAGGATAGAACAAATTGAGGCATGTTTGAAGGAAGATGGGACACTTGTGGCAAGTGAAGTGTTAAAGAGATAAGAAATCAGCGCGGGGAGAGCCAAGAGAATTTGGTGGAGATGTTTGGGTGAAAACCAGAGTGAGGACGTTAAGCGGCGCTGGAGTATGGTCAGGAAGAACAGCATGGGCTTGTTGAGACGACTGAGGTAGTACGGCACGAAAGTTAATAACTTTATCAGAGAAATATTTAGAAAGAATAGAGGGGTTTGATGAGGGGAGAGGTGGAGGAAATGGGGATAGGCAAGGAAAGACGAGGGAGGAGATTTCAACAGAAGGCTTCGCATGGAACCTCGACTGGTACATTTCATCGATATTGCAGTTAGAAATATGTTCATTAAGGCGAGAGAAAAACACTCCCGAGGATCTTAGAGAGGAATGGAAACTGTGAGATTGGGCAATAGCTAGATGGTTCAGAGGAGCAAATGTGTGATTTTTTGAGGATAGAACCAATTGAGGCATCTTTGAAGGAAGATGGGACACATGTGGCAAGTGAAGTGTTAATGAGATGAAGAATCAGCGGGGGGACAGCCAAGAGAATTTGGTGGAGATGTTAGGATGGAAACCCGAGTGAGGACGTTAAGCGGCGCTGGAGTATGGTCAGGGAGAACAGCATAAGCTTGTTAAGACGACTGAGGTAGTACGGCACGAAAGTTAATAACTTTATCAGAGAAATATTTAGAAAGAGTAGAGGAGTTGATGGGGAAAGAGGTAGAGGAAATGGGGATAGGCGAGGAAAGACGAGAGAGGAGATTTCAGCAGGAGGCTTCGCTTTAAACCTCGACTGGTACATTTCATCGATATTGCAGTTAGAAATATGGTCATTGAGGCGAGAGAAAAACACTCCCGAGGATCTTAGAGAGGAATGGAAGCTGTGAGATAGCGCGATAGCTAGATGGTTCAGAGGAGCAAATGTGTGATTTTTTGAGGATAGAACAAATTGAGGCATGTTTGAAGGAAGATGGGACACATGTGGCAAGTGAAGTGTTAATGAGATAAGAAATCAGCGCGGGGACAGCCAAGAGAATTTGGTGGAGATGTTTGGGTGGAACCAGAGTGAGGACTTTAAGCGGCGCTGGAGTATGGTCAGGAAGAACAGCATGGGCTTGTTGAGACGACTGAGGTAGTACGGCACGAAAGTTAATAACTTTATCAGAGAAATATTTAGAAAGAGTAGAGGAGTTGATGGGGAAAGAGGTGGAGGAAATGGGGATAGGCGAGGAAAGACGAGGGAGGAGATTTCAACAGAAGGCTTCGCATGGAACCTCGACTGGTACATTTCATCGATATTGCAGTTAAAAATATGGTCATTTAGGTGAGAGAAAAACACTCCCGAGGATCCTAGAGAAGAATGGAAGCCCGGAGATAGGGCGATAGCTAGATGGTTCAGAGGAGCAAATGTGTGATTTTTTGAGGATAGAACGAATTGAGGCATGTTTAAAGGAAGGAGAGACACATGTGGCAAGGGAAGTGTTAATGAGATGAAGAATCAGCGGGGGGACAGCAGAGAGAATTTGGTGGAGATGTTTGGGTGGAAACCCGAGTGAGGACGTGAAGCGGCGCTGGAGTATGGTCAGGAAGAACAGCATGGGCTTGTTGAGACGACTGAGATAGTACGGCACGAAAGTTAATAACTTTATCAGAGAAATATTTAGAAAGAATAGAGGGGTTTGATGGGGAAAGAGGTAGAGGAAATGGGGATAGGCGAGGAAAGACGAGAGAGGAGATTTCAGCAGGAGGCTTCGCTTTAAACCTCGACTGGTACATTTCATCGATATTGCAGTTAGAAATATGGTCATTGAGGCGAGAGAAAAACACTCCCGAGGATCTTAGAGAGGAATGGAAGCTGTGAGATAGTGCGATAGCTAGATGGTTCAGAGGAGCAAATGTGTGATTTTTTGAGGATAGAACAAATTGAGGCATGGTGGAAGGAAGATGGGACACATGTGGCAAGTGAAGTGTTAATGAGATAAGAAATCAGCGCGGGGACAGCCAAGAGAATTTCGTGGAGATGTTTGGGTGGAAACCAGAGTGAGGACGTTAAGGGGCGCTGGAGTATGGTCAGGAAGAACAGCATGGGCTTGTTGAGACGACTGAGGTAGTACGGCACGAAAGTTAATAACTTTATCAGAGAAATATTTAGAAAGAATAGAGGGCTTTGATGAGGGGAGAGGTGGAGGAAATGGGGATAGGCAAGGAAAGACGAGGGAGGAGATTTCAACAGAAGGCTTCGCATGGAACCTCGACTGGTACATTTCATCGATATTGCAGTTAGAAATATGTTCATTAAGGCGAGAGAAAAACACTCCCGAGGATCTTAGAGAGGAATGGAAGCTGTGAGATTGGGCGATAGCTAGATGGTTCAGAGGAGCAAATGTGTGATTTTTTGAGGATAGAACCAATTGAGGCATGTTTGAAGGAAGATGGGACACATGTGGCAAGTGAAGTGTTAATGAGATGAAGAATCATCGGGGGGACAGCCAAGAGAATTTGGTGGAGATTTTAGGATGGAAACCCGAGTGAGGACGTTAAGCGGCGCTGGAGTATGGTCAGGGAGAACAGCATGGGCTTGTTAAGACGACTGAGGTAGTACGGCACGAAAGTTAATAACTTTATCAGGGAAATATTTAGAAAGAGTAGAGGAGTTGATGGGGAAAGAGGTAGAGGAAATGGGGATAGGCGAGGAAAGACGAGAGAGGAGATTTCAGCAGGAGGCTTCGCTTTAAACCTCGACTGGTACATTTCATCGATATTGCAGTTAGAAATATGGTCATTGAGGCGAGAGAAAAACACTCCTGAGGATCTTAGAGAGGAATGGAAGCTGTGAGATTGGGCAATAGCTAGATGGTTCTGAGGAGCAAATGTGTGATTTTTTGAGGATAGAACAAATTGAGGCATGTTTGAAGGAAGATGGGACACATGTGGCAAGTGAAGTGTTAAAGAGATAAGAAATCAGCGCGGGGAGAGCCAAGAGAATTTGGTGGAGATGTTTGGGTGAAAACCAGAGTGAGGACGTTAAGCGGCGCTGGAGTATGGTCAGGAAGAACAGCATGGGCTTGTTGAGACGACTGAGGTAGTACGGCACGAAAGTTAATAACTTTATCAGAGAAATATTTAGAAAGAATAGAGGGGTTTGATGAGGGGAGAGGTGGAGGAAATGGGGATAGGCAAGGAAAGACGAGGGAGGAGATTTCAACAGAAGGCTTCGCATGGAACCTCGACTGGTACATTTCATCGATATTGCAGTTAGAAATATGTTCATTAAGGCGAGAGAAAAACACTCCCGAGGATCTTAGAGAGGAATGGAAGCTGTGAGATTGGGCAATAGCTAGATGGTTCAGAGGAGCAAATGTGTGATTTTTTGAGGATAGAACCAATTGAGGCATGTTTGAAGGAAGATGGGACACATGTGGCAAGTGAAGTGTTAATGAGATGAAGAATCATCGGGGGGACAGCCAAGAGAATTTGGTGGAGATTTTAGGATGGAAACCCGAGTGAGGACGTTAAGCGGCGCTGGAGTATGGTCAGGGAGAACAGCATGGGCTTGTTAAGACGACTGAGGTAGTACGGCACGAAAGTTAATAACTTTATCAGAGAAATATTTAGAAAGAGTAGAGGAGTTGATGGGGAAAGAGGTAGAGGAAATGGGGATAGGCGAGGAAAGACGAGAGAGGAGATTTCAGCAGGAGGCTTCGCTTTAAACCTCGACTGGTACATTTCATCGATATTGCAGTTAGAAATATGGTCATTGAGGCGAGAGAAAAACACTCCTGAGGATCTTAGAGAGGAATGGAAGCTGTGAGATAGCGCGATAGCTAGATGGTTCTGAGGAGCAAATGTGTGATTTTTTGAGGATAGAACAAATTGAGGCATGTTTGAAGGAAGATGGGACACTTGTGGCAAGTGAAGTGTTAAAGAGATAAGAAATCAGCGCGGGGAGAGCCAAGAGAATTTGGTGGAGATGTTTGGGTGAAAACCAGAGTGAGGACGTTAAGCGGCGCTGGAGTATGGTCAGGAAGAACAGCATGGGCTTGTTGAGACGACTGAGGTAGTACGGCACGAAAGTTAATAACTTTATCAGAGAAATATTTAGAAAGAATAGAGGGGTTTGATGAGGGGAGAGGTGGAGGAAATGGGGATAGGCAAGGAAAGACGAGGGAGGAGATTTCAACAGAAGGCTTCGCATGGAACCTCGACTGGTACATTTCATCGATATTGCAGTTAGAAATATGTTCATTAAGGCGAGAGAAAAACACTCCCGAGGATCTTAGAGAGGAATGGAAACTGTGAGATTGGGCAATAGCTAGATGGTTCAGAGGAGCAAATGTGTGATTTTTTGATGATAGAACCAATTGAGGCATCTTTGAAGGAAGATGGGACACATGTGGCAAGTGAAGTGTTAATGAGATGAAGAATCAGCGGGGGGACAGCCAAGAGAATTTGGTGGAGATGTTAGGATGGAAACCCGAGTGAGGACGTTAAGCGGCGCTGGAGTATGGTCAGGGAGAACAGCATAAGCTTGTTAAGACGACTGAGGTAGTACGGCACGAAAGTTAATAACTTTATCAGAGAAATATTTAGAAAGAGTAGAGGAGTTGATGGGGAAAGAGGTAGAGGAAATGGGGATAGGCGAGGAAAGACGAGAGAGGAGATTTCAGCAGGAGGCTTCGCTTTAAACCTCGACTGGTACATTTCATCGATATTGCAGTTAGAAATATGGTCATTGAGGCGAGAGAAAAACACTCCCGAGGATCTTAGAGAGGAATGGAAGCTGTGAGATAGCGCGATAGCTAGATGGTTCAGAGGAGCAAATGTGTGATTTTTTGAGGATAGAACAAATTGAGGCATGTTTGAAGGAAGATGGGACACATGTGGCAAGTGAAGTGTTAATGAGATAAGAAATCAGCGCGGGGACAGCCAAGAGAATTTGGTGGAGATGTTTGGGTGGAACCAGAGTGAGGACTTTAAGCGGCGCTGGAGTATGGTCAGGAAGAACAGCATGGGCTTGTTGAGACGACTGAGGTAGTACGGCACGAAAGTTAATAACTTTATCAGAGAAATATTTAGAAAGAGTAGAGGAGTTGATGGGGAAAGAGGTGGAGGAAATGGGGATAGGCGAGGAAAGACGAGGGAGGAGATTTCAACAGAAGGCTTCGCATGGAACCTCGACTGGTACATTTCATCGATATTGCAGTTAAAAATATGGTCATTTAGGTGAGAGAAAAACACTCCCGAGGATCCTAGAGAAGAATGGAAGCCCGGAGATAGGGCGATAGCTAGATGGTTCAGAGGAGCAAATGTGTGATTTTTTGAGGATAGAACGAATTGAGGCATGTTTAAAGGAAGAAGAGACACATGTGGCAAGGGAAGTGTTAATGAGATGAAGAATCAGCGGGGGGACAGCAGAGAGAATTTGGTGGAGATGTTTGGGTGGAAACCCGAGTGAGGACGTGAAGCGGCGCTGGAGTATGGTCAGGAAGAACAGCATGGGCTTGTTGAGACGACTGAGATAGTACGGCACGAAAGTTAATAACTTTATCAGAGAAATATTTAGAAAGAATAGAGGGGTTTGATGGGGAAAGAGGTAGAGGAAATGGGGATAGGCGAGGAAAGACGAGAGAGGAGATTTCAGCAGGAGGCTTCGCTTTAAACCTCGACTGGTACATTTCATCGATATTGCAGTTAGAAATATGGTCATTGAGGCGAGAGAAAAACACTCCCGAGGATCTTAGAGAGGAATGGAAGCTGTGAGATAGTGCGATAGCTAGATGGTTCAGAGGAGCAAATGTGTTATTTTTTGAGGATAGAACAAATTGAGGCATGGTGGAAGGAAGATGGGACACATGTGGCAAGTGAAGTGTTAATGAGATAAGAAATCAGCGCGGGGACAGCCAAGAGAATTTCGTGGAGATGTTTGGGTGGAAACCAGAGTGAGGACGTTAAGGGGCGCTGGAGTATGGTCAGGAAGAACAGCATGGGCTTGTTGAGACGACTGAGGTAGTACGGCACGAAAGTTAATAACTTTATCAGAGAAATATTTAGAAAGAATAGAGGGCTTTGATGAGGGGAGAGGTGGAGGAAATGGGGATAGGCAAGGAAAGACGAGGGAGGAGATTTCAACAGAAGGCTTCGCATGGAACCTCGACTGGTACATTTCATCGATATTGCAGTTAGAAATATGTTCATTAAGGCGAGAGAAAAACACTCCCGAGGATCTTAGAGAGGAATGGAAGCTGTGAGATTGGGCGATAGCTAGATGGTTCAGAGGAGCAAATGTGTGATTTTTTGAGGATAGAACCAATTGAGGCATGTTTGAAGGAAGATGGGACACATGTGGCAAGTGAAGTGTTAATGAGATGAAGAATCATCGGGGGGACAGCCAAGAGAATTTGGTGGAGATTTTAGGATGGAAACCCGAGTGAGGACGTTAAGCGGCGCTGGAGTATGGTCAGGGAGAACAGCATGGGCTTGTTAAGACGACTGAGGTAGTACGGCACGAAAGTTAATAACTTTATCAGGGAAATATTTAGAAAGAGTAGAGGAGTTGATGGGGAAAGAGGTAGAGGAAATGGGGATAGGCGAGGAAAGACGAGAGAGGAGATTTCAGCAGGAGGCTTCGCTTTAAACCTCGACTGGTACATTTCATCGATATTGCAGTTAGAAATATGGTCATTGAGGCGAGAGAAAAACACTCCTGAGGATCTTAGAGAGGAATGGAAGCTGTGAGATTGGGCAATAGCTAGATGGTTCTGAGGAGCAAATGTGTGATTTTTTGAGGATAGAACAAATTGAGGCATGTTTGAAGGAAGATGGGACACATGTGGCAAGTGAAGTGTTAAAGAGATAAGAAATCAGCGCGGGGAGAGCCAAGAGAATTTGGTGGAGATGTTTGGGTGAAAACCAGAGTGAGGACGTTAAGCGGCGCTGGAGTATGGTCAGGAAGAACAGCATGGGCTTGTTGAGACGACTGAGGTAGTACGGCACGAAAGTTAATAACTTTATCAGAGAAATATTTAGAAAGAATAGAGGGGTTTGATGAGGGGAGAGGTGGAGGAAATGGGGATAGGCAAGGAAAGACGAGGGAGGAGATTTCAACAGAAGGCTTCGCATGGAACCTCGACTGGTACATTTCATCGATATTGCAGTTAGAAATATGTTCATTAAGGCGAGAGAAAAACACTCCCGAGGATCTTAGAGAGGAATGGAAGCTGTGAGATTGGGCAATAGCTAGATGGTTCAGAGGAGCAAATGTGTGATTTTTTGAGGATAGAACCAATTGAGGCATGTTTGAAGGAAGATGGGACACATGTGGCAAGTGAAGTGTTAATGAGATGAAGAATCAGCGGGGGGACAGCCAAGAGAATTTGGTGGAGATGTTAGGATGGAAACCCGAGTGAGGACGTTAAGCGGCGCTGGAGTATGGTCAGGGAGAACAGCATAAGCTTGTTAAGAAGACTGAGGTAGTACGGCACGAAAGTTAATAACTTTATCAGAGAAATATTTAGAAAGAGTAGAGGAGTTGATGGGGAAAGAGGTAGAGGAAATGGGGATAGGCGAGGAAAGACGAGAGAAGAGATTTCAGCAGGAGGTATCGCTTTAAACCTCGACTGGTACATTTCATCGATATTGCAGTTAGAAATATGGTCATTGAGGCGAGAGAAAAACACTCCCGAGGATCTTAGAGAGAAATGGAAGCTGTGAGATAGCGCGATAGCTAGATGGTTCAGAGGAGCAAATGTGTGATTTTTTGAGGATAGAACAAATTGAGGCATGTTTGAAGGAAGATGGGACACATGTGGCAAGTGAAGTGTTAATGAGATAAGAAATCAGCGCGGGGACAGCCAAGAGAATTTGGTGGAGATGTTTGGGTGGAAACCAGAGTGAGGACTTTAAGCGGCGCTGGAGTATGGTCAGGAAGAACAGCATGGGCTTGTTGAGACGACTGAGGTAGTACGGCACGAAAGTTAATAACTTTATCAGAGAAATATTTAGAAAGAGTAGAGGAGTTGATGGGGAAAGAGGTGGAGGAAATGGGGATAGGCGAGGAAAGACGAGGGAGGAGATTTCAACAGAAGGCTTCGCATGGAACCTCGACTGGTACATTTCATCGATATTGCAGTTAAAAATATGGTCATTTAGGTGAGAGAAAAACACTCCCGAGGATCCTAGAGAAGAATGGAAGCTGTGAGATAGGGCGATAGCTAGATGGTTCAGAGGAGCAAATGTGTGATTTTTTGAGGATAGAACGAATTGAGGCATGTTTGAAGGAAGAAGGGACACATGTGGCAAGGGAAGTGTTAATGAGATGAAGAATCAGCGGGGGGACAGCAGAGAGAATTTGGTGGAGATGTTTGGGTGGAAACCCGAGTGAGGACGTGAAGCGGCGCTGGAGTATGGTCAGGGAGAACAGCATGGGCTTGTTAAGACGACTGAGGTAGAACGGCACGAAAGTTAATAACTTTATCAGAGAAATATTTAGAAAGAGTAGAGAAGTGGATGGGGAAAGAGGTAGAGGAAATGGGGATAGGCGAGGAAAGACGAGAGAGGAGATTTCAGCAGGAGGCTTCACTTTAAACCTCGACTGGTACATTTCATCGATATTGCAGTTAGAAATATGGTCATTGAGGCGAGAGAAAAACACTCCCGAGGATCTTAGAGAGGAATGGAAGCTGTGAGATAGCGCGATAGCTAGATGGTTCAGAGGAGCAAATGTGTGATTTTTTGAGGATAGAACAAATTGAGGCATGGTGAAAGGAAGAGGGGACACATGTGGCAAGTGAAGTGTTAATGAGATAAGAAATCAGCGCGGGAACAGCCAAGATAATTTGGTGGAGATGTTTGGGTGGAAACCAGAGTGAGGACGTTAAGCGGCGCTGGAGTATGGTCAGGAAGAACAGCATGGGCTTGTTGAGACGACTGAGGTAGTACGGCACGAAAGTTAATAACTTTATCAGAGAAATATTTAGAAAGAATAGAGGGGTTTGATGAGGGGAGAGGTGGAGGAAATGGGGATAGGCAAGGAAAGACGAGGGAGGAGATTTCAACAGAAGGCTTCGCATGGAACCTCGACTGGTACATTTCATCGATATTGCAGTTAGAAATATGTTCATTAGGGCGAGAGAAAAACACTCCCGAGGATCTTAGAGAGGAATGGAAGCTGTGAGATTGGGCGATAGCTAGATGGTTCAGAGGAGCAAATGTGTGATTTTTTGAGGATAGAACCAATTGAGGCATGTTTGAAGGAAGATGGGACACATGTGGCAAGTGAAGTGTTAATGAGATGAAGAATCATCGGGGGGACAGCCAAGAGAATTTGGTGGAGATTTTAGGATGGAAACCCGAGTGAGGACGTTAAGCGGCGCTGGAGTATGGTCAGGGAGAACAGCATGGGCTTGTTAAGACGACTGAGATAGTACGGCACGAAAGTTAATAACTTTATCAGAGAAATATTTAGAAAGAGTTGAGGAGTTGATGGGGAAAGAGGTAGAGGAAATGGGGATAGGCGAGGAAAGACGAGAGAGGAGATTTCAGCAGGAGGCTTCGCTTTAAACCTCGACTGGTACATTTCATCGATATTGCAGTTAGAAATATGGTCATTGAGGCGAGAGAAAAACACTCCTGAGGATCTTAGAGAGGAATGAAAGCTGTGAGATAGCGCGATAGCTAGATGGTTCTGAGGAGCAAATGTGTGATTTTTTGAGGATAGAACAAATTGAGGCATGTTTGAAGGAAGATGGGACACATGTGGCAAGTGAAGTGTTAAAGAGATAAGAAATCAGCGCGGGGACAGCCAAGAGAATTTGGTGGAGATGTTTGGGTGAAAACCAGAGTGAGGACGTTAAGCGGCGCTGGAGTATGGTCAGGAAGAACAGCATGGGCTTGTTGAGACGACTGAGGTAGTACGGCACGAAAGTTAATAACTTTATCAGAGAAATATTTAGAAAGAATAGAGGGGTTTGATGAGGGGAGAGGTGGAGGAAATGGGGATAGGCAAGGAAAGACGAGGGAGGAGATTTCAACAGAAGGCTTCGCATGAAACCTCGACTGGTACATTTCATCGATATTGCAGTTAGAAATATGTTCATTAAGGCGAGAGAAAAACACTCCCGAGGATCTTAGAGAGGAATGGAAGCTGTGAGATTGGGCGATAGCTAGATGGTTCAGAGGAGCAAATGTGTGATTTTTTGAGGATAGAACCAATTGAGGCATATTTGAAGGAAGATGGGACACATGTGGCAAGTGAAGTGTTAAGGAGATGAAGAATCAGCGGGGGGACAGCCAAGAGAATTTGGTGGAGATTTTAGGATGGAAACCCGAGTGAGAACGTTAAGTGGCGCTGGAGTATGGTCAGGGAGAACAGCATGGGCTTGTTAAGACGACTGAGGTAGTACGGCACGAAAGTTAATAACTTTATCAGAGAAATATTTAGAAAGAGTAGAGGAGTTGATGGGGAAAGAGGTAGAGGAAATGGGGATAGGCGAGGAAAGACGAGAGAGGAGATTTCAGCAGGAGGCTTCGCTTTAAACCTCGACTGGTACATTTCATCGATATTGCAGTTAGAAATATGGTCATTGAGGCGAGAGAAAAACACTCCCGAGGATCTTAGAGAGGAATTGAAGCTGTGAGATAGCGCGATAGCTAGATGGTTCAGAGGAGCAAATGTGTGATTTTTTGAGGATAGAACCAATTGAGGCATGTTTGAAGGAAGATGGGACACATGTGGCAAGTGAAGTGTTAATGAGATAAGAAATCAGCGCGGGGACAGCCAAGAGAATTTGGTGGAGATGTTTGGGTGGAAACCAGAGTGAGGACGTTAAGCGGCGCTGGAGTATGGTCAGGAAGAACAGCATGGGCTTGTTGAGACGACTGAGGTAGTACGGCACGAAAGTTAATAACTTTATCAGAGAAATATTTAGAAAGAATAGAGGGGTTTGATGAGGGGAGAGGTGGAGGAAATGGGGATAGGCAAGGAAAGACGAGGGAGGAGATTTCAACAGAAGGCTTCGCATGGAACCTCGAATGGTACATTTCATCGATATTGCAGTTAGAAATATGTTCATTAAGGCGAGAGAAAAACACTCCCGAGGATCTTAGAGAGGAATGGAAGCTGTGAGATTGGGCGATAGCTAGATGGTTCAGAGGAGCAAATGTGTGATTTTTTGAGGATAGAACCAATTGAGGCATGTTTGAAGGAAGATGGGACACATGTGGCAAGTGAAGTGTTAATAAGATGAAGAATCAGCGGGCGGACAGCCAAGAGAATTTGGTGGAGATGTTAGGATGGAAACCCGAGTGAGGACGTTAAGCGGCGCTGGAGTATGGTTAGGGAGAACAGCATGGGCTTGTTAAGACGACTGAGGTAGTACGGCACGAAAGTTAATAACTTTATCAGAGAAATATTTAGAAAGAGTAGAGGAGTTGATGGGGAAAGAGGTAGAGGAAATGGGGATAGGCGAGGAAAGACGAGAGAGGAGATTTCAGCAGGAGGCTTCGCTTTAAACCTCGACTGGTACATTTCATCGATATTGCAGTTAGAAATATGGTCATTGAGGTGAGAGAAAAACACTCCCGAGGATCCTAGAGAAGAATGGAAGCTGTGAGATAGGGCGATAGCTAGATGGTTCAGAGGAGCAAATGTGTGATTTTTTGAGGATAGAACCAATTGAGGCATGTTTAAAGGAAGAAGGGACACATGTGGCAAGAGAAGTGTTAATGAGATGAAGAATCAGCGGGGGGACAGCAGAGAGAATTTGGTGGAGATGTTTGGGTGGAAACCCGAGTGAGGACGTGGAGCGGCGCTGGAGTATGGTCAGGAAGAACAGCATGGGCTTGTTAAGACGACTGAGGTAGTACGGCACGAAAGTTAATAACTTTATCAGAGAAATATTTAGAAAGAGTAGAGGAGTTGATGGGGAAAGAGGAAGAGGAAATGGGGATAGGCGAGGAAAGACGAGAGAGGAGATTTCAGCAGGAGGCTTCGCTTTAAACCTCGACTGGTACATTTCATCGATATTGCAGTTAGAAATATGGTCATTGAGGCGAGAGAAAAACACTCCCAAGGATCTTAGAGAGGAATGGAAGCTGTGAGATAGCGCGATAGCTAGATGGTTCAGAGGAGCAAATGTGTGATTTTTTGAGGATAGAACCAATTGAGGCATGTTTGAAGGAAGATGGGACACATGTGGCAAGTGAAGTGTTAATGAGATAAGAAATCAGCGCGGGGACAGCCAAGAGAATTTGGTGGAGATGTTTGGGTGGAAACCAGAGTGAGGACGTTAAGCGGCGCTGGAGTATGGTCAGGAAGAACAGCATGGGCTTGTTGAGACGACTGAGGTAGTACGGCACGAAAGTTAATAACTTTATCAGAGAAATATTTAGAAAGAATAGAGGGGTTTGATGAGGGGAGAGGTGGAGGAAATGGGGATAGGCAAGGAAAGACGAGGGAGGAGATTTCAACAGAAGGCTTCGCATGGAACCTCGAATGGTACATTTCATCGATATTGCAGTTAGAAATATGTTCATTAAGGCGAGAGAAAAACACTCCCGAGGATCTTAGAGAGGAATGGAAGCTGTGAGATTGGGCGATAGCTAGATGGTTCAGAGGAGCAAATGTGTGATTTTTTGAGGATAGAACCAATTGAGGCATGTTTGAAGGAAGATGGGACACATGTGGCAAGTGAAGTGTTAATAAGATAAGGAATCAGCGGGCGGACAGCCAAGAGAATTTGGTGGAGATGTTAGGATGGAAACCCGAGTGAGGACGTTAAGCGGCGCTGGAGTATGGTTAGGGAGAACAGCATGGGCTTGTTAAGACGACTGAGGTAGTACGGCACGAAAGTTAATAACTTTATCAGAGAAATATTTAGAAAGAGTAGAGGAGTTGATGGGGAAAGAGGTAGAGGAAATGGGGATAGGCGAGGAAAGACGAGAGAGGAGATTTCAGCAGGAGGCTTCGCTTTAAACCTCGACTGGTACATTTCATCGATATTGCAGTTAGAAATATGGTCATTGAGGTCAGAGAAAAACACTCCCGAGGATCCTAGAGAAGAATGGAAGCTGTGAGATAGGGCGATAGCTAGATGGTTCAGAGGAGCAAATGTGTGATTTTTTGAGGATAGAACCAATTGAGGCATGTTTAAAGGAAGAAGGGACACATGTGGCAAGGGAAGTGTTAATGAGATGAAGAATCAGCGGGGGGACAGCAGAGAGAATTTGGTGGAGATGTTTGGGTGGAAACCCGAGTGAGGACGTGGAGCGGCGCTGGAGTATGGTCAGGAAGAACAGCATGGGCTTGTTGAGACGACTGAGGTAGTACGGCACGAAAGTTAATAACTTTATCAGACAAATATTTAGAAAGAGTAGAGGAGTTGATGGGGAAAGAGGTAGAGGAAATGGGGATAGGCGAGGAAAGACGAGAGAGGAGATTTCAGCAGGAGGCTTCGCTTTAAACCTCGACTGGTACATTTCATCGATATTGCAGTTAGAAATATGGTCATTGAGGCGAGAGAAAAACACTCCCGAGGATCTTAGAGAGGAATGGAAGCTGTGAGATAGCGCGATAGCTAGATGGTTCAGAGGAGCAAATGTGTGATTTTTTGAGGATAGAACAAATTGAGGCATGGTGAAAGGAAGAGGGGACACATGTGGCAAGTGAAGTGTTAATGAGATAAGAAATCAGCGCGGGGACAGCCAAGAGAATTTGGTGGAGATGTTTGGGTGGAAACCAGAGTGAGGACGTTAAGCGGCGCTGGAGTATGGTCAGGAAGAACAGCATGGGCTTGTTGAGACGACTGAGGTAGTACGGCACGAAAGTTAATAACTTTATCAGAGAAATATTTAGAAAGAATAGAGGGGTTTGATGAGGGGAGAGGTGGAGGAAATGGGGATAGGCAAGGAAAGACGAGGGAGGAGATTTCAACAGAAGGCTTCGCATGGAACCTCGACTGGTACATTTCATCGATATTGCAGTTAGAAATATGGTCATTAAGGGGAGAGAAAAACACTCCCGAGGATCTTAGAGAGGAATGGAAGCTGTGAGATTGGGCGATAGCTAGATGGTTCAGAGGAGCAAATGTGTGATTTTTTGAGGATAGAACCAATTGAGGCATGTTTGAAGGAAGATGGGACACATGTGGCAAGTGAAGTGTTAATGAGATGAAGAATCATCGGGGGGACAGCCAAGAGAATTTGGTGGAGATTTTAGGATGGAAACCCGAGTGAGGACGTTAAGCGGCGCTGGAGTATGGTCAGGGAGAACAGCATGGGCTTGTTAAGACGACTGAGGTAGTACGGCACGAAAGTTAATAACTTTATCAGAGAAATATTTAGAAAGAGTAGAGGAGTTGATGGGGAAAGAGGTAGAGGAAATGGGGATAGGCGAGGAAAGACGAGAGAGGAGATTTCAGCAGGAGGCTTCGCTTTAAACCTCGACTGGTACATTTCATCGATATTGCAGTTAGAAATATGGTCATTGAGGCGAGAGAAAAACACTCCTGAGGATCTTAGAGAGGAATGGAAGCTGTGAGATAGCGCGATAGCTAGATGGTTCTGAGGAGCAAATGTGTGATTTTTTGAGGATAGAACAAATTGAGGCATGTTTGAAGGAAGATGGGACACTTGTGGCAAGTGAAGTGTTAAAGAGATAAGAAATCAGCGCGGGGAGAGCCAAGAGAATTTGGTGGAGATGTTTGGGTGAAAACCAGAGTGAGGACGTTAAGCGGCGCTGGAGTATGGTCAGGAAGAACAGCATGGGCTTGTTGAGACGACTGAGGTAGTACGGCACGAAAGTTAATAACTTTATCAGAGAAATATTTAGAAAGAATAGAGGGGTTTGATGAGGGGAGAGGTGGAGGAAATGGGGATAGGCAAGGAAAGACGAGGGAGGAGATTTCAACAGAAGGCTTCGCATGGAACCTCGACTGGTACATTTCATCGATATTGCAGTTAGAAATATGTTCATTAAGGCGAGAGAAAAACACTCCCGAGGATCTTAGAGAGGAATGGAAACTGTGAGATTGGGCAATAGCTAGATGGTTCAGAGGAGCAAATGTGTGATTTTTTGAGGATAGAACCAATTGAGGCATCTTTGAAGGAAGATGGGACACATGTGGCAAGTGAAGTGTTAATGAGATGAAGAATCAGCGGGGGGACAGCCAAGAGAATTTGGTGGAGATGTTAGGATGGAAACCCGAGTGAGGACGTTAAGCGGCGCTGGAGTATGGTCAGGGAGAACAGCATAAGCTTGTTAAGACGACTGAGGTAGTACGGCACGAAAGTTAATAACTTTATCAGAGAAATATTTAGAAAGAGTAGAGGAGTTGATGGGGAAAGAGGTAGAGGAAATGGGGATAGGCGAGGAAAGACGAGAGAGGAGATTTCAGCAGGAGGCTTCGCTTTAAACCTCGACTGGTACATTTCATCGATATTGCAGTTAGAAATATGGTCATTGAGGCGAGAGAAAAACACTCCCGAGGATCTTAGAGAGGAATGTAAGCTGTGAGATAGCGCGATAGCTAGATGGTTCAGAGGAGCAAATGTGTGATTTTTTGAGGATAGAACAAATTGAGGCATGGTGAAAGGAAGAGGGGACACATGTGGCAAGTGAAGTGTTAATGAGATAAGAAATCAGCGCGGGGACAGCCAAGAGAATTTGGTGGAGATGTTTGGGTGGAACCAGAGTGAGGACTTTAAGCGGCGCTGGAGTATGGTCAGGAAGAACAGCATGGGCTTGTTGAGACGACTGAGGTAGTACGGCACGAAAGTTAATAACTTTATCAGAGAAATATTTAGAAAGAGTAGAGGAGTTGATGGGGAAAGAGGTGGAGGAAATGGGGATAGGCGAGGAAAGACGAGGGAGGAGATTTCAACAGAAGGCTTCGCATGGAACCTCGACTGGTACATTTCATCGATATTGCAGTTAAAAATATGGTCATTTAGGTGAGAGAAAAACACTCCCGAGGATCCTAGAGAAGAATGGAAGCCCGGAGATAGGGCGATAGCTAGATGGTTCAGAGGAGCAAATGTGTGATTTTTTGAGGATAGAACGAATTGAGGCATGTTTAAAGGAAGAAGGGACACATGTGGCAAGGGAAGTGTTAATGAGATGAAGAATCAGCGGGGGGACAGCAGAGAGAATTTGGTGGAGATGTTTGGGTGGAAACCCGAGTGAGGACGTGAAGCGGCGCTGGAGTATGGTCAGAAAGAACAGCATGGGCTTGTTGAGACGACTGAGATAGTACGGCACGAAAGTTAATAACTTTATCAGAGAAATATTTAGAAAGAATAGAGGGGTTTGATGGGGAAAGAGGTAGAGGAAATGGGGATAGGCGAGGAAAGACGAGAGAGGAGATTTCAGCAGGAGGCTTCGCTTTAAACCTCGACTGGTACATTTCATCGATATTGCAGTTAGAAATATGGTCATTGAGGCGAGAGAAAAACACTCCCGAGGATCTTAGAGAGGAATGGAAGCTGTGAGATAGTGCGATAGCTAGATGGTTCAGAGGAGCAAATGTGTGATTTTTTGAGGATAGAACAAATTGAGGCATGGTGGAAGGAAGATGGGACACATGTGGCAAGTGAAGTGTTAATGAGATAAGAAATCAGCGCGGGGACAGCCAAGAGAATTTCGTGGAGATGTTTGGGTGGAAACCAGAGTGAGGACGTTAAGGGGCGCTGGAGTATGGTCAGGAAGAACAGCATGGGCTTGTTGAGACGACTGAGGTAGTACGGCACGAAAGTTAATAACTTTATCAGAGAAATATTTAGAAAGAATAGAGGAGTTGATGGGGAAAGAGGTGGAGAAAATGGGGATAGGCGAGGAAAGACGAGGGAGGAGATTTCAACAGAAGGCTTCGCATGGAACCTCGACTGGTACATTTTATCGATATTGCAGTTAAAAATATGGTCATTTAGGTGAGAGAAAAACACTCCCGAGGATCCTAGAGAAGAATGGAAGCTGTGAGATAGGGCGATAGCTAGATGGTTCAGAGGAGCAAATGTGTGATTTTTTGAGGATAGAACGAATTGAGGCATGTTTGAAGGAAGAAGGGACACATGTGGCAAGGGAAGTGTTAATGAGATGAAGAATCAGCGGGGGGACAGCAGAGAGAATTTGGTGGAGATGTTTGGGTGGAAACCCGAGTGAGGACGTGAAGCGGCGCTGGAGTATGGTCAGGGAGAACAGCATGGGCTTGTTAAGACGACTGAGGTAGAACGGCACGAAAGTTAATAACTTTATCAGAGAAATATTTAGAAAGAGTAGAGGAGTTGATGGGGAAAGAGGTAGAGGAAATGGGGATAGGCGAGGAAAGACGAGAGAGGAGATTTCAGCAGGAGGCTTCACTTTAAACCTCGACTGGTACATTTCATCGATATTGCAGTTAGAAATATGGTCATTGAGGCGAGAGAAAAACACTCCCGAGGATCTTAGAGAGGAATGGAAGCTGTGAGATAGCGCGATAGCTAGATGGTTCAGAGGAGCAAATGTGTGATTTTTTGAGGATAGAACAAATTGAGGCATGGTGAAAGGAAGAGGGGACACATGTGGCAAGTGAAGTGTTAATGAGATAAGAAATCAGCGCGGGGACAGCCAAGATAATTTGGTGGAGATATTTGGGTGGAAACCAGAGTGAGGACGTTAAGCGGTGCTGGAGTATGGTCAGGAAGAACAGCATGGGCTTGTTGAGACGACTGAGGTAGTACGGCACGAAAGTTAATAACTTTATCAGAGAAATATTTAGAAAGAATAGAGGGGTTTGATGAGGGGAGAGGTGGAGGAAATGGGGATAGGCAAGGAAAGACGAGGGAGGAGATTTCAACAGAAGGCTTCGCATGGAACCTCGACTGGTACATTTCATCGATATTGCAGTTAGAAATATGTTCATTAGGGCGAGAGAAAAACACTCCCGAGGATCTTAGAGAGGAATGGAAGCTGTGAGATTGGGCGATAGCTAGATGGTTCAGAGGAGCAAATGTGTGATTTTTTGAGGATAGAACCAATTGAGGCATGTTTGAAGGAAGATGGGACACATGTGGCAAGTGAAGTGTTAATGAGATGAAGAATCATCGGGGGGACAGCCAAGAGAATTTGGTGGAGATTTTAGGATGGAAACCCGAGTGAGGACGTTAAGCGGCGCTGGAGTATGGTCAGGGAGAACAGCATGGGCTTGTTAAGACGACTGAGGTAGTACGGCACGAAAGTTAATAACTTTATCAGAGAAATATTTAGAAAGAGTTGAGGAGTTGATGGGGAAAGAGGTAGAGGAAATGGGGATAGGCGAGGAAAGACGAGAGAGGAGATTTCAGCAGGAGGCTTCGCTTTAAACCTCGACTGGTACATTTCATCGATATTGCAGTTAGAAATATGGTCATTGAGGCGAGAGAAAAACACTCCTGAGGATCTTAGAGAGGAATGAAAGCTGTGAGATAGCGCGATAGCTAGATGGTTCTGAGGAGCAAATGTGTGATTTTTTGAGGATAGAACAAATTGAGGCATGTTTGAAGGAAGATGGGACACATGTGGCAAGTGAAGTGTTAAAGAGATAAGAAATCAGCGCGGGGAGAGCCAAGAGAATTTGGTGGAGATGTTTGGGTGAAAACCAGAGTGAGGACGTTAAGCGGCGCTGGAGTATGGTCAGGAAGAACAGCATGAGCTTGTTGAAACGACTGAGGTAGTACGGCACGAAAGTTAATAACTTTATCAGAGAAATATTTAGAAAGAATAGAGGGGTTTGATGAGGGGAGAGGTGGAGGAAATGGGGATAGGCAAGGAAAGACGAGGGAGGAGATTTCAACAGAAGGCTTCGCATGGAACCTCGACTGGTACATTTCATCGATATTGCAGTTAGAAATATGTTCATTAAGGCGAGAGAAAAACACTCCCGAGGATCTTAGAGAGGAATGGAAGCTGTGAGATTGGGCAATAGCTAGATGGTTCAGAGGAGCAAATGTGTGATTTTTTGAGGATAGAACCAATTGAGGCATGTTTGAAGGAAGATGGGACACATGTGGCAAGTGAAGTGTTAATGAGATGAAGAATCAGCGGGGGGACAGCCAAGAGAATTTGGTGGAGATGTTAGGATGGAAACCCGAGTGAGGACGTTAAGCGGCGCTGGAGTATGGTCAGGGAGAACAGCATAAGCTCGTTAAGACGACTGAGGTAGTACGGCACGAAAGTTAATAACTTTATCAGAGAAATATTTAGAAAGAGTAGAGGAGTTGATGGGGAAAGAGGTAGAGGAAATGGGGATAGGCGAGGAAAGACGAGAGAAGAGATTTCAGCAGGAGGCTTCGCTTTAAACCTCGACTGGTACATTTCATCGATATTGCAGTTAGAAATATGGTCATTGAGGCGAGAGAAAAACACTCCCGAGGATCTTAGAGAGGAATGGAAGCTGTGAGATAGCGCGTTAGCTAGATGGTTCAGAGGAGCAAATGTGTGATTTTTTGAGGATAGAACAAATTGAGGCATGTTTGAAGGAAGATGGGACACATGTGGCAAGTGAAGTGTTAATGAGATAGAAAATCAGCGCGGGGACAGCCAAGAGAATTTGGTGGAGATGTTTGGGTGGAAACCAGAGTGAGGACTTTAAGCGGCGCTGGAGTATGGTCAGGAAGAACAGCATGGGCTTGTTGAGACGACTGAGGTAGTACGGCACGAAAGTTAATAACTTTATCAGAGAAATATTTAGAAAGAGTAGAGGAGTTGATGGGGAAAGAGGTGGAGGAAATGGGGATAGGCGAGGAAAGACGAGGGAGGAGATTTCAACAGAAGGCTTCGCATGGAACCTCGACTGGTACATTTCATCGATATTGCAGTTAAAAATATGGTCATTTAGGTGAGAGAAAAACACTCCCGAGGATCCTAGAGAAGAATGGAAGCTGTGAGATAGGGCGATAGCTAGATGGTTCAGAGGAGCAAATGTGTGATTTTTTGAGGATAGAACGAATTGAGGCATGTTTGAAGGAAGAAGGGACACATGTGGCAAGGGAAGTGTTAATGAGATGAAGAATCAGCGGGGGGACAGCAGAGAGAATTTGGTGGAGATGTTTGGGTGGAAACCCGAGTGAGGACGTGAAGCGGCGCTGGAGTATGGTCAGGAAGAACAGCATGGGCTTGTTAAGACGACTGAGGTAGTACGGCACGAAAGTTAATAACTTTATCAGAGAAATATTTAGAAAGAGTAGAGTAGTTGATGGGGAAAGAGGTAGAGGAAATGGGGATAGGCGAGGAAAGACGAGAGAGGAGATTTCAGCAGGAGGCTTCGCTTTAAACCTCGACTGGTACATTTCATCGATATTGCAGTTAGAAATATGGTCATTGAGGCGAGAGAAAAACACTCCCGAGGATCTTAGAGAGGAATGGAAGCTGTGAGATAGCGCGATAGCTAGATGGTTCAGAGAAGCAAATGTGTGATTTTTTGAGGATAGAACAAATTGAGGCATGGTGAAAGGAAGAGGGGACACATGTGGCAAGTGAAGTGTTAATGAGATAAGAAATCAGCGCGGGGACAGCCAAGAGAATTTGGTGGAGATGTTTGGGTGGAAACCAGAGTGAGGACGTTAAGCGGCGCTGGAGTATGGTCAGGAAGAACAGCATGGGCTTGTTGAGACGACTGAGGTAGTACGGCACGAAAGTTAATAACTTTATCAGAGAAATATTTAGAAAGAATAGAGGGGTTTGATGAGGGAAGAGGTGGAGGAAATGGGGATAGGCAAGGAAAGACGAGGGAGGAGATTTCAACAGAAAGCTTCGCATGGAACCTCGACTGGTACATTTCATCGATATTGCAGTTAGAAATATGTTCATTAAGGCGAGAGAAAAACACTCCCGAGGATCTTAGAGAGGAATGGAAGCTGTGAGATTGGGCAATAGCTAGATGGTTCAGAGGAGCAAATGTGTGATTTTTTGAGGATAGAACCAATTGAGGCATGTTTTAAGGAAGATGGGACACATGTGGCAAGTGAAGTGTTAATGAGATGAAGAATCAGCGGGGGGACAGCCAAGAGAACTTGGTGGAGATGTTAGGATGGAAACCCGAGTGAGGACGTTAAGCGGCGCTGGAGTATGGTCAGGGAGAACAGCATGGGCTTGTTAAGACGACTGAGGTAGTACGGCACGAAAGTTAATAACTTTATCAGAGAAATATTTAGAAAGAGTAGAGGAGTTGATGGGGAAAGAGGTAGAGGAAATGGGGATAGGCGAGGTAAGACGAGAGAGGAGATTTCAGCAGGAGGCTTCGCTTTAAACCTCGACTGGTACATTTCATCGATATTGCAGTTAGAAATATGGTCATTGAGGCGAGAGAAAAACACTCCCGAGGATCTTAGAGAGGAATGGAAGCTGTGAGATAGCGCGATAGCTAGATGGTTCAGAGGAGCAAATGTGTGATTTTTTGAGGATAGAACAAATTGAGGCATGTTTAAAGGAAGATGGGACACATGTGGCAAGTGAAGTGTTAATGAGATAAGAAATCAGCGCGGGGACAGCCAAGAGAATTTGGTGGAGATGTTTGGGTGGAAACCAGAGTGAGGACTTTAAGCGGCGCTGGAGTATGGTCAGAAAGAACAGCATGGGCTTGTTGAGACGACTGAGGTAGTACGGCACGAAAGTTAATAACTTTATCAGAGAAATATTTAGAAAGAATAGAGGGGTTTGATGAGGGGAGAGGTGGAGGAAATGGGGATAGGCAAGGAAAGACGAGGGAGGAGATTTCAACAGAAGGCTTCGCATGAAACCTCGACTGGTACATTTCATCGATATTGCAGTTAGAAATATGTTCATTAAGGCGAGAGAAAAACACTCCCGAGGATCTTAGAGAGGAATGGAAGCTGTGAGATTGGGCGATAGCTAGATGGTTCAGAGGAGCAAATGTGTGATTTTTTGAGGATAGAACCAATTGAGGCATATTTGAAGGAAGATGGGACACATGTGGCAAGTGAAGTGTTAATGAGATGAAGAATCAGCGGGGGGACAGCCAAGAGAATTTGGTGGAGATTTTAGGATGGAAACCCGAGTGAGGACGTTAAGTGGCGCTGGAGTATGGTCAGGGAGAACAGCATGGGCTTGTTAAGACGACTGAGGTAGTACGGCACGAAAGTTAATAACTTTATCAGAGAAATATTTAGAAAGAGTAGAGTAGTTGATGGGGAAAGAGGTAGAGGAAATGGGGATAGGCGAGGAAAGACGAGAGAGGAGATTTCAGCAGGAGGCTTCGCTTTAAACCTCGACTGGTACATTTCATCGATATTGCAGTTAGAAATATGGTCATTGAGGCGAGAGAAAAACACTCCCGAGGATCTTAGAGAGGAATGGAAGCTGTGAAATAGCGCGATAGCTAGATGGTTCAGAGGAGCAAATGTGTGATTTTTTGAGGATAGAACAAATTGAGGCATGTTTGAAGGAAGATGGGACACATGTGGCAAGTGAAGTGTTAATTGAGATAAGAAATCAGCGCGGGGACAGCCAAGAGAATTTGGTGGAGATGTTTGGGTGGAAACCAGAGTGAGGACTTTAAGCGGCGCTGGAGTATGGTCAGGAAGAACAGCATGGGTTTGTTGGGACGACTGAGGTAGTACGGCACGAAAGTTAATATCTTTATCAGAGAATATTTAGAAAGAATAGAGGGGTTTGATGAGGGGAGAGGTGGAGGAAATGGGGATAGGCAAGGAAAGACGAGGGAGGAGATTTCAACAGAAGGCTTCGCATGGAACCTCGACTGGTACATTTCATCGATATTGCAGTTAGAAATATGTTCATTAAGGCGAGAGAAAAACACTCCCAAGGATCTTAGAGAGGAATGGAAGCTGTGAGATTGGGCAATAGCTAGATGGTTCAGAGGAGCAAATGTGTGTTTTTTTGAGGATAGAACCAATTGAGGCATGTTTGAAGGAAGATGGGACACATGTGGCAAGTGAAGTGTTAATGAGATGAAGAATCAGCGGGGGCACAGCCAAGAGAATTTGGTGGAGATGTTAGGATGGAAACCCGAGTGAGGACGTTAAGCGGCGCTAGAGTATGGTCAGGGAGAACAGCATAAGCTTGTTAAGACGACTGAGGTAGTACGGCACGAAAGTTAATAACTTTATGAGAGAAATATTTAGAAAGAGTAGAGGAGTTGATGGGGAAAGAGGTAGAGGAAATGGGTATAGGCGAGGAAAGACGAGAGAGGAGATTTCAGCAGGAGGCTTCGCTTTAAACCTCGACTGGTACATTTCATCGATATTGCAGTTAGAAATATGGTCATTGAGGCGAGAGAAAAACACTCCCGAGGATCTTAGAGAGGAATGGAAGCTGTGAGATAGCGCGATAGCTAGATGGTTCAGAGGAGCAAATGTGTGATTTTTTGAGGATAGAACAAATTGAGGCATGTTTGAAGGAAGATGGGACACATGTGGCAAGTGAAGTGTTAATGAGATAAGAAATCAGCGCGGGGACAGCCAAGAGAATTTGGTGGAGATGTTTGGGTGGAAACCAGAGTGAGGACTTTAAGCGGCGCTGGAGTATGGTCAGGAAGAACAGCATGGGCTTGTTGAGACGACTGAGGTAGTACGGCACGAAAGTTAATAACTTTATCAGAGAAATATTTAGAAAGAATAGAGGGGTTTGATGAGGGGAGAGGTGGAGGAAATGGGGATAGGCAAGGAAAGACGAGGGAGGAGATTTCAACAGAAGGCTTCGCATGGAACCTCGACTGGTACATTTCATCGATATTGCAGTTAGAAATATGGTCATTGAGGCGAGAGAAAAACACTCCCGAGGATCTTAGAGAGGAATGGAAGCTGTGAGATAGCGCGATAGCTAGATGGTTCAGAGGAGCAAATGTGTGATTTTTTGAGGATAGAAACAAATTGAGGCATGTTTGAAGGAAGATGGGACACATGTGGCAAGTGAAGTGTTAATGAGATAAAGAATCAGCCGGGGGACAGCCAAGAGAATTTAGGGGAGATGTTAGGATGGAAACCCGAGTGAGGACGTTAAGCGGCGTTGGCGTATGGTCAGGGAGAACAGCATGGGCTTGTTAAGACGACTGAGGTAGTACGGCACGAAAGTTAATAACTTTATCAGAGAAATATTTAGAAAGAGTAGAGTAGTGGATGGGGAAAGAGGTGGCGGAAAGGAGGATAGGCGAGGAAAGACGAGAGAGGAGATTTCAACAGAAGGCTTCGCATGGAACCTCGACTGGTACATTTCATCGATATTGCAGTTAAAAATATGGTCATTGAGGTGAGAGAAAAACACTCCCGAGGATCCTAGAGAAGAATGGAAGTTGTGAGATAGGGCGATAGCTAGATGGTTCAGAGGAGCAAATGTGTGATTTTTTGAGGATAGAACGAATTGAGGCATGTTTAAAGGAAGAAGGGACACATGTGGCAAGGGAAGTGTTAATGAGATGAAGAATCAGCGGGGGGACAGCAGAGAGAATTTGGTGGAGATGTTTGGGTGGAAACCTGAGTGAGGACGTGAAGCGGCGCTGGAGTATGGTCAGGGAGAACAGCATGGGCTTGTTAAGACGACTGAGGTAGTACGGCACGAAAGTTAATAACTTTATCAGACAAATATTTAGAAAGAGTAGAGGAGTTGATGGGGAAAGAGGTAGAGGAAATGGGGATAGGCGAGGAAAGACGAGAGAGGAGATTTCAGCAGGAGGCTTCGCTTTAAACCTCGACTGGTACATTTCATCGATATTGCAGTTAGAAATATGGTCATTGAGGCGAGAGAAAAACACTCCCGAGGATCTTAGAGAGGAATGGAAGCTGTGAGATAGCGCGATAGCTAGATGGTTCAGAGGAGCAAATGTGTGATTTTTTGAGGATAGAACAAATTGAGGCATGTTTGAAGGAAGATGGGACACATGTGGCAAGTGAATTGTTAATGAGATAAGAAATCAGCGCGGGGACAGCCAAGAGAATTTGGTGGAGATGTTTGGGTGGAAACCAGAGTGAGGACGTTAAGCGGCGCTGGAGTATGGTCAGGAAGAACAGCATGGGCTTGTTGAGACGACTGAGGTAGTACGGCACGAAAGTTAATAACTTTATCAGAGAAATATTTAGAAAGAATAGAGGGGTTTGATGAGGGAAGAGGTGGAGGAAATGGGGATAGGCAAGGAAAGACGAGGGAGGAGATTTCAACAGAAGGCTTCGCATGGAACCTCGAATGGTACATTTCATCGATATTGCAGTTAGAAATATGTTCATTAAGGCGAGAGAAAAACACTCCCGAGGATCTTAGAGAGGAATGGAAGCTGTGAGATTGGGCGATAGCTAGATGGTTCAGAGGAGCAAATGTGTGATTTTTTGAGGATAGAACCAATTGAGGCATGTTTGAAGGAAGATGGGACACATGTGGCAAGTGAAGTGTTAATGAGATGAAGAATCAGCGGGCGGACAGCCAAGAGAATTTGGTGGAGATGTTAGGATGGAAACCCGAGTGAGGACGTTAAGCGGCGCTGGAGTATGGTTAGGGAGAACAGCATGGGCTTGTTAAGACGACTGAGGTAGTACGGCACGAAAGTTAATAACTTTATCAGAGAAATATTTAGAAAGAGTAGAGGAGTTGATGGGGAAAGAGGTAGAGGAAATGGGGATAGGCGAGGAAAGACGAGAGAGGAGATTTCAGCAGGAGGCTTCGCTTTAAACCTCGACTGGTACATTTCATCGATATTGCAGTTAGAAATATGGTCATTGAGGTGAGAGAAAAACACTCCCGAGGATCCTAGAGAAGAATGGAAGCTGTGAGATAGGGCGATAGCTAGATGGTTCAGAGGAGCAAATGTGTGATTTTTTGAGGATAGAACCAATTGAGGCATGTTTAAAGGAAGAAGGGACACATGTGGCAAGGGAAGTGTTAATGAGATGAAGAATCAGCGGGGGGACAGCAGAGAGAATTTGGTGGAGATGTTTGGGTGGAAACCCGAGTGAGGACGTGAAGCGGCGCTGGAGTATGGTCAGGGAGAACAGCATGGGCTTGTTAAGACGACTGAGGTAGTACGGCACGAAAGTTAATAACTTTATCAGACAAATATTTAGAAAGAGTAGAGGAGTTGATGGGGAAAGAGGTAGAGGAAATGGGGATAGGCGAGGAAAGACGAGAGAGGAGATTTCAGCAGGAGGCTTCGCTTTAAACCTCGACTGGTACATTTCATCGATATTGCAGTTAGAAATATGGTCATTGAGGCGAGAGAAAAACACTCCCGAGGATCTTAGAGAGGTTTTGAAGCTGTGAGATAGCGCGATAGCTAGATGGTTCAGAGGAGCAAATGTGTGATTTTTTGAGGATAGAACAAATTGAGGCATGTTTGAAGGAAGATGGGACACATGTGGCAAGTGAAGTGTTAATGAGATAAGAAATCAGCGCGGGGACAGCCAAGAGAATTTGGTGGAGATGTTTGGGTGGAAACCAGAGTGAGGACGTTAAGCGGCGCTGGAGTATGGTCAGGAAGAACAGCATGGGCTTGTTGAGACGACTGAGGTAGTACGGCACGAAAGTTAATAACTTTATCAGAGAAATATTTAGAAAGAATAGAGGGGTTTGATGAGGGGAGAGGTGGAGGAAATGGGGATAGGCAAGGAAAGACGAGGGAGGAGATTTCAACAGAAGGCTTCGCATGAAACCTCGACTGGTACATTTCATCGATATTGCAGTTAGAAATATGTTCATCAGGCGAGAGAAAAACACTCCCGAGGATCTTAGAGAGGAATGGAAGCTGTGAGATTGGGCGATAGCTAGATGGTTCAGAGGAGCAAATGTGTGATTTTTTGAGGATAGAACCAATTGAGGCATATTTGAAGGAAGATGGGACACATGTGGCAAGTGAAGTGTTAATGAGATGAAGAATCAGCGGGGGGACAGCCAAGAGAATTTGGTGGAGATTTTAGGATGGAAACCCGAGTGAGGACGTTAAGTGGCGCTGGAGTATGGTCAGGGAGAACAGCATGGGCTTGTTAAGACGACTGAGGTAGTACGGCACGAAAGTTAATAACTTTATCAGAGAAATATTTAGAAAGAGTAGAGGAGTTGATGGGGAAAGAGGTAGAGGAAATGGGGATAGGCGAGGAAAGACGAGAGAGGAGATTTCAGCAGGAGGCTTCGCTTTAAACCTCGACTGGTACATTTCATCGATATTGCAGTTAGAAATATGGTCATTGAGGCGAGAGAAAAACACTCCCGAGGATCTTAGAGAGGAATGGAAGCTGTGAAATAGCGCGATAGCTAGATGGTTCAGAGGAGCAAATGTGTGATTTTTTGAGGATAGAACAAATTGAGGCATGTTTGAAGGAAGATGGGACACATGTGGCAAGTGAAGTGTTAATTGAGATAAGAAATCAGCGCGGGGACAGCCAAGAGAATTTGGTGGAGATGTTTGGGTGGAAACCAGAGTGAGGACTTTAAGCGGCGCTGGAGTATGGTCAGGAAGAACAGCATGGGTTTGTTGGGACGACTGAGGTAGTACGGCACGAAAGTTAATAACTTTATCAGAGAATATTTAGAAAGAATAGAGGGGTTTGATGAGGGGAGAGGTGGAGGAAATGGGGATAAGCAAGGAAAGACGAGAGAGGAGATTTCAGCAGGAGGCTTCGCTTTAAACCTCGACTGGTACATTTCATCGATATTGCAGTTAGAAATATGGTCATTGAGGCGAGAGAAAAACACTCCCGAGGATCTTAGAGAGGAATGGAAGCTGTGAGATAGCGCGATAGCTAGATGGTTCAGAGGAGCAAATGTGTGTTTTTTTGAGGATAGAACCAATTGAGGCATGTTTGAAGGAAGATGGGACACATGTGGCAAGTGAAGTGTTAATGAGATGAAGAATCAGCGGGGGGACAGCCAAGAGAATTTGGTGGAGATGTTAGGATGGAAACCCGAGTGAGGACGTTAAGCGGCGCTGGAGTATGGTCAGGGAGAACAGCATAAGCTTGTTAAGACGACTGAGGTAGTACGGCACGAAAGTTAATAACTTTATGAGAGAAATATTTAGAAAGAGTAGAGGAGTTGATGGGGAAAGAGGTAGAGGAAATGGGGATAGGCGAGGAAAGACGAGAGAGGAGATTTCAGCAGGAGGCTTCGCTTTAAACCTCGACTGGTACATTTCATCGATATTGCAGTTAGAAATATGGTCATTGAGGCGAGAGAAAAACACTCCCGAGGATCTTAGAGAGGAATGGAAGCTGTGAGATAGCGCGATAGCTAGATGGTTCAGAGGAGCAAATGTGTGATTTTTTGAGGATAGAACAAATTGAGGCATGTTTGAAGGAAGATGGGACACATGTGGCAAGTGAAGTGTTAATGAGATAAGAAATCAGCGCGGGGACAGCCAAGAGAATTTGGTGGAGATGTTTGGGTGGAAACCAGAGTGAGGACTTTAAGCGGCGCTGGAGTATGGTCAGGAAGAACAGCATGGGCTTGTTGAGACGACTGAGGTAGTACGGCACGAAAGTTAATAACTTTATCAGAGAAATATTTAGAAAGAATAGAGGGGTTTGATGAGGGGAGAGGTGGAGGAAATGGGGATAGGCAAGGAAAGACGAGGGAGGAGATTTCAACAGAAGGCTTCGCATGGAACCTCGACTGGTACATTTCATCGATATTGCAGTTAGAAATATGGTCATTGAGGCGAGAGAAAAACACTCCCGAGGATCTTATAGAGGAATGGACGCTGTGAGATAGCGCGATAGCTAGATGGTTCAGAGGAGCAAATGTGTGATTTTTTGAGGATAGAACAAATTGAGGCATGTTTGAAGGAAGATGGGACACATGTGGCAAGTGAAGTGTTAATGAGATAAAGAATCAGCCGGGGGACAGCCAAGAGAATTTAGGGGAGATGTTAGGATGGAAACCCGAGTGAGGACGTTAAGCGGCGCTGGCGTAGGGTCAGGGAGAACAGCATGGGCTTGTTAAGACGACTGAGGTAGTACGGCACGAAAGTTAATAACTTTATCAGAGAAATATTTAGAAAGAATAGAGTAGTGGATGGGGAAAGAGGTGGCGGAAAGGAGGATAGGCGAGGAAAGACGAGGGAGAAGATTTCAACAGAAGGCTTCGCATGGAACCTCGACTGGTACATTTCATCGATATTGCAGTTAAAAATATGGTCATTGAGGTGAGAGAAAAACACTCCCGAGGATCCTAGAGAAGAATGGAAGTTGTGAGATAGGGCGATAGCTAGATGGTTCAGAGGAGCAAATGTGTGATTTTTTGAGGATAGAACGAATTGAGGCATGTTTAAAGGAAGAAGGGACACATGTGGCAAGGGAAGTGTTGATGAGATGAAGAATCAGCGGGGGGACAGCAGAGAGAATTTGGTGGAGATGTTTGGGTGGAAACCTGAGTGAGGACGTGAAGCGGCGCTGGAGTATGGTCAGGGAGAACAGCATGGGCTTGTTAAGACGACTGAGGTAGTACGGCACGAAAGTTAATAACTTTATCAGACAAATATTTAGAAAGAGTAGAGGAGTTGATGGGGAAAGAGGTAGAGGAAATGGGGATAGGCGAGGAAAGACGAGAGAGGAGATTTCAGCAGGAGGCTTCGCTTTAAACCTCGACTGGTACATTTCATCGATATTGCAGTTAGAAATATGGTCATTGAGGCGAGAGAAAAACACTCCCGAGGATCTTAGAGAGGAATGGAAGCTGTGAGATAGCGCGATAGCTAGATGGTTCAGAGGAGCAAATGTGTGATTTTTTGAGGATAGAACAAATTGAGGCATGTTTGAAGGAAGATGGGACACATGTGGCAAGTGAAGTGTTAATGAGATAAGAAATCAGCGCGGGGACAGCCAAGAGAATTTGGTGGAGATGTTTGGGTGGAAACCAGAGTGAGGACGTTAAGCGGCGCTGGAGTATGGTCAGGAAGAACAGCATGGGCTTGTTGAGACGACTGAGGTAGTACGGCACGAAAGTTAATAACTTTATCAGAGAAATATTTAGAAAGAATAGAGGGGTTTGATGAGGGGAGAGGTGGAGGAAATGGGGATAGGCAAGGAAAGACGAGGGAGGAGATTTCAACAGAAGGCTTCGCATGGAACCTCGAATGGTACATTTCATCGATATTGCAGTTAGAAATATGTTCATTAAGGCGAGAGAAAAACACTCCCGAGGATCTTAGAGAGGAATGGAAGCTGTGAGATTGGGCGATAGCTAGATGGTTCAGAGGAGCAAATGTGTGATTTTTTGAGGATAGAACCAATTGAGGCATGTTTGAAGGAAGATGGGACACATGTGGCAAGTGAAGTGTTAATGAGATGAAGAATCAGCGGGCGGACAGCCAAGAGAATTTGGTGGAGATGTTAGGATGGAAACCCGAGTGAGGACGTTAAGCGGCGCTGGAGTATGGTTAGGGAGAACAGCATGGGCTTGTTAAGACGACTGAGGTAGTACGGCACGAAAGTTAATAACTTTATCAGAGAAATATTTAGAAAGAGTAGAGGAGTTGATGGGGAAAGAGGTAGAGGAAATGGGGATAGGCGAGGAAAGACGAGAGAGGAGATTTCAGCAGGAGGCTTCGCTTTAAACCTCGACTGGTACATTTCACCGATATTGCAGTTAGAAATATGGTCATTGAGGTGAGAGAAAAACACTCCCGAGGATCCTAGAGAAGAATGGAAGCTGTGAGATAGGGCGATAGCTAGATGGTTCAGAGGAGCAAATGTGTGATTTTTTGAGGATAGAACCAATTGAGGCATGTTTAAAGGAAGAAGGGACACATGTGGCAAGGGAAGTGTTAATGAGATGAAGAATCAGCGGGGGGACAGCAGAGAGAATTTGGTGGAGATGTTTGGGTGGAAACCCGAGTGAGGACGTGAAGCGGCGCTGGAGTATGGTCAGGGAGAACAGCATGGGCTTGTTAAGACGACTGAGGTAGTACGGCACGAAAGTTAATAACTTTATCAGAGAAATATTTAGAAAGAGTAGAGGAGTTGATGGGGAAAGAGGTAGAGGAAATGGGGATAGGCGAGGAAAGACGAGAGAGGAGATTTCAGCAGGAGGCTTCGCTTTAAACCTCGACTGGTACATTTCATCGATATTGCAGTTAGAAATATGGTCATTGAGGCGAGAGAAAAACACTCCCGAGGATCTTAGAGAGGAATGGAAGCTGTGAGATAGCGCGATAGCTAGATGGTTCAGAGGAGCAAATGTGTGATTTTTTGAGGATAGAACAAATTGAGGCATGTTTGAAGGAAGATGGGACACATGTGGCAAGTGAAGTGTTAATGAGATAAGAAATCAGCGCGGGGACAGCCAAGAGAATTTGGTGGAGATGTTTGGGTGAAAACCAGAGTGAGGACGTTAAGCGGCGCTGAAGTATGGTCAGGAAGAACAGCATGGGCTTGTTGAGACGACTGAGGTAGTACGGCACGAAAGTTAATAACTTTATCAGAGAAATATTTAGAAAGAATAGAGGGGTTTGATGAGGGGAGAGGTGGAGGAAATGGGGATAAGCAAGGCAAGACGAGGGAGGAGATTTCAACAGAAGGCTTCGCATGGAACCTCGACTGGTACATTTCATCGATATTGCAGTTAGAAATATGTTCATTAAGGCGAGGGAAAAACACTCCCGAGGATCTTAGAGAGGAATGGAAGCTGTGAGATTGGGCGATAGCTAGATGGTTCAGAGTAGCAAACGTGTGATTTTTTGAGGATAGAACCAATTGAGGCATGTTTGAAGGAAGATGGGACACATGTGGCAAGTGAAGTGTTAATGAGATGAAGAATCAGCGGGGGGACAGCCAAGAGAATTTGGTGGAGATGTTAGGATGGAAACCCGAGTGAGGACGTTAAGCGTTGCTGGAGTATGGTTAGGGAGAACAGCATGGGCTTGTTAAGACGACTGAGGTAGTACGGCACGAAAGTTAATCACTTTATCAGAGAAATATTTAGAAAGAGTAGAGGAGTTGATGGGGAAAGAGGTAGAGGAAATGGGGATAGGCGAGGAAAGACGAGAGAGGAGATTTCATCAGGAGGCTTCGCTTTAAACCTCGACTGGTACATTTCATCGATATTGCAGTTAGAAATATGGTCATTGAGGCGAGAGAAAAACACTCCCAAGGATCTTAGAGAGGAATGGAAGCTGTGAGATAGCGCGATAGCTAGATGGTTCAGAGGAGCATATGTGTGATTTTTTGAGGATAGAACAAATTGAGGCATGTTTGAAGGAAGATGGGACACATGTGGCAAGTGAAGTGTTAATGAGATAAGAAATCAGCGCGGGGACAGCCAAGAGAATTTGGTGGAGATGTTTGGGTGGAAACCAGAGTGAGGACGTTAAGCGGCGCTGGAGTATGGTCAGGAAGAACAGCATGGGCTTGTTGAGACGACTGAGGTAGTACGGCACGAAAGTTAATAACTTTATCAGAGAAATATTTAGAAAGAATAGAGGGGTTTGATGAGGGGAGAGGTGGAGGAAATGGGGATAGGCAAGGAAAGACGAGGGAGGAGATTTTAACAGAAGGCTTCGCATGGAACCTCGACTGGTACATTTCATCGATATTGCAGTTAGAAATATGTTCATTAAGGCGAGAGAAAAACACTCCCGAGGATCTTAGAGAGGAATGGAAGCTGTGAGATTGGGCGATAGCTAGATGGTTCAGAGGAGCAAATGTGTGATTTTTTGAGGATAGAACCAATTGAGGCATGGTGGAAGGAAGATGGGACACATGTGGCAAGTGAAGTGTTAATGAGATGAAGAATCAGCGGGGGGACAGCCAAGAGAATTTGGTGGAGATGTTAGGATGGAAACCCGAGTGAGGACGTTAAGCGGCGCTGGAGTATGTTCAGGGAGAACAGCATGGGCTTGTTAAGACGACTGAGGTAGTACGGCACGAAAGTTAATAACTTTATCAGAGAAATATTTAGAAAGAGTAGAGGAGTTGATGGGGAAAGAGGTGGAGGAAATGGGGATAGGCGAGGAAAGACGAGAGAGGAGATTTCAGCAGGAGGCTTCGCTTTAAACCTCGACTGGTACATTTCATCGATATTGCAGTTAGAAATATGGTCATTGAGGCGAGAGAAAAACACTCCCGAGGATCTTAGAGAGGAATGGAAGCTGTGAGATTGGGCGATAGCTAGATGGTTCAGAGGAGCAAATGTGTGATTTTTTGAGGATAGAACGAATTGAGGCATGTTTGAAGGAAGAGGGGACGCATGTTTGAAGGAAGAGGGGACACATGTGGCAAGTGAAGTGTTAATGAGATGAAGAATCAGCGGGGAGACAGCAGGGAGAATTTGGTGGAGATGTTTGGGTGGACACCCGAGTGAGGACGTTAAGCGGCAATGGAGTATGGTCAGGGAGAACATCATGGGCTTGTTGAGGCGACTGAGGTAGTACGGCACGTAAGTTAATAACTTTATCAGAGAAATATTTAGAAAGAGTAGATGGGTTTGATGGGGGGAGAGGTGGAGGAAATGGGGATAGGCGAGGAAAGACGAGAGAGGAGACGAAATATAGTCCGAGGGTCATTTTTGCTCTCAAACAAAGGTTTGCCTGAATGAGCCTCGCGCACTGATTTTAATTTGGAAGAATAAGTCCAATTAGCAAGGAGATAGGCAAGTGAGAGGGAGGTCGTGTCCTGCCCACGTCTTCGATTGCCCCGACGATCAATTCCATTCTCAATGCTCTTGATCGGCATTCTTATCAACCGTCACATGATTCATGGTTCTTCTGTTATTTAGTACTCCTTAATTTGTGTTTTCGCTTTGTGATCCCAGTCCTTTTTAATTAATTTCTTTGTGTGAACTATAATTACCGCATTGTGTTTAATGCTTTTCAATTAGTTAGTGCAGGCAGTCTCGCTTGCCAAACCAAATTTTATTTGTAACTTATTGCTCATTTCGGCTTCAATTAAGTTTTGACTTATTATATTTTTGCTTGTTTATTTTGACCCACCCGCATGTTTATCGGTTTTTATTTTTACTTGCGTTAATAGAAATTTGCTTTTTTTTCTTTTTTTCCTTCTCACTGCATTTGTATATCGCTATCTATTTTTCTTTTTATATACCCATTTATTTCTATTGCTTAAATATTAACTTGCTTTTTCTTTATCACATCATTGATTCATTTGTTGTCAGGTGCTGCTCTTTGTCTTCCTTCCTTATTTGACTCGCATCGTCCTGGCTAACCCTCCCCCACTCCCACGCCTTGCGTTGGCGAACCCGCCCCCCCTTTCTATGAGTCAAGTTAGGGTTAAGTTTTGCCGTCTGTTGCGTTCTTCATAATTCTCGCCTTTGCTCCCTCCTTTCTCCCCCACTATGTATGATAGGGATTCACTCCTCTCACTCAACTCTTTAAACTATGGTCTTTCGCCAGCTACATAAGCGAAGATAAAAGGGGGCCGGTATCTCCCTAACTTGCCCGACTAGGAGGGAGCCGAGACTCTCGGCGTCCCTTAGGAACCTCTTCCGCCCACCATTCTTCCTTTACTCAACACCTCAAAATCTTCCCTTCCTCCTGTGCTCATCAGCAGGCGCTGTCGGCTTCTCTTCTGTACATTAGGAGCCTGACCAATAAGTCGGAGTATGTCCATGACCTCGTTGTTCGCACTGGGGTTTCCTTCCTTGGCCTTACAGAAACCTGGCTCGAGTCTGATTCTGGTTCATGCACTGCCCTTGCAACCCCTCCGGGTCATTCCTTCCTGCATGTTCCTCGGAACCACCGTTGAGGGTGAGTTGCACAGATTTCCAGCTCATCCTTTTCCCTGAATCTTCTCCCCCCACCTCCCTAGCCTCATTTAAGGCTCTTATTGGGGGGGGGAATCCTCACGAGGTTTTCGATATCGCGCGGTGAGGCGGGTGGCGTCCTCTCCGCGTTCTCGACAGTCTATGCTTCTGTTTTATCAACGTAAGTAGTTCTATTCTCTCACAATCTGCCTCAAGTGTTCCTCGACCTCGTGGGGTTTATCGTTCCTCGTAACGGCTTTACTCTCTCTTTCTGACAGTTCTTTCCAATTAGTCTTGATTTTTTAAAGTTTCGTTCTGTAACTAGGTGTGATAGAACGGTCTAAGGCTGCTTAAATTCAGCCGCTATCACATGTTTAGAAACACATGCTACCCACGTGCATCTGCAAGAGGAAGCAGAGCACGTTATCGCCCACCTTAGCCAATATTTAATCAAGGAGGTTCATTCCCCCGTTTATCCTCCATACGTTGATCTCGCCAGATTGAGTTAGGCTTATGGGCAGATAAGGTATTTTCCCAGGCGCGACCAGGGCATTCCCCCGAAGTCCCCCACTCAATTATCCCCTACGCCATGGAGACGGCTCCGGGTACTTATACATAGCTTTCCCCGATTGAAGCAGATCAGATCCCGATTATCTTCACGAGGCATCACGCCGATCCGGTCTCCCTTGTGCACCTAGGAACTCTCTACCTCGAGAACTCCCTTATTGTCCAGAAGAGGACAATATCCCTTGAGTGCCAAGGTTCGTACTTTCGAAATGCCAAGTCAACAAGGCCCCCCTGTTGTTCGGAAAGAGAACAACGTTCAAACAGCCATTGTTCTTTGAGCCCGTTGACAAGAAACAGTTCTCACCCTTCCCCCTGTTGTTCAGAAAGAGAACAACGTTAGAACAGCCATTGTCCCTCAAGCCCGTTCGTCAAGAAACGGTTCTCGTTCCCAAGACATCACGTCAGGATAATTTAATTCCCCCCTTTTTAACGTTCTTCAAGACAACGCTTGGTTTCAACAATAACCTCCATTGTTCATCTAGAACATCCCTGATTTGCTGTCACAAAGATCGCTCGTACTTCCAAGCCCCACTTTGCTCTCACTCTTCGAAGACAGTCCTTTCCCTTCGCTAAGGACAACCCCCCGAAGAACCCTTCTGCTGGAAATCGCCAGTGGACCGAAGATTCCTTCGCATCGCCTTCCTCTGCACAACAACTTTGTAATTACGTAAGCTGAGCATTACCTTTAATCATCTAACCTTTTTTCAACAGTACCCTGTGCTTTAAATGGTTTAGCGAACCATTCCCCCCCCCCCTTTAATTTTTATTTGTTTACCTTTTTAAATCTCTTCAAATCTTAATCCTTGAATTAGTCAGATATTCCCAAGACCCTTTATATTCTCCGTTTATGCAAACATTTTTTGTGTGTGTTGTTGATAGTTTAATTAATAAAACTCTATTTTATTAATGATAGCCATATTATTATCTTTGTGCTCCGTTCCACTTCTTAAGCATATTGAAGATAAATAAACCTCTCTAGCCCCCCCGCCTTTGGACTAACCTCGGTCAATCACTTTACCACGCACTCGAAATATTAGAATAATTCCCTCAACGAATAGTTATATATGGTATATCGTCGAGAGCCTATTCTACGACACTAGGATTATCTTTCCCGCCGTGATAAGACTTGTTAAAGTTTTTATAGTCATTATTCAACTTGTTTACCATATCTTTAACGCATTTAGTTGAGACAGTTGGAATTGACGCAAATCTCCAAATTCCTTAAGGTTGAGAGCAGTCATTCATTCAAATGAAACTGAAAGGTGGTTCTTTATTCGATGCTTTCTTTAGCTCAACTCTTTTTCAAGAACCTGCTTTTAAAACATCTTTAAATGTGGGGAGATTTCTTCCGTTATGTTTTAGAGGTGACCCCAAAATTGGGTTTTCAACAACTTGCCGTGTCACTTTGGAAGTCATTGACATTCTGCTTAACAGACGTACAAACAATCGCAAAGAGTTCTCGTGCGCAACTAAGCGTTACAGGAGAAACGTACTTGAGAATGGGGGAGAGACCAGAACAGGCAGTCTGGTAATGCTGCCACAAACACACCCAGTTGCGCACTCACACAGTAGCTACACATTAAGAAAACATACAACAACCAGATAATAGATAATATGTGGATTTTTAAACCAAGGCGCATGCTAATTGCAGAAGCTTGATTCCATACCTTTATAAACTGATATTTTTTTCTATCAGCGATTAGTTTAGTAATGTTAACTAGCATATATTCTTAGAATATTAGGAGTTTGCGCAAGCTGAAGAAATTCTTTTATTATTACGAAATTTTTACCATATGTTCTTAAGATATGTTCTTATCATATGTTCTTTTATTATTACGAAATTTTTACCATAAGTTCTTAAGATATGTTCTTACCATACGTTCTTTTCCACTGCACACTAACTTTTCGGACACCCTGTATTAATTAAACCAAACGTAAAAAAAAACATAGAACAAGTCATAATAAAGAGTACTGTTATTTGTATTTACTAAGCGTGATATATGTCGATGGGGTGGCGCGATTTCCCCCCACCTCATATGTTTTATTATTATTTAACACAAATTTTTGAATATCCTTTGCAAACTACCCGCAAACTTTTTAATTAAATTTCTGCTGGCTAATTTTTGCAGTTTCAGTTGAAAATGCGGCATATATACATGTATATATATATAAGAAAATTAACCCACAGGAAAATGAAAAGATGAATCCAAGCACTTTCGAACTATATTTGCAAAATGAACTTGCAAATATAGTTCGAAAGTGCTTGGATTCATCTTTTCATTTTCCTGTGGGTTAATTTTCATATTATTGCTTTCATCACGTGCCACTTTGTGAGTTTTTTATTATATATATATATATATATATATATATATATATATATATATATATATATATATATATATATATATATTTTGCTCCTTCTTGCGCCAACTGAAGATAGTTATTCAATTCAAAGCTTTTGCATACATAAAATATAAACATAAATCATTATTATGAGTAATTTTTCGCATATAAATATTTGGGGTATTTACCTATATTTTGGTTATTTTTAATGCATTTTTTCTATTTTCAAGCTCGATATGGCCATACAACAAAATGGTTTTAAGACAAATTTTCTCTCACCAATTGGCACCTTTTTCGCACTATCCACCAAAGTGATTCGAAAAAGTGGAAAATCGCCCCACCAGAAGTTTATTTTCTCTTTCATGTGGCCAATTTTTTATTTAGCTGTCATCTTTCGTGGCCATAAGATTCAAAAGTCAATGAATATTGACGCACCTTATATTAGATAGCCTAGAACGAAGTTTTTTTCCTGGGACGCGATATGTTGCTGCAATACGTTTCCCTGGAGATTAGTTGTAAACGTAAGGAGATCAATAGTTCCGATGTGGAGTATAAACGCTTAGCTCAAGTCCAAAATTGAAATTAAGTTCAGCTATAATGTGAACACAAAGCCCTATCCTTACTGTCTACTGATATCTATACGGATGGAATGTAGAAGAATCAAGTAATATTTAGCTCTAATTTGCACCGATACCAATCGTATCTCATTTATTTAAATTCAATAAGGAAAATAAAGTCGAATAAATGAAGGGTGACAATAAAAATATAAGAAAAATCATTAAAGAAAAGAGTATCCTTTTTATTTGTCAGAAATATTGGAGACTTTTCTATACACGAACGTGTGTCATGATAGGGTTATTAATCATGAATCCCTTAACTATCGATTATCCTAACAAAGATTGAGTTTTTTATGCAAATTGCAGATTAACAGACTGAACCAAGTTTGAGTCGGTTTAACTTTTATCAAACTTTATTCTTATTTCATATCTATTAACTTTCTCTTGATATTTATGCTTTATTCTCAGAACCTAGTTCCATTTATTCAAGTGTGTACTTTTTTATTTTTAAGTATAATATAGTCAAGGGAGGGACTCATAGCTTAGGAAAACTATGGTACATTGCTTATATAGTATATATAAAAAGAAATACCAATATAAAAACTATAAGGTGTAGAAGCTCTCGCTAGCTTCGTGGATGCGGCATTGATTTCTACCGTCCAGGAACTGGGTTCACTCCCAAGCGATAGGGAACACAAGCGTCAGCGCACGTAAGATTCTGTTCACTGATTGGTTGGCGCGTTGTGCTCATCTTCCGCGGGATAGGTATCTCTTGTGCACACCATCATACACATGACCAATGGCGGTTCTGGAATAAAGATTTAGAACTTACTGGGAAAATGTCTTTAGCATCACTCCAGAAGACAATAAAGAGTTTGACCAGGTATTCGAAGGCCAACTGATCGAAGACTTGAATAAGATTATACATAGCACGCACCAACATCACCAAGTAGACGAAGGCAGGGAAATGGTGGACCAAGGCCGTCTCATAACTGTGAAATTCTTTAAACAAAGGGGCACCAGGCTGGACGGGCATTATGAAATGCAACTTGGTAAATGCCCCACAGCAGATCATTCAGGGAATCACAAACATCCTTAATGCTTCCCTGAATACGAGTTTTTTACCAGACGGCTTAAAGGTTGCTAAAATAATATTTATACCTAAGGTAGGTAAGCCCTGATCAACTGGTAAATTACAGGCCAATCTCACTGCTTGAATTCGTGGGGAAGATCTACGAAAAGCTTCTGGCCTACCGGCTTCAAGATCAATTAGCCGAACGAGGAGCTCACAACCCTCAGCAGCAAGGGTTCACAGGAGACGGGGAAGGGAAACCGCCCTACCCCTCCTAACAGAAAAACTCGCGAGTTGCAAAGTGAGCGGAAATACGTAGACGCGGTGCTGAGAGATGTACAAAAGGGCTTCGATAAGGTTTTGCTGAGGGGTCTACAATTCAAGATCTTGAACCATCGGCTAAACTCAATCCTAGAAAGGGTCCTCTGTGACTATCTCATGTAAAGGAAAGCCTAAATTTCGATCGAGAGCTACACATAACCTGAATTCGAACTCGCAGTGGGTGTTCCACAGGGCAGCTGTCTGAGTCGTTGCTGTACCTCGTGTATACAATAGACTTCCCAGTTCAGTGCGAGACGATACGATGTATCTGCAGTTCGCAGATTACATCACACAAATCGTTTCAAGTCCCCTCAGGAACGCTGGCGTTCAAGCATGGGAGACAGCTGCCGAGATTGAGAACATTAACAGATTCGAAAAGATGTGGAAAATTAAGCCAATCCGCCAGAAATTCCAAATTCTCCTAATCAGCCGCCGGAAAGTAGACGACGTCATCGTCAACGATGAACACTACTCATACTTTAACGAGGGAAAAGTCCTGGGCTTACGACTCACTAAATCTGGATATAAGACCCACATAAACAACAGAGTCTTCCTAACCAAAAGAGAACTAAAAAACTTTCCAGGTTCCGAAGCACTCAACGTGCTGAACAAAAAAAACATTACACTGCCTTGGTATGCTCCGTCCTGGTGTACCCAGCAGTGATTCCGTAGATGGCCAACTGTACTTCTTACAGGATGATGTAGAGGGTACAGAATAAAGCTACACTGCTTATAACTGGCGTGAGAAGGATCGACCATATTAGGCAGACAATCCTAAATGAAAGAATAGAGCTCAAGCCGATTAATGTGGAGATCCAGAGGCTAGGGAGAAAGACACGGGATAAGGTGGAGGAAGAAATACTCCCGACAATAAAAAATAATGTCGCCATACTTCAACAGTGACAACGCACAGTGCTGCAACATCACTATTCCCCAGCGGAAGAAACTGTGCAAGGGAAGAAATAAGAGAAAGATGAATTAACAGCAATAGGTAAAAAAGAGGCGAAGTGCCCAAGTTAAAATTTGAACTAAAGTAAAAAAAAATTAATAAACAACAACGATAAAAATCTTAAATAATGGAGTCGAAATCCCCAACAATAAAATCATAAAGATAAATAAACAACAAAAGATCAAAAGCATAGATAAAAGGAGGCAAAGTGCCCAAGTTAAAATTTAAACTAAAAAAGAAAACGAATATATAAACAACAAAGATAAGAAGTTTAAAGAATAGAGTCGAAATGCCCGACGATAAAATTATAAATAAACATAAACGGAGAAACAATCGGTTAGAAAAAAAATATGACTCGAAAGGCTTGAAATCCAAGATGGAGGAACCGGCATAAAAGATAATCAAAGATATAAACATATAGAAGAACTTGACCATCAGGAACGGTCATCAAATATCTCAACGGAGGAGACATAAAAAATAAGAATGAAAGAAATGCTAGAGATTCCCTCAACACTAGGACAACCTAGAAAAACACTTTATACCTATGAAACCTACCACATACTTCATCACTTTCATCATCGAATCGAATCACATGACCAATCATAACACGCCTTTCCTCTCCCATATTCACAGGACAACACACACACTTCATTTTTCAAGGAATTCTGTTCATGGCTGTATCTACATAGCTCTGACGGAGAACGGGATCACCTTCCTCTCGGGGTGATGAACTTTCCTACCTGCTCGCTGGTTGATGCCAAAATACAAAAACTACTACCCGACACCTCTTTATCACCCATACCCCACTCTAAACGATGACCTGGTGTCCTTGGGCTCACTAGCAGTTGTTATTCTGATTTTTTTTTGTTTCATTATCTGGTCGCGAAGGTCCGCTGGCCCCAGAGACGGATGCATTACCTACCTAATTACCTGTCATTTGATAACTTGAATACAGCTGGTAGTTTGGACGTGAAAGCCCATATTACTATTAACCGAATATACGATTTTGGAATTGGCAGTAACCATCTGAAATATGTGAAAATCTAGTAATAGAATGCTTGTCAATTTCAAAAAAGTTGCACACTTGTTGACAGTTGCGAACTAATTGAGACTATAAAAATTATTTAGGGAAAAAAACTAAGGATTTAGCGATATTTTAGACAACCCTGGTAATTAGTGAGTGCATTAAATAAAAAGTATGCAAACGTCTTTACCGTCGAAGACCCGACGAATTTACTTCCTATTCCAGACCTAATTAATTTTAATAATGAGGGGTATTTGAATATAATTATAACCCCAAACGAAATAAATAAGTATATAAATAAAGTTAAAATATCAAAATCACCTGTGCCAGATAAAATATCCCCAAATTCATCCTAAATAATTGCAAACTGAATTAAGAGAAGCCCTCTGTATTTAAAATAATTAAGACTGATCCCAACAATTATCAACCCTTTTTATTTACTTCTGTCTTTGCAAATCTCCTTGAATTTATTATTAGGAACAAAATCGGAGAGAATTTAGTCCCTAAATTTATTAAATAATATCAAGCATGCCTTTAGACGTCAGCCCTCGTGTTTGAGTAATTTGATGTTTATTGAACGAAATGGTCGTAACTCTCGACCAACATAAAGCTGTCGATACAGTTTATATGTTTTCAAAGAACGCTTGATACTGTACTGCATAAGCGACTTTTGATAAAGTTAAAAGTGCATGGATTAGGGAGTCATTTGCTTAAGTGGATTAAAAATGGACTAATCGACCGCAGACAGGATGAGATGATTAATGGGTTAATTCGAGCTGGGCATCCAAGTAAATTTCAAGTTCATCATGTCTTTTCCCGTTATGTTTTATAATGAATGTTAATAATCTCGATAATAATTAACTATCCGAAATTTCATTATGCAAAGAATAAAAAATTCAATACAGCCAAATATTGGTGACTTCTTAAATTTACAAAGTAACTTAGAGTAGTTGAATGCGCCAAAAAATGTCAGAAGAGATTCAACGTATATAAGTGTAAATTAATGGACCTAAGTCACCAGAACTACCAGCATGCTACAACTTCGATGGTCATAATATAAATACGGTTACTATTAAAAGTATTTGGATGTATTAATTTCAATGTACCTTAAATATTCTAAGCAATGTAGCACTGCAAACAGCCAACATAGTTCTTGGATACACACTACGGAGTTTTGCATTTAAATCGAAAGATATTCTTCTTCCAATTAAGGCGCTTGTTAGACCTCACTAAGAGATTACGGTTCGATTTTTGTCTTAACCCTTAGAGAGGGTTGAGAGCTCTTACGGACAGGTGGCAGAATTGAGTCTTATATGAAGAATGGGTAATAATACCTTGGCAGGCTCCGCAAGAGTCTATCGGGCAATATTTAACTTCTCTGGTTGTAATTCATATCGTTGGGGCCACTAAACTAGTTTCGAGTAGTGATCATCAGCTCTGCTATCTCATAAGCAAAGAAAAAACTAGTATTTTGTGCATCCAACTTCCAGCCATGCAGGAAGGTAAGTATCTTGAAGTCCCCACAAACATCTCACTTAAATTCAGCATAGTTGTTTTATTCAAGCAGCTCTTTAACATTATCATAGTCTTCTTTCCTTTATATGGAGTGTGGAAGAGACAAAGATGGATATTAGTTTCCATTGTGTATTAAAACTGTTTCGAGACTTCCCGTTGAGTTGTATATGAACAGTCGCTATTCCGTAAGATCATGTTTTAATCCAATAGCAGTAAACAAACCATTCACATGTATGCAGAAGCAAAGATCTCCACTAACATCCAAGTAAATTTCAAGTTCATCATGTCTTTTCCCGTACACAAATGTCCTGCAGTCTTTCCCTAGCAAATTCTATTCCTTCAGCCTGAATATTAAAAGTTCAGCTCCTGACTTCATTATCATCATCATTTCATTTCAGGCATTTACCTCCCAATGCTGAGAGTAACAAGGAAAATAAGTTCCCTAAAAGACCTTACGGTCCATTCAATGAGGGCACAACTCCTTTAATTTTTTTCTGAATTTTTTTCGCTCTTGTGCAATTTGTTTCTACCCTTTTGCTTAGTTTTGGAGATTATCTCTCTATCTTGTTTTGGGGTTTTTTTTCGGTCGTCTTTTATCGAGTGGAGACCATTAATTGTACCATTTTTATAACTACTATGTAAGATTTTCCTTTTTGAAGTCTCTTTCTATCCATTCCTTCTCTGATGGTATCTCCAACAATGGTTTCCTTGTATTTTTATGAAACCTATTTGTTACATTGTAATGAGCTTGTTTAGTTCTGCTCTTTCAATTTGTTGGTGTGAGTTTGGCCTTTTTATTAGGTTTTGTGTTTCGTCGAAGAGTTTTTTGTTGCTCTTAATTTGTGCTTCCTTGTATTTTTCAGCAACCTTTCTCATGTATTTCATCAATTTATTATTTATCGCTTGGATATTGATGGAGTTACTGGGGTCAAGAGGATTTTCAAGATATGCTCTCTGAAGATGGCGTTGGAATTCTGGAACGAGATTTTTCTTCATCTTGATGGTTATTTTGTAAATGGAATAGCTTTTTATCTCTTTCTGAATGTTAATTTTTATCCTATATTTTATCATTCTGTGTTGACTGATTTCTATTTTGTTAATGACTTGGAAATAATCAATGTATATCTCCTAGTTTGGGCTTCTCCATGTCTATATTTGCTGTTGCATTATGGGGGTAAAGGGAAACCTGTTTATAGGTAAACGGGGTGATCCAATTTATTGGTAAGCGAGACTAAGGAGGCGGTACTATAGAATTTCATCTGACTACAAATGTCCGTTTTGTTATCCACTTGTAGGCTAGGTTAAGGTAACTGGATAGAGTACCTGGCGGAAGGAAGGAATCGAAAGAAAAATGGTAGTTATGTAGGTCTTTAATATTGGCCTAGGGCCACATCAGTTCGGGCAAGTGAAATCACTGAGTTTCGGATTCGTTTGTATGCGCACGTCCTTGTAAATGGCTATTAGTGTTAATAAACTCAGTGTTTCTTGTATCTCTCCTTTTCTGTCAGACTGTGGGACTGAATGCAAATGGACCGTGGATTGAGGTATTGTCTGACTGGCATGTTATTTCAATGTTCGATTTGTGTGACCAATTTCAAGATTTCATAGGGCCAACGGAGTGCTCAATTTGTGAGGTTCATTGCTCGCTTTACTTCACCTTATAATTGAGCGCTACCGCTTCTATTTTAACATAATGTTGTCAATTTTGAGGTTTTGGGCCAATGTAAAGTCAACCAGATATTGTCCCGTTTCATTTCGTTGTCACGTTCAGAACGTTCCCGTGCATGACTCATTAACTTGGCCGACTTTTGCATTGAAAACTCCCTTGGCGATGTTTAAATGTTATTATTTATTCGATTACCAATTAATATTTTGTGAATTACCTTTTTAATTCTTTTACATATCCATTAAATAATAACACTTTATACAGTGGATTCCGGGAAATGTGACCATATTTGAACAGCCTAATTTAGTCTTTTTTTTAGCGGCTGTTAAATTCTTAGCGAAATCTAACCCATTTTCTGTGAAGCCACAATACAGAAAACTGAGAAGGGAAGCTACTTTACAGATATACTATGCACTGCATGCCTGACCTAGTTTTGACATCCGAACGAGTTTTTCTAAGGTATAGAAAACCCTTAATTTTAATATGCGTTCGGAAAAATTAAACTCGTTTAACCAATGTAAATTGTAAAACTTCGTAGATATGGGAAAATGCTCCCTTGCTAGTATGTACTTACTTTCTTTGCCTTTTGTTACTTTTTGAATTGGTCTTAATTGGTAGCCGGTCATACTATACGGAATCCACTGTATACCAATATGTATCAATATTATATTTTGTAAATACAATATATTTCCATACGTTCTCGTATTCAAATCCCTCGTGTGTTTACTGCATTCCGTCACGTAGGCCGAATCTTTAAAATTGAACCTTCATTTATATCAAACAAATTTATGTGTACAGGATATATTATTTATATGCTATCTAGTTAACAATATAATATCTAGTACACATAACAGGTATCACAGTGAGGAAGGATTCATCCGCACTAGTGAAACAAGTCATCGACAGAATTTAAAAAATGAACAGTGTCTGTGTCCGAATCAGTCTCCTGGGAGTTAGTCTGCATACTGAACAGGATGTTTCCTTGCAGGCGAATTTGAGTGTTATGATCCTTTCCTTTTGCGCCATGGTATCATCACCTTTTCATTCGTCTGAGTGATAGAAGGGAGACTCGACGTTGAGAGTTCCAAATAAGCTTTAATATCATATAGGGTCACCTATTATGGGGTCGGCATAAGTAGGCCTTGTTTTGATTGCAAGGGGATCCTATCAGGGTTTGGTAAAGTGGCTTGCTTACAGGTTTCTTGACTTACGGTCCGAGGGGAATTAATCGATCAAGGTTTGTAAATAAAAGGCTCCTTTGTTACGGAATTAAACACTAGTATTTTATACCACTTTGAAATGTTTACACTTAAGTTAAAGATTTAATTTTCTCAACGCAATATGCTAAATCGAGTTGTAATTCGTACAGCGGTAAATTAAGAGTCTAATAATGGATCAATGAATAACTAAATGAATGAATCAATAATGTGTCAAAAATCATCATTTAAATGAATGTTCTCTTATTTATACCAGGCAGCATTTTGGAGGAGACGCGTAGCTCCGCCTTCCTTGGGTCGCTGAGGCAGTGATTAGCTACCTATCAATCCAACGGAGCCTGGGATTGGCTGAAATTATCCACTTCTTATCTTAATTTGAGGGTCTTTTTACATTAAGGTGAAAAATCTTTTGTCGCCGATTCTGTTCCCCATTCCAGACAGCTTTAATTGCTCTGTTTTCCCATCTGCTCTCACACTCGGGTGCGATAGCCTTAAATTGTGGTCATGTTTTAATCCAGACGTTCTAATTAGATTCCGCTGGTTCACAAACTGTCTCCAAACGACCTTATTTTATTGCTCCTACTTGGCAAAATGTGTATATAATTTTTTTTTCTCTCTCTCTCTCTCTCTCTCACCTCCGACTTTTCGAGCTATGTCGGCGGGGGTACCTCTTCTGGGAATCCCTGGTAGGGCTTCCCTTGTCGATTTGGTCGGAAACGAGGTTCCAGACTAAGTGCGTCATTCCTTCCTTTTTCTACTCTATCCTTCTCCTATTTTACTTTTATCCTATCTCTCCCACCTATACAAAAAGAAAAAAACAACAAAAAAAGAACATCCTCCTATCGTATCACTCCCTTTTTTCCTTCTATCTACACATAAGGACCTGGCAGCTACCTCAGGCGTCAGAAGAGAGGTTTTGGAACCTCTATAAACAACGCCAATCGACGCTCACTGGTTGCGAGAGATTAGGACTAGAGGTGTTCTAGGCGTTGGGGCACGATGAATAGGATGGGGGTAGTGCCCCATTAACCCCTTCCCTGGTGCGTAATTATTGACTATTCCCTGTGACCGTTGACAGGTGCCTCTGGTAGCATTGGTCCGAGGTGACGGCCCTTTGTTCCCAGGTTGTTTGCCAGGCTAATAAAAAGCCTTGGGTCGAGTCTCTTGGTGTGGCGGGATATCCATTGAACGCTGCTCCGAGATCTTGGCCGTCGTGAAGGGAACTAGTAGGAGTTTAGTACGGGGCGTGCTCCGTTTTTCACCTGGTGAGAAATCGATGGCCCCTTCGGGGACCGTCAGTGCTGCTTGGTTGGGAGCCACGGCACGCGGAGGTTTGACGACTCGGTCGGACGAACAGCAGCACATGGAGCGTACCTTCTGAAAGATCCGAGACCTCTCCGATGGATAAGCGGCAGCGACTCACAGGGGAGAACTCACCAACCCCCCTTTTTTATCATTGATTGGTCGCAAAGTATTGAGAGAGAGGGAAAGTTTTCAAAATGACCGGCAAGAAAGGATGAGGAGCTCTAAAATACACGTGCGCAATATGCCAGATAGATAAGTGGTGCGTGGACTTTCCGGAGGGGTGTTTTTCAAAATGCCACCCGGCCAGTTCCTGCACCCACTGTATTCTAAACGGCCAAATCAAGGAGCAAAAAGAAACATACAGGGCTTCCGAGGAAAGGTCTAGGAAGATAGAGGAGAAAATAACCAGCCTGGAATTGGAACACGCCGGAGGGATTCGCAGGCTAGAGGTCAGAATAGCAGAGCTAACGCCAAGCCCTCTAGTAAACACTGCATCTGCAGTATTACCCCCAGAGCTAGGTCCGCATGCTACGGATAAACCCTCACAGAAAAAGAAAAGGAAGGGAAAGAAACAGGAAGAAGAGAAAGTTGAAACAGAAGATAAAGTAGAAGCTGAAGAAGAGAAAGTTGAAGCAGAAGAAGAAAAGATAAAAACAAAAGAGTATATAACAAAGGAAGATAGGGGAGGGGAGATGAATAAGAAAAAGAAGAAGAAAAAGAAGAACAAGAAAAATAAGATGTAGAAGAAAGAGGGAACCGAGAGTTCGCTTCCGCAAAGAAAGCCTCAAACCTCTGCACGAAAATGTCCGAGGGTTACCCTTGTGGGCGATTCCCAAGCACAAGGTTTGCAGCTCCTGCTAGCGGCCCGCCTTCGCACTAGTGTAAAGGTATGCTGCCAGCCAGGACGGGGAAACCCCCACATCAGGGTAGAGGCTGAGAAATCTCAGATCTCCGAGAATTCAGTCGTTGCCCTGATGGTGAGTGGAAATAATCTCTACCTCCGAGTAGGCAAAGTAGGCCCCAGCGAGAAAATCCTCAGGACGGTCATGGGAGCCGTGGACGACTGCGGATTGAGAACTCGCAAACGGGTCTTTGTAGGGATGCTCCAAAGAAGAGGTCCTAGCCGGACAGCCCACTCAAGGAACGTGACCTTGAACCAGCGCCCGTCCGACTTCTGTACGGCGGAGGAGGTCTTCTTTCTGGACCCTTACTGCACCTTTTACGGTCGAAACGACGTTTACTAAAGGGCTAGAGTGCACCTTTCATTTAAGACAGAGGCTGTACTCTGTAACTTAATCCAGGATGTCGTAGAGTGGACGCAGAGGAGCGTCCGACCCAAAGTGAAGGCGGACATAAGACAGCATGCCCATGTCACTCCTGGAACGACATTCTTAGATGTGGCAAAGAGGGGCACTGCCACACAAAAGAAGCCGGAAAACGAAAGAGCGTAGGGAGTCCTACACTGGGGGACTCCCTGAAAATTCTTCTGTTCAATGCGAGGTCAATCAGGAATAAGTTTTTTGACCTCCGTGGCCTCGTAGCAACAGATGAACCTGAGATGGTGGCCATAACGGAGTCGTGGATAAAAACTTTAAGCCGAGGTTTTGAAGGTGAATTCACGATTTCCGGTTACCAGCTCTTCCTGAAAGATAGTCCAGACAGAGAGGTTGGCGATGTGATGTTGTATGTCAAGGATACTCTCAACTCGACGGATTGCAACATCGTATCCGACCATGAGCTACTAGGTGTTGACCTAGAGATAGGTCCTGCCAAATACAGGACCCCGGTGTTTTATAGACCTCCTGCCTAAGTTGTTAAAAAGGACAGAGATCTGTACAAGCTACTAGGAGAACTTGAGGAAGACAGAGTGTGTATCGTCATGGGTGATTTCAACACACAAGTTGACTGGGAAACCAGAGAACCCTGTGGCGAGAACGCACTACTCCTAGAGTTCGCGAACAATGAATTCCTCACTCAATGGGTGAGAGAGCCAACGAGAGGAGACAATATCCTCGACTTGGTTTTCACCTCTGAGGATGACATCGTTGAGGACCTCTCTTTTGGCGAAGAGCTCGGTTTCAGTGGCCACCAACTAATTAGATTTGTAGTCAAAGTCCCCAAGTCAGTGCCTGCAACTAGTAAATCGAGGAAACTTGATTTGAGAAGAGCAGACTTTGTAGGTCTACGCGCTGGACTGACTGACGCGAGGCTGTTGAAGACTCGTGGAACAGTTTCAAAAACACATTTATGAATCTTCAATCGCGTCTCATCCCTCTGAAATGCACCTGTCGGTCTTCTGTTTAACCAAAGTGGTTTAGTCGAGAAATCGGCCAATTGCTTAGGGGGGAGAGAAATGTGTACCGGCGATCGAAGATCTCGGGTGACTTTGACCAATACCGGAGGCTAGCCAGGAGAGTGAAGTCCAGCATAAGGGCAGCTAAGCGGTCTGAGAACTCCGATGTGCGAGATTCTGTAAAGACAATCCCAAGGAGTTCTTTGGATATGTAAACAGCCGTAAACCAATCCTTCGAACGATTGGCCCTTTGAGGAATGAGGAGAGGACATTAAAGCATTCAGATGCAAAAAATGCTAACCTCCTCAACGACTACTTCTCTTCAGTGTTTACTGAAGGGTGTGGTCCCATCCCCCAGCCAACGGATTCCTACTCGGGGTAAAAGCTGAAGGATATGGACTTCACTGAAGGAGAAATAAAAAAGATCACTGACCTAATGACGAATAAGTCACCTCGCCCGGATGGGTTTCTACCTAAAGTGTTGAAAGAACTGCGCGATCAAGTGTCACGACACCTGAGTGCAATCTTCAACATGTCAATCCGGACCGAATGCGTTCCTAGAGACTGGCGTGAGGTGGAGGTGACTCCTATCTTCAAGAAAGGAGACCGTAGCCAACCGTCAAACTACCGACATATCAGTCTGACTTCGATAGTCGGTAAACTCTTGGAAAGCTTGATGGTGGACAAAATGACTTCGCATTTAGAGTCAAACCTGCTACTGAGGAGTTCCCAGCACGGCTTTCGAAGGCAACGGTCATGCCTGACGAACCTTGTGTAATTCTTCCACTTTGTCTTCAGTGAGCACGATCGGGACAAGGCAGGGGATGTGGTCTACTTAGACTTTCAGAAACCTTTGATAAGGTACCACACCGCCGCCTTCTCCGGAAAGTGCCAGCGCTGAGCATAGACGGAAAAGTAGCCGACTGGATCGAGAACTGGCTAAGTTGCAGACGGCAACGGGTGGTGGTGAATGGACGGCCATCTGAGTGGGTGTTCGTTACTAGCGGGGTGCCTCAAGGTTCTGTCCTTGGACCACTACTATTCATCATCTACGTTAACGACATAGACGGTGAAATGGTTGCCAAGATTTTCAAATTTGCCTACGATACCAAGCTTGGTATGAACGTTGCAAAGGATGGAAATACTGCAAGCCTGCAGGAAGATCTTGGGAAGATTGGGGAGTGGTCTGATACGTGGCAAATGCCTTTTGACGTAAACAAATGCAAAGTAATGCATATTAGCCACAGAAACCCCCAATCTCACTATATCCTTATTGGCACTGCTATTGAATCCACCGACACTGAAAAGGACTTGGGTGTAACAATCACTAGTGGCCTCAAGTTCTCGAAACAGTGCATTGAGGCGGACAAAAAGGCTCAAAGGATGCTAGACTATATAAAGCGACAGTTTGGATATCGGAACAAAAAGATTGTACTGTGTTTGTACAACTCACTTGTCCGACCACACCTGGAGTATGCCGTACAATTTTGGAGTCCTTCATTCCGAAAAGACATCGCAAGATTGGAACGCGTGCAAGCCAGGGCAACCAAACTGATTCCCTCTATCATACATAAAAGTTATGAAGATAGATTAAGGGAATTAGATATGTCCTCGCTGGAGACCCTGAGACTACGTGGTCAGCTTATCGAAGTATTTAAAATACTTCGAGGCTTCGATAGACTGGACTACGGGTATATTTTCCAGCTCAGCGAGGGTAGAACAAGAAATCACTGCTTTAAACTTGAACTGAAGCGATACCACCGTGACCTGTGTGGGAAATTCTTCACTTACAGTATCTGCGGTAGTTGGAACGCACTTCCGACGGAAGTTGTCAACAGTGAATCCTGTTGACCAGTTCAAGTTAAGACTAGATAAAGTCTTGCGAAATCACCGTTAAAATCCTCGCGAGTGATCTTTGAGGTTGCTAACGGACATCTTCGAAGATTGCGCCAAAAGTACCCTCCTTGTATGGACCGTAAGGTCTTCTAGGGTACTTATTTTCTTTGTAGCTCCTTGTAGCTCTCTCTCTTTATCTCTCTCTCTCTCTCTCTCTCTCTCTCTCTCTCTCTCTCTCTCTCTCTCTCTCTCTCTCTCTCTTCTCTCTCTCTCTTCTCACTCTTCGCCAAGCCCTTCTCCTGCTAAGACGTGTTATCTCTGTGCTCCTAAAAAAAAAAAAGTTACTTTGCCTGTGCCCAAACCTCCGTGTCGTAAAATTAAAGAGATTGAAACTACATTCCGTGTCGGTTATATTCCATTAGCTCCATAAATTTCAATTCATTTTAAAAAATCTTAGTGAAATTTGACTGTGAACGCAGCCGGGCTTCATTTAATAAGGAAATATACGCTCCCTCAAACACTAATAACGTTAGAATATGTCGATTTTGTCTTCTAAATGAGGCATTCGAGCTAAAACTGACCAACGTGATTCATGAAGTTAGATCAGAGGTTAACTCTGTCGGGAGAGACGTAGAAGCAACGAACCGTAAGATTGACGAGCTGGCCAGTGGCGTGCGGGCATCTTTTGATAAGCCTAGGAGAAGCGAAAATCGCCCTCAGAGCCGCCGATCGAGCCGTATAGAGAAGAGTGACCCGCAATTTATTATAAATGAACAAGCGCGTATCTTAAACTCGTATAGACCGCCCGAACCTTAATTTAGGCCGGTTAGAAACGGGGCTAGACCAACGAGAACATCTCACCGTTTTGAAATTACGTGCTCTAATAAATTTGCCTCATTAACTCCAATCGAGGGAGAAACAGAGAGTATTCTAATCGGTGACTCTTTAATAAAGAACCAGGATTCTGAATTCGAAGCAAGAAATCCAGCTAAGCGAAAGAAAATCTGCCTACCGGGGGACAGAATAAACCACGTGGTTAATGAAATTAAAAGGCTGAACGAGCCATGTGAAGATCGAAGGATAGCTAAACCTGCATGTCAAGGATACACATGTAGATAAGTGTGTACCGTAGAGTTGAAATAGTTAAAAATATATCATATAACAAAAAAACAGCATGAAAAAAAGAGCATGATACACTAACGTTAGAATGTGTAAGCGGACTGGCCTTGAGCGGACCTTAAGGTCTTTGCTGGTTCTTATTTCTGTAGTTCTGTAGTTCTCTCTCTCTCTCTCCAACGTTATATCCAACCACGAGTTCCTAGGCGTTGACCTAGAGATAGGTCCTGTCAGATACGGGATCCTGCTGCTTTACAGACCCCCCTTCCCAGCCCGTTGAGAAGGACAGGGAAGTGTATAAGCTGCTGGGTGAGCTTGTTTAAGGCAGAGTGTGCATCGTTTTGGCGACTTCAACAGACAAGTTGACTGGGAAACCAGAGCAGCCTGTGGCGAGAGCGTGCTACTCCTAGAGTTCGCCAACAACGAGTTCCTCACTCAATGGGTCAGAGAACCGACGATTGGAGACAATATCCTCGACTTGGTCTTCAACTCTGAGGATGATATCGTTGAGGATCTCTTTGTAGGCGAAGAGCTCGGTGGCAGTGATCACCAGCTAGTTAGATTTAGCGTCAAGATCCTGAAGGTAAGGTCTATTGCCAGTCAATCAAGGAAACTTGACTTGAGAAGAGCAGACTTTGCAAGCCTTCGTGCTGGATTGACTGATATATGGCTAGCGGTATGCGAAGATGTTGAGGATTCGTGAAACAATTTAAAAAATAAGTTCATGAGTTTTCAATCAAGTTGCATCCCTCTGAAATGCACCCGTTGGTCTTCTGTTCAACCAAAGTGGTTTAATCGAGAAATCGGCCAACTGCTTAGGGAAAAGAGAAATGCGTACCGGCAATCGAAGATCTCGGGTGCCTTTGACGAGTACCGGAGGCTAGCCAGGAGAGTGAAGTCCAGCATAAGGGCGTATAAGCGTACTGGGGAACTCCGAGTGGCGAGACTCTGCAAGGAGAATCCCAAGAAGTTCTTTGACTATGTAAATAGCCGTAAACCAATCCATCGTAGGATTGGGCCCTTAGTGGACGAGGCGGGTGCATTAACTCAGTCAGATGCAGAAAATGCTAACCTGCTCAATGACTACTTCTGTTCAGTGTTTACTGAAAAGTGTGGTCCCACCCCCCAGCCAACGAGTTCCTACTCGGGGAAAAAGCTGGAGGATATGGACTTCACCGAAGGAGAATGAAGAAAAAGATCGCTAACCTAAAGACGAAATAAGTCCCCTGGACCGGACAGGTTTCTATCCAAGGTTTTGAAGGAATTGTGCGATGAAGTATTACGACATCTGTGCGCTATCTTTAAAATCTCAATCCGAACCGGATGCGTTCCTAGAGACTGGCGTGAGGCGGAGGTGACTTCGATCTTCAAGAAAGGAGACCCCAGCCATCAGTCAAACTACCGACCCATCAGTTTGACTTCGATAGTCGGTAAACTCATGGAAAGCATGATAGTGGACAAGATAACGTTTTATTTAGAGTCAAACCTGCTACTGAAGAGTTCCCAGCATGGCTTCTGAAGGCAACGGTCATGCCTGACGAACCTTGTGGAATTCTTCCACTTCGTGTTCAGTGAGCATGATCAGGATAAAGCGGTGATGTTGTGTACCTTGACTTCCAAAAGGCTTTTGATAAGGTACCACACCGCCGCCTTCTCCGGAAAGTGCGTGCACAGGGCATAGACAGCAAGGTAGCAGGTTGGATAGAGAGCTGGCTAAGTGACAGACGGCAACGAGTAGTGGTGAATGGACGGGCCTCTGAATGGGCGCCAGTATCTAGAGGTGTCCCTCAAGGTTCCGTCCTAGGACCACTACTGTTAATTATCTATGTCAACGACATGGACGGAGACATGGTTGCCAAAATCTCCAAAGTTACCGACGACACCAAGCTTGGTATCAATTTGGTAAAGAAGGGGAACACTGCCCGCCTCCTAGAGGACCTTCAAAGGATTGGGGAGTGGTCGGACACGTGGCAAATGCCTTTCAACGTGAACAAATGCAAAGTAATGCATATCGGCCACCGAAACCCCAAATCTCAGTACATCCTTAAGGGCACTGCTCTTGAATCGAGTGACACTGAGAAGGACTTGGGTGTAACTATCACTAGCGACCTTAAGTTCTCGAAACAGTGCATCGAGGCAGAGAAGAAAGCCCAAAGGATGTTAGGCTACATAAAGCTACAGTTTGGATACCGTAACAAGGAGATAGTACTTTGTCTGTACAACTCCATCGTTCGGCCGCACCTGGAGTATTCCGTACAATTTTGGAGTCCTTCGTTTCGAAAAGACTTCGCAAGGTTGGAACGCGTACAAGCTAGGGCAACTAAGCTGATTTCCTCTATCCGACATAAAAGTTATGAAGATAGATTAAGGGAATTAGATATGTTCTCGTTGGAAACCCGTAGACTGCGTGGTCATCTCATCGAAGTTTTCAAAAATACTTCGAGGGTTCGACAATGTTGACTGCCGGGATATTTTCACACTCAGTGAGAACAGAACGCGCAATCATGGCTTCAAACTTGAACTGAAGCGTTACAACCGCAATCTGTGTGGAAATTTTTTCACCTACAGTATCTGCGGTAAGTGTAACGCACTTCCAGTGGAAGTTGTCAACAGTGAATCTGTTGACCAGTTCAAGTCAAGACTAGACAAAGTTTTGAAAAGTGGCCGTTTAGGGACGCAAAACAATTGAGCAGCCATGTGCCCTCTCGATTGCTAGTGTAAAGGTACCATCTTTGAATGGACCTTAAGGTCTCCTAAGGTACTTTCTATCTTTGTAACTCCTTGTAACTTGTAACTCTCTTTCTCTCTCTCTCTCTCTCTCTCTCTCTCTCTCTCTCTCTCTCTCTCTCTCTCTCTCTCTCTCTCTTTGTGTGTGTGCAGTAATTGTACATTGCAATCATCTAATGTTTCGGCTGTATCCATAGCATTAATAATATGATGCCCCATCCTTTCTTTGGAGAGAAAGGGATAGTTGAGGGTGACGTTTAACGATTGAGCTGTGTTTATTGAAGGCGCTGACCCTGATGCAGTGATTCCTAACCTTTTTACTACCATACCTCCTCTACGAATCTGTCTTTTCCTCTACCCCCCCCCCTTTGTGTCAAATTGACATTCTCAGATTTTGAAGAAAAATGAAAAAGTGTTTTTAATCTCTTTATTGAGTGTAAATTACTGAGATATTTGGTGCTGATTCTTGCTACTATGTAGATCTTGAACAGGCGCGGATCCAGAGGGGGTGGGGGGCGATCTAACGTGGTGAAGCTCCACAAATTTCAGACTCTTTTATGTTTATATTTCTTTTTTAAGCCATACTTGTATCTTGATATTCGGAAAGAGTTATGTAATAATAGAGAATATATACCAAACAGTTTTTAAACGGTTGTGATAGAATGTATCACATGATACATCTCTAAAATACAGATAAATCTCAAAAATAATTATTAAATTCAGTATTAGACCTTAGCTGACGTCCCAAAACAACAATAAATCACAATTCATAATTTTCTGATGTGTGGAAGAAAAATCAGATCTGAAGAGTTAGTGCTCACTCTTGTTTGAGATAATGTAATTTATTAATTATCAATGTTGTGTGAGATAATGTAATTTATTAATTATCAATGTTGTGTAAGATAACCATTATTAATAATCAATAGCCTTTTCTTAGACTACTCAGAGGGAGGAATTCAGATTAGCCCCTTCCCCTCAAAATTTTTATCCTGGATCCGCCATTAAACTTGAATGTGTGGTTAAATGCCAGATAGGGCAAGCGTAAGTCTCTTTTAACATTCAGCCTGTTTCTGTACTTGGTCTTGACAGCAACAAGCGTGGAAAATACAATTTCACAAAGATACGTGGATCCGAACATAGAGGGTGCGGCAATAGGACTTTTTCGATTTGGAACGACAATAAAAAAGAAACAAAGCAAGATATCAAAAATATTTAGTCCGGATATGTACACTATATGCTATTACGATTCATTTTTTTAATAACCAGTTAATTGGCGGCGGTGAATAAAGATGCAGCATTGAAGTCTCTCTCGGAAGTTTTCTATTGACCTGCGAACCATGTCGCGTGGAATCCCAGCTATGTCCTGCGTTATTGCTGTCTTGAGGTGTTGCAAATTTCCTAGTTATTGTTGGTACTCTTGTGATTTCAGGTTCCTCGACCCGAACCAAATCACAAGGGGACAAATCGGGCGAACGTGGGGGCCACCCGAGTGTACTGTGTGAAATAATGCGAACTTTCGATCAGACATGTGTAGGGCAGCTGCGCGTTACCGTGCGGAATGACTGGAAGATTTGCTTTCACAATTGCTACATTTTTCAGGCCCTGCTGCGGTTTTAGGTCTTCCAGGATTTTTTTTCATTTAAAGAAGCTGACACTGTCTGTCTAAAGTTCAAAACCTAATGATGAATTGTTTTTCCATCCGGAACGGCATCATGACGCCCAAGCACAACCGTATCCGGAAGGCACGCTGCGTTGCTATCGCTGATTTATAATTCTTGACATACTATTCGACAACAAAAGCGCTATGCCTTTCACTCCACCCCATGTTGCTAACTAAAACTGAATTATTTTATAGGCCTAAAACAACCATGTCCACTGTTTTACCTTCCTCAAAGCCGATCAGTGTCCCTACAAAATCCAAATATCCTTATGTGAGAACTGAGGGTAAACACAAATGTACTTGTCCCAGAAGTTCTTAAGATCAAGTTCTTTGAAATCTTCCTTAGCTGTGGAGTTGAATATAAACACGAGCAAATTCTCTTACACTTCATCCGAAACAATCAGCTAGCTTACGTTAAAATGTTCCTGATGAATTTTGAAGCTTAATACTTCTCATCTATATCTGGAAAGTATCTGATGAATTCTGTTTTGAAGTCAGTCAGATGAGTGATTATTTGTTTCTTACTCTAAATGAAAACAGAATCCAAGTTAGTAAACCGGTTGTATTTCCCTGCTGAATTCCACAAGAGCAGAGGTCAAGTTTGGCCATGAAAGTTCTAATGGTGTCGTAGTGTGTGATGATGTTGGTGTTTTATCCTGGTAATTTATGATTAAATAGCTTTCAACGCTTCGAAGATGCCCAACAAATAAGCTAGAGATAGATGAAAATCTTAAAATTGGGACTTGTCATAGTGATCTGTTTTCTGCAGCGAATCTAGAAATATTGTTACTTCTTCTCTTAGTTCATAAAGCCAACCAAACCTGTTCTCATTTGATATATATCATACAACGTGTGAAAAGGCAAGGGTTTATGTTCAGATTACATATCCTTATACAGCAATTTGAAGAGACGACTGCTTAAGGTTTCACAGCTGTACAAATAAACGCCCATAAAGTCCACTACCTTGAAAGCCAATTTTAGGACATTCCTCATTTCAGCAGGTAAAGTTTTGGATGCTAAGTTTTTGTAGTGCCACATTGCAAGGTGAAATAGGATTGACAATGAAGCAACATCGCGCCTTGTGAGGACTTGGATGGGAAACTGTCAATTTTTAACTAAATGATCACTGTTAGGAAGTACTAAATCTAATATATTGTCCCCACTCGTTGGCTCATTAACAAATTTATTAAAAAAATTATCCTCAAAGCATTCTAGGAACCTGCCACTTGTTCTATCCCTACCTACCATATTTTCCCAGTCCACAGAGTTTAAGTTGATGTCCCCAATAATAACTGCATCTGTTTCACATCCCTTACTTATTTCCCTTATCATTAGTTCATCTATATCATCAGTCTGCCCAGGTGGTCTGTAAAAAGCTCCCAAATGCACCATTCTATTTTTACTGAACCTAATATCTATCCAAAGTGACTCAACTCCATCCTGCTTTATTGAAGTATTTAAACTTGAAACAATGTTGTTTTTTATATAGATAATTATTCCTCCACCAATTCTACCTGTCCTTTGACTAATGTACATATTATAACCCTGTAAATCAAATTCACTTATAGTGTCACTAAATTCTATTTCATTAATCCATGATTCAATAACACATAATATATCTATATCCTCATCGCTGATATAACTAAATAGCTCATCCTTCTTGTTTCTAAGACTAAGAGCATTTGTTTAGAAACAATTTAACTCCCCTATCCCTGAAGCACCTCTTTCAACCTGAATGACCTCACCTCTATTGCCTTGGAACCTTTTCTGTTATCTGCCAAGTCCATTCTACTTTCAGTACTATAATGTCCTCTCATAATTCCCTGACCACTATTAGTATCTAGTTTCCCGCCCGCAAAGACCTAATAACACGATCATACTCCTCCCACAACACATCTACCCCCTCCTACTCAAATGCAGTTCATCCATCGCATACATTTCTTTCATTCCAACAAACCTATCCCACACATCCACAAACATGACACCTTCCATCTCACACATCCTCCTCAGATAAGCATTCAGCACAATCGCACGAGACATCCATTCTACCCCAACATCCATTCTTGGAAGCAGACCTGTCACAACACCTTTCATTCTACTTTCTTTCACCTTTTCAATCAACCTCTTGTACCTCTCACATAACTCATATTCACCCACTTTCTTCACATCATTCACTCCTACATGTGTAATCACAACCGCATCCCTTGCACAGCCATGTTGATGACTTATTTGACTTCCTAGCCTTTATTCTAAATGCTTATGACCTCCCTTTACCAACCAATACGATCATTGAGCTTATTTGTTTATGTATTCAAAAATGTAAATTTAGTTTCAACGGCAAATTCTATGAACAAGTGTTTAGTATGGATATGGGTAATCCCTTATTTCCCTTATTGTCAAATTTATATATTGGATTTTTCGAAACTAGGTTGATCCCCCCTCTTTGATCTACACAAATTGTTTGGTTCCGGTATGTTGACGACATCTTGGTAATTTTAAACAACAGTTTTGACATCGATAGTTTTCTTTTAATTATCAACTCATTGGTTCCGTCAATTAAATTAACCGTAGAAAAAGTAGTAAATAAGAGCCTTCCATTTTTGGATGTCCTAATAATTAGAGAATCACATAGATTTAAATTTACTGCTTATAGGAAACCGACAAATAATTAATCTTATGTCCATTTTTATTCAAGTCATGCCAAAAATATTAAATCTGCTGTTTTTTCCTCCATGTATCTTAGGGTTCGTCGAATATGTAGTCCCGACTATATAGATAAAGAATACACAAAAATTGAAGATATTGCTACCAACTCATGCTACCCAAAGTACTTTCTACAAAAATGTATGAATATAGCCAAAAAAACATTTTATAATTGTAAATTAGAGACAATAGACTCTCGTAAAAACCTATTAATTTTACCCTATCATGATAATTTCATGTCTGTAGTGCCCATTCTAAAACAACTTAAATACAATCATACATTAAAAAATCTCTTAATAAAGCATAGCCCCAATAATGATAATAATATAATTTACCGAATTCCATGTTTAGATTGTAATCTAGTCTATGTAGGCCAAACTTCTAAAAATGTTTTCATAAGGACCCAACCACACAAAAATGCAGTAATTAAGGGATATCTAAATAATGCCTTAGCTGTCCAAAATTCCAAGATGGGACACGGAATTAACTGGTCAAAAACTGATACTATAATCTATAGTAATGATTTTATAAAAAGTAATATCCTGGAATCATTTTTAATCTCCCATACAAAGGAGAGTAATCTGAACATTAGCCCAGGGATGTTTTCGCTAGATCCAATTTTATCACTTTTTCTAAAATCCGACTTATCTGATAGCAGTAAAATGTTGACCTCATAGGACACGTGCTTTGTATAAATACTGGGTGTCTTATTTTTCTTACCATTGAGTTTGAAAATGTCGAATAGACGAAAGTACTAACTCCAATCCGCTTTTTATTCAGTTTCCTTCCGTGGTACATATTCATATATATATATATATATATATATATATATATATATATATATATATATATATATATATATATATATATATATGTATCGAGAATTATATTTGCAATAACGCAATTGTAATTATGCGGTTAAGAAGGCAATGTTATGGCTAACTAAGCTCTTCATCAAGTCATCGGAAGGAGCTCTTCTCAAAATCACGAGAGAACTGCTCATGAAAACGATAGTAATTTTGAAAAATCTGACTAAGCTGTTCATTCTTCTGCCTTAGAAGATATGTCTATTATAATGTTGACAGAATTTACTCTTAGAAATTTACTAATTAGTTTTCGGGCCAAATGTTGAACTTTAGAAAAGTGGTGGTCTTAGTTCAGAGTGTATTGCTCTTAACTCTAGAACACAAACTCCGGGTGATTTCCACCCGACGCTATGTACACCTACGTGGGCACAGGATGGGTAGTGAACCGAGGGGAGCGTTAGTGCATATAGCTTCAGTGCGCGTTGTGTTGTGGTCGAGAATGTGTGTGCTACAGAGCTCGCTGCCTGGGATTTCTCCACAGAGTCTATTTAGCGTGATTTCCACCCTACGTTTGTGATACACCCGAAGAGGAGATAGACTACATTATGAACATCACTGGTGCATTACCAGAGACAAGTCATGAGAGTGTCAGTGAAGATGAGGGACATGAAGATAACCTAGAATTTGAAGTTGTGTATGACAGTGATGTTGACGAAGAGTATGTTCCGGAACCTAGTGATGTTGACATGTCTAGACGGCCACCTGCACGGAAAAAAAACACGGCGTACGTCAACTTCCAAACGCCGTGCTGCCTCTCATGCTACCACCCCTGCAGCTAGAGTTGTCGACCACAGGTGCTTTCAGCCACAAGAACAGCAACAGAAACATTATTGCACCCTTTACTCCAGGGCCAACACGGGAATCACGGAGTGCTGACACCCCAGAAAAATGCTTCACATTCAGGGGCGGATCTAGGATCAAAATTTAGGGGGGCTAAACAAAATTTCCTTCTCTGATAAGTCTGAGGTATAACACTCAACTAAATAAAAGATTTTCCAGGTGGCTTTGTATTGTAAAATAAAGAAATATCAATATAACTGTATAAAAATAGCAATATAAAAAAATAGCATTATAAATATAACGATAGCAAATTGATATTCGCTATTTATTATTTCACACGAGCATCAACCTCCTGATTCTTTGGGTAAATAGGTTGATTACAATGTCTATTTTAACTTCTTTTTTTGTGAACAGCGAATAGTGCCAGGCCGTTCAGGTGTTATTGACTTATGGCATTCCTTAAATATCTTTTCAGATGTTTCAGGGTTGAAAATGAGCGTTCAGCTTCCGCGTTCGAGATTGGGAGCATATTCAGAACTTGGAGGAGCTTGGCCAGGTTAGGATACATTTGATCCTGGGAGTGAGTAAGGGCATCTCTAATGGGGTCAAATTTGACTGTTGACTATAACCAGCGCTCCATTTCTGCCTTGACAGGGCTCAAGACTTCGATGTCAGCCTCGTATACTTTTGCCGCACTAATTAAAGCAGCAAGATCTCCGTTTGTGCCTCTGAGCAGATTTTTGATGTTGAATGCGACCGGAAAAGTCAAGGAAAGGAACGTAGACAAATCAGCGATTATATTCTTCAGCTGTCTGGAATGGTACATTTGTCGCTGCGTTTGTTGTTTGTAAATTCGAGGCACTGGAATGGTATAATGTGCTGAGACGATCTTCTGAAAAAGCTCCTCAGCCTTCTTGAAGACGTCATGGAATCTGATCAGAACAGCTTCCCGGGTGTTTTGAGATACGCCACGTCTTCATTAATCGTGGCGTATACTGAAGTTACGAAACAAATGGAGGCTTACCCGTTCATTAAAATAACAGTCGCCTCGCCCATCATGATAGCAAAAACTCCAGAAACGGATGAAACCACCTTCTCTAGCACCAGCTTCCCTGCAAACCAAGATGTAATAAATTAAACTTCGTTCTTTGCAATCTAATAATCTTTGGGTATGTATGTGTGTATGCCACAGTGTATTTTTTAAGCTAAATTGATAGAATAAAGTTAGGAAGGGATAAAGAAAATAAAAAAGAAGAGAGTAGAGAAGATTAGAGACTAAGGAAACAAATAAGGAAGGGAAGAAGATGAGATTAATATGACGTTTTATTTCTTTATTCCCGATTACTTTAATCTATGATCCAATCTCAATAGTTGTCTACTATATATACAGAGGTGGGCACTAAATACATTTAAAGTATTTAAATATTAAAAACATAGAAAAATGTATTTAGATACTAAATACATTTTGAAAATGTATTTAAATACATTTTTAAATACATTTCAAATACATGATATATAATGACAATCGATAAGGATCATTGGTATCTGTAGGGAAATCGACCCTCTCCCTTCTCTCTCAGTTGAGACATTGGACGTTGACCGCAAAACATCTGGGCCAGGCACCTTGGGTAAATCTCGTAACCACAGCCCCTCGCCACTCGTCCCTATGAAAAGCAGAACGGTTTAAACTGCAAGATCTCCCTTAAGAGTGTATATTCAATTTCACCTCAAGTACGAAATTGGAGACGCATTTCTCTAAAGCTCGAAGGGCCAGTTGGGCCAGAGGTAAGATGTGAGAAAACCCGTTAGAGTAAGAACCCTCCTGTGGCCCGTCCACAAGCCACTACCCTCCTACCCCTACCACAATGGGGTGACGAGGTACAAATACCAAACACTTGGAAAAAACGTGGTAGAATCCGTGAGTCAACCAGGCTACGAAATCCCCTGCAAGAGAGGCCGGGCTACCAAGGGGACTAAGAAGCAGCTCATCCTCCAGCTAGTCCCTGGTTATCAAAACGAACTTTAATTTAACTTGTTCAAGTTCAACTTATTCTCGTCAGAGAACCCCCCCCCCCCCGAGTATCCTCGCCCTTGAAGAAGAACCCTCCCGAGTTCAGTCCTCGCCCTTGAAGAACACTCCTATCTCGAGTACACTCCTCGCCCTTGAGGAATTCCGAAACGAAGAAGAAAAAGCTCCCCCTCGAGCCCGTTACCCGGTGGTCACACCAAACTCTAAGTTAACTTGGTTTAAGTACCAAGTTCAACTGATTCTCGTCAGAGAATCCCCCCCCACACACACACACTATCCTGGTGTAGCACAAAGCACCGTGATAGTCCTCGCCCTTGAGGAATTCCAAAACGAAGAAGAAGCTCCTCCTCGAGCCCGTTCCCCAGTGGTCACACTGAACTCTAAGTTAACTTGGTTTAAGAACCAAGTTCAACTTACTCTCGTTAGAGAGACCCCGCCTATCCTGGTGCATCCTAAAGCACCGTGATAGTTCTCGCACTAGAAGAATACCCCTCCCGCCCCCCGAATACCGTGTGGACCCTCCATCTGCCACACTCGCCAAAGTCCCTTGTGACTGTCAAGTTATCCCGTCCGCTGCCAACCATCTGGTCGAGGAACGCGTCAAAGAACCCGCCGGATTCCTGAGGTGTCTGGGCTCATTGAGTTCAAGGTCAGACCTTAACCCGCCGCCAGAGCAAACAAGATATTTGAACTCCAGTAGAGACAATTAGCCTATTTCTTTTATATTGAAGTGAGTAACGAGTTAACCAGCATTATACTGTGAAGTTATAAAGCCTTCCTTAAGAATTATTGAATGCCGTATTGTGCCTTTAAACTCGTAATATTTCTGTGGTTTAGGCTTATTTTTGTTTTGTGTTTTAATTAAAGTTTTAGTTTGTTTAACAATTTTGTTTATTCTAACCTCGAATCGCTACGTTGGCACAGAGAACTTTTAAAGTTTTAAGAAGTCAAAACCCTAAATAATAATAATCAGATCACATCTATAGCACTCTTAGAGAGATATAACGTTAATCAAGGAGTAGTAGGTAAACAACCCATACGTACGAACATCCTTCCATCACTCGGTCCTTCCTTATACGAACGACATAAATATTTTGGTGTCAAGGTGCTGGGTGTTTCCTATACCACGACATTAAATATTTAGTGTGAGGTGTTGGGTGCTTCATATTCCACGACAGTATCACAACCCCAAAAATATCCATTAAAATGAAATTGTATATTATAATTACTAATGTAGGATTTGATGAGAATTGGACTTAAGTACTACAAAAAAAATAGAAGTTACATAGAATGAAATTTAAGTTAGCTATTTATATCAGCATAACATTTAAGTAATATCAGTTGCTGAAATGTTTCGTCAGATAAAGAACTACGTTTTGGAGATAAAGTCAATCCTCCTAAAGAGAAAAGCCGTTCCACAGGAGTTGACGATGGAAGGGTGGTGTTGTATATAATAAATAACTTTCTTATGTTTGGGTATCTATGTAAACTTTGAAGTGTTCTATTTAAATCCTGAAGGTGACTGAACAATTCTAAATCTGCGGTTGATCGTGTTTGAGTGGGTTTTGGAAATCCAAAATAATCGTCACTGTCCGATACACCACTGGATGATTCAGCTTTGGGTCCCTCAGCTAAATTCTCAATCACTTGAATCATAATATGTTTAACAGAGTCTTGGTGGCTTGAACTGTCCCATCAAATACTGATATCTAACCAGCGGAGTTTAAAGAATGGATAGTTTGTTGATGCAATAGTGGCATCTGTAACGCTGGCTTCATTTTTCAAGGTCAAATAAGATCGGTAGCGTCTTCCAAAGCCCTTAATGAGTGCACTTAGAAGAAGTTGGCTAAATTTCAGAAAACGTCACTGAAGGCTCTTCAACTTTTTCTCCACAGTGAGCAAGGTAGGGAGCAATTCTCGATAAAAACAGTTTTGTTCTCCCTGTAGGCGATCAATTGCTACTGCAATAGGAGCTTCTGAACATTGAAAGTTCAAGGGGCGTCATGAGTTGATGTAATTTCTCCTTGTGTTTTAAAAGTAATGACAAGGCATCAAACAGAGTTCCACCTTGTACTGCAAGGCACCTTTAATGAGCAGTTAATAACAGTTTTGATAATCTCTGCTGATTTTAGGCGACCGCTTTTGTTCCATAATGCTAAGCATTTCCCCATCGCAGCATGATATTTGTAAAAGAAGATATTTTCAGTGCCTGTTTTGCATCAGTTGTGGTGACGAGACTGACTGTGTGTGAAGTACAACGGGCATGATTAGGTAGGCTGAAGCTGCATGGGTCAGACAAAAGGTCTTTTTCCTGATCTAAGGCACTTCTCATTAAGAAACTATCCTCCAGCTCGTGATCTTCTTTACCTACCTGGATTCCATCTTCTGAATCTGTGGACACATTTGCAGCAGTGACTCCAAATTCCTTAAACGCTTTAACAAAATTAGAGCCGTTATCAGTGCGGTGCTCATGAATTTATGCAGGGGGATATCGTATTCATTTATAATATTCTCCATATGTTCAGCAATCTTGATGTAGTAATGTTCTCCTTTGAAGCGACAACATGCCAATACTCTAGTGTGACGGACAAGAGCAGCTATCTCAAGCTGAAAAAAATGAAATACAGTCCAATGTTTATCTCATAAATGTTTCCATAAATTTTACATATTAATGTAATCGAGTTAAATTACACCAACAAATAGGTCTGCTTTCATCCAAGAGCTGATAACTCCATAATTGTAAAGACATTTTCAATTTCATATTTCATAAAGAGCAAAATCTTAACATAACCAATGAACTGTAACGCCCAAAAAACTACGGTGACGAATTGACCAAATGTCTGCAGTTAGACATAAGTAAGAGGTGTTGTCTAGTTTATTGTTCAGTAGAGCTCTTGTCACTTTCTCTTCTTCTATAAGATTTCGGCCTAACGTCTACCTTTAAATAACGTCAACTGAAGAATTTAGACCTGAGGTAGTGGAATGTGTGATTATTGTGAGTGAAATTGATTTTCACAGTGAAATGAGAATATATGGTATGCATATAAAATTTCATATATCAAATCTAGCTATATGAGTATCTTATAGCTATATAGGACTGTACATTAATCCATAAATATATTATTAGTCCTTCATATTTAGAATTACATAGTAAAATATTGACTTTCAGTATTGTTAGGAATATATACATTATCAAGCCTTATTTCTTACATTTATGACGGGCAGGCATGCTAGTTTTGACATAATTATATACATATATTGCTATAATAACTAAATACATTGTTATAGGAATTCATGTAATACCTACATATAATCGATCAATAATTGTACTAATTATTCATGAAAACTTTGTATTCAATAATATCTTCAATTAAATGATAGCGCGCTTTAAGAATATATGCATCTGGATTCTTATGAAATTAATGCAATATATTAACCTCTGTTGTTTGTATATGTCTTCCTTTATTTAACCTCGTTATATAGCTTACGTAGTGACCAATGATCCGAACGTTTTAGTATTCAGTCGTTATAAGAGTTTAACTGTACTACTAATACTATAATTAGAAACAACATTTGTAACTCAGAATTCACCTTTAATAAATCTCACAAAAACCGGTTACTCCATGGTTGATAGGAAATGCACACCTTGTATGATAAAATCTGCAATCAGCTCACCAACAACCGATTGTTTGACCTTCTTAGTATTCACTGCAAAACACTCCGGCAATGTCTTTACTTTAACACCGCTGCATGAAAGACCATCGTCTAATACTGAACATTTTCTTTTTGAATCTTTTCTTTGAGCTGTCACGTAGTTATCCGCTTTTTGCACCAAAGCAGGATGCTTTCTCTGTTGATAAATGTACATGATCAGATAATTGAAGGACATTTGTTTCACGTTAAATTCAATCAGCATATACTATAAATAAAGCTGTTGCAAAAGGAAGCAGGTAGGTTCGTGCATGGTAAACCTACGCTCCTTATCATTATCGTTAGCTACTAGCAATTTTGCCATTCTTTTAAAAAAAGAAATAGTGAAACTTGTCAATTCAATTAAGTGTCATAAAATTAGCTTTGATAAATTCTTACCTTGAAATGAAGGCGTAGATTGGAAGTAGCATTGCACACCGTAGAGATTTCGCTATTGCATGATGTACATACACACTCCACTTTTTTTCCGTCGGAAGATTTCACTCTAAAAAATTTAACATCTAGATTCTTTATCTTCTTCGTATTTATTATTGTCTAATCTCTCCATTTCACACTCTTTCGAAGAAGCTGAAGTTGCCATGCAGCAGTTGAAATAACGCTGAGCACTCTCACTATACAACTGTGACCATCTGTTAACTGAATTTGAACGGATACAAGCAATCTTCCCTAACCGGCTCACCCAGTCAACCGTTTGTGTCATACAAGTTGTGACAAGTTAAACATGCATTACACGTTCTTAACAGCTATATAAACTTATTATCAGTAAAGTATTTGAAAAAGTATTTAAATACTGCCCACGTCTGTATATATATATATATATATATATATATATATATATATATATGCTGATGAAAGTGCAGTTCTTTTCTGAGGTTGTGAGGAGCGTCATTAAGTCAGAATCGCCTTCATTGGCACGGTAGCGCAACAGGGCTTGGAAGACTCTTTATCCAGTCAAACTGGGAACAGAGAGATACAAAGGGCAGTCATTACGCTGTCCTCGATGGGGGAGCATGTTGTGATCACAGAAGAGAACACTCGATTACTAGAACTAGCATACGACGGTTTCTTTCAACTTGTATTTGCTTCTTTGTGGTAATGATTGCGTCGATGACTTTCGAAGGGTCAGGCATGATGTCGAGGAAGGCTTTCATTTGGCTCATGGCTGCAGTGTGGTAACTTTTCTGGTTGTGATTTGTTGAAACTTCAAGGGATTTCTTTTACTTGTACATAGGCTCCAAAACAAGACATCTAAGTTTAACCTGATTTCTAGTCCCAATAGAGACTCCGGCAAAAAGCACACAAGCAACGCAGTATCCTACATTTTTCAAGATTGAAAACTTGAGCCATCTGTATTTTGAGCACCACGTAGGCTGGGACCACCTCTTTTGATCACCATCATAGTTCAAGGAAGATCCTCGATAGCTAGGGCTTTCTGGTGGTTGATGGCCATCTTCTTATCATTTGTTCCGTTCTTCCCAACGAAATTAGCAATGTCAAGTCGCGGTGCAACTACCACCTATCCGTGACGAGTGAGGGACATCAGTAGTCTTAATCTTTGGAGCATCTGCCTATGTGGTGGCATTATCTTGTTGAATGCGTTTAGCCCGTGGATTAAAAAATGCTGTGATTTTTTGATGTTTACTTGATCGCTTCATTTCAATGTACCTGAAAACAAAAATAATTAAGAAAACAAACAAGGGAGAGCAGTGAGCTGCTGACACGTTAAAACAAACTTTAACTTAATAGTTACAAGGAAAGAAGGTACCCTAGGAGACCTTACGGTCCATTCAAAGAGGGTACCTTTGGACTAGCAATCGAGCGGGCACATGGCTGCTCAATTGTTTTGCGTCCCTAAACGGCCACTTTTCAAGACTTTGTCTAGTCTTGACTTGAACTGGTCAACAGATTCACTGTTGACAACTTCCACTGGAAGTGCGCTCCACATACCGCAGATACTGTAAGTGAAAATATTTCCACACAGATTGCGGTTGTAACGCTTCAGTTCAAGTTTGAAGCCGTGATTGCGCGTTCTGTTCTCAATCAGTGTGAAAATATCCCGGTAGTCAACATTGTCGAACCCTCGAAGTATTTTGAAAACTTCGATGAGCTGACCACGCAGTCTACGGGTTTCCAACGAGAACAGATCTAAATTCCCTTAGTCTATCCTCATAACTTTTATGTCGGATAGAGGAAATCAGTTTGGTTGCCCTAGCTTGTACGCGTTCCAACCTTGCGATGTCCTTTCGAAACGAAGGACTCCAAAATTGTACGGCATACTCCAGGTGCGGCCGAACCAGGGAGTTGTACAGACAAAGTACTATCTCCCTGTTACGGTATCCAAACTGGCGCTTTATGTAGCCTAACATCCTTTGGGCTTTCTTCTCTGCCTCGATGCACTGTTTCGAGAACTTGAGGTCGCTAGTGATAGCAACGCCCAAGTCCTTCTCAGTGTCACTCGATTCAAGAGCAGTGCCCTTAAGGATATAATGAGATTTGGGATTTCTGTGGCCGATATGCATTACTTTGCATTTGTTCACGTTGAAAGGCATTTGCCACGTGTCCGACCACTCCCCAATCTTCCAAAGATCTTCCTGCAGGCGGGCAGTATTTCCATCCTTTGCAACGTTCATACCAAGCTTGGTATCGTCGGCAAATTTGGAAATCTTGGCAACCATGTCACCGTCCATGTCGTTGACGTAGATGAGGAATAGTAGTGGTCCCAGGACAGAACCTTGAGGCACTCCGCTAGTAACGGGCACCCACTCAGAAGCCTGTCCATTCACCACCACCCGTTGCCGTCTGCCACTTAGCCAGTTCTCGATCCAGCCGGCTACTTTTCCGTCTATGCCCAGCGCTCGCACTTTCCGGAGAAGGCGGCGGTGTGGTACCTTATCAAAGGCAACATGAAAGTCTAAGTAAACCACATCCACCGCCTTGTTCCGATCGTGCTCACTGAACACAAAGTGGAAGAATTCCACAAGGTTCGTCAGGCATGACCGTTGCCTTCGGAAGCCGTGCTGTAAACTTACTTATCAATACACAGCTATATGCACTCCTTAATTAAACAACTGCACATGAAGCGTATTAAACTCAGACTTTCCTTACCCTATCTGAATTCCTTTTTTTATACCACTGACAGCATTCAATAACTTTCCACGATATACCAAGCGCACGAACGTCTAGAATCTGCAAAAAAATCCAGAATATTCTCTAAAAATCTTCGCGCGCACAAACGCGTATAAGTCAAAAGAAGAAGATACTCGTAAATATGGAATCAATTATATTCTTACATTTATGCTTGCCTATACTTGTATGCGCCAAACGCTACCGATCACTTTCAATTGAATTGGCGGTAAGTTTTCGCCGGATATGATTAGACCTTTCACTGGTGAAGGAGATGTCGTGGCATGGATTAAAGAAGTTGAACTTGTTGCCAAATTGAAAAAAATATCGGATTTAGCTATTTTTTTGCCGTTGTATTTTGAGTGTCATGCGCTTGTCTTGTATTTGGAATTGGACGAGGAATCACAATCTGATCCTGATATGATCAAGGCTAAGTTGAAAGAAACTTTTGCCGATGGTGTTTTTCCTGCTTGATAAGACATTGGTTTGGTCTTAATTGTGACCCTCGTATCATGTCTAAGATTCTTAAAACTGTGCTAGCTAAGCGAGAAGATATTCGAGAGGCAACCATTTCATATATTGATGACATTTGGGTGGATAACCCTAGAGTCTCACTTGATTCAGTTGTTAAGCACATGAATAGGTTTGGGTTGATCGCTAAGCCTCCTGAACCGTTGAACGGTAGTGTATAAATTAGAGTTGAAGTTGCCACTTGATGGTGGTGAGCTGTGGTTCAGGAGAAGTAACAAAGTACCGGAAGTTGGAGAAAAGTTAACTAGAAGGGAATTGTTTTCAATTTGTGGATCAGTCGTTGGTCATTACCCAGTGGCTGGCTGGCTGAGAATTGCTTGCAGCTATGTAAAGAGAAGGGCAGAACGGTCACACTTGGATGATCCAGTGGGTGATGAAGTAGTCAGAAGGTTGAAATAGATAATAGATAAAAAAAATATAATTATCCAGTGCGAGGATGTTGGAACGTTCCTAATTGGAACAGCGGTGATATATGGTGTGATGCAAGCAGCATCGCTATTGGTGTAGTTGTTGAGATAGGTGAGGAGATCGTTGAGGATGCTGCATGGCTGCGTAAGAAAGATAATTTTGTAGAGATCGGATTATGTAAGAGGTAAGCTACTGGCACCAAATTGCAGGATTCAATAGGTTCAATGAAAACCCACACAAAATGGACGTGCGGTGGGATTATTAAATCCCAGCATAGTCCACTCATATAAAATAAATGTCTAAAATTGGAATAAAGAATTAAGAAAGTATAGATTAATTTGCATCTAGGAATTTAAATACAAAAATAAGGAATGTAATATATTTGTTAATGTATATATATATATATATATATATATATATATATATATATATATAAAGGGTATTCCAATAACTTGAACCGATTTTAAATGTGAGTTAAGTTTAAGCGTGTAATGATTTTTTTCGTTTTCTTTCAGATTTATCAACTTCACTCTTTGGCAATTTCAACCATGGAAAGATTAGCAATTGAACAACGTGTTAAAGTTATCGAAGCCTGTACGAAAATTGGCGTTCAAACAGAAACGCATTTCGGGCACTTCGCGATTTTTTTTTGTCAACATAATCGACCAACCGAGAGTGCAATTGAGAAAATTGTTCGTAAACTCAAACAAACTGTATTTGTGGTAGATATGAAAACGCCATTGCATGCTCGTTTACGCCATTCAGCTGAAAACATTGCTGCAGTGCGCGAGAATGTGGCCGAAGATCCAGACACCTCTATTCGCCATCGCGCGCAGAAATTGAACCTCTCCACAACAACGTTACATCGAATTTTGACAAAATATTTGTCTCTACACGCTTAAAAAATTCAATTGACACAAGAACTGAAGACTGCTGACCATCTGAAGTGCCGTACATTCGTCAATTGGGTGCACGAGCAAAGACAAGCCAATGATGATCTTTCGTAAAAAATCATGTTTAGTGATGAAGCCCATTTTCATTTTTGTGGATTCGTTAATAAGCAGAATTGTCGCATTTGGGCTGATTAAAATCCCAGGAAGATTGTTGAAAAGCCACTGCATCCACAAAAGGTCACTGTTTGGTGTGCATTTTTGCGAGCGGAATCAGTGTGCCGTATTTCTTCGAAAATGATGCCGGGAATTCTGTTACGGTGACAGGCGAGCGATACCGTGCCATGATAACCAACTTTTTATGGCCTGAATTCAATTCTATGGATGTCGAAGATCTGTGGTTTCAAAAGGAAGGCGCCACATGCCACACAGCCAATGCAACAATGACTTTATTGTATGAGAAGTTCCCAGGTCGCATCATCTCTCGAATCAGAGAGGTCAATTGGCCACCACGATCGTGTGACTTGACGGCTTTAGATTTCTTCCTCTGGGGTCATCTCAAAAGTAAGGTCCATGCCAATAAGCCAACAACAATTCAACAGCTGAAGGGTGAGATAATAAGGCATATTGGTGAGATTGAGGAACAACTATTCAGAGACGTCATCAAAAGTTTTGACCATCGAGTGGAGGTGTGCCGCCGAAACCTTGGCGGACATTTAGGCGATATTATTTTTCACGAATAATTGCCATAACTCAAATAACATGATCCAATAGTGAAATCAATATATTTTCACCGATAACACTGTTTCATTTACTGGTAACTTCGATCCGTCTTAATGGAACACCCTATATATATATATATATATATATATATATATATATATATATATATATATATATATATAAGGCAAGTGACCTTGAGAAGTGAGCGCGAGACAAACAATGTACGAACGCGCGAAAGGTCAAAATGACCTGTGTCACTAAGACAAACGCGTAAACAAATTTTCGCGTCAAAGAATAGATTTATCAAAAGACGAAAGTCTACGAAACACCTGTGTAAATATACACGCTAGCCAAAAGGAATTGTATCACAAAGCTGTGACAAGCACATCCTGTTATATTGAGAAAACTTGGGATATGCAAGCAATTCGACTTACACAGATTTCATTAGCTCCGCCTGTGGGGTGGAGAACGGTGATTCCTGGCTACGCCCTCTAGGAAATAAGCATATATATCTATCTATCTATATATATATATATATATATATATATATATATATATATATATATATATATATATATATATATATATATATATATATATATATATATTCTGAGCACCTCAGTTAAGAAAACTAATGTATTGTTAAGTTACTAGAATGCAGTCGTTAAGAAAATTATCTCGTTCACGCTCCCCCTTTTAGTTTACCAAGTCTTATCACTCCAGAATTTAATACTTCACGTTGACTATATATAGACTGCTAGTCACCCGTAAAGTAACTTCGTGACTTGTCGCTTCTCCCGTTATAGGCCAATATTAGAATAAAGTATATCTTTGCAACCTCCTTCTTTACCTCGATTACTCCGACACCTTCGGTGAGCCTATGGGGGCTAGATAAAGATTTCTCTCTCGTTGTTTGATAGGCTGGGTTATGTGATCAAACGAAAGTTCCTTAGGATGAAGGAAAATATTGAGCTGGATTCTTTATTCCGTTGTAAATTGCGGGAACATGTCTCGAAAAGGCAAATGGTAAGGATGACTTCTTTCTTCTTGAGTAGTGATTGCTAATCCTATCTATATTTCTTTTTTTTTCTTTTTTTTAAGGGGAAAAAGGGTACGGCTTGCGATTACTCCTTCCCTCTATACCCCTCCCACCGTCGGGGGGCGGGAGGCACAGAAGAGGAGGAGGCCCGCGGCCGACTTGCTCCTGGAGAAACTCCCCACACTTCTGACTCTCAGTTCAAGTGAACCGATAGTGAAGTGCTTAATAGGAAGTCCGGAACAAGCTTTAGAAGAGGGTTTATATTGGGAGACGGAAAGGTTTGAGTTAAAAGAGGACAGATTTGCGAGGAGGCATATTAAGCAACATCGGTAGTCAAAGGTGGAAAGGGTGGAATGTCCTTGCCCGATGGACAAGGGGGACCTGCTGAATAACGTGGATTCCGAATCACCGTCATGCATTTAATCATCATTCTTACTTCCTTTCTCACACTTTTAGCACCTATGCTCCTCATACAGAAGCGGGAGGACCACCTAATCTCTGTTCCCTTATTCTCTTCATCTTTCATTCATGTGCTTATTGTAGCATTTATGCCGTTTTGAGTTATCTTAGCTCTGAACTCTGAGCTTTGTTTATGTATTGTTATGTTATTTGATTTACTTTCCTCACTTTGTTTCACTTTCTCTTGTTGTTATCACTTTTTCACTTTAGTTTCACTTTGTTCACTTGTTTTACTATTAATTTTCACTTCACTATCATTTTTGTTAAACTTTTTAATACTATAGTTCACTTATTACACTTTTAGTTTACTATGTTCATTTTATTTCTGTTTTACTGTTAACTTTCACTTCACTATCACTTATGTTAAACTTTTAATATAGTTCACTTATTACACTTTTAGTTAATTTTGTTCGCATTATTTCTGTTTACACTTTTGATATGTGTGTCTTCTTAGTCGGTTGTTTCTTCTTATTTAGGTTGTTTAAATTCGGTTGTCTTATTAGGGTATCAATCTGGTGTCTCGTTTGGTTATTTCGTTAGTTGGGTTTGTATATAGTCGGGTAAATATCTTTATCGTTAGGCTCGTTCCTTCTCTCTTTTTTATTTCTTTTTTTTTGTCAAAATACTGCTCTATATATACTTATTATACCTAACATATGCTATACAAAATTTAGCCAATCAGAATTAAACAGATTTTTAATGACACTTTTATGTTTACTTACAATTTACAATTTAGGTTAAAGTGGTGAAATTGTGTGGTAGGTATATAAAGGTGTGAATATGTTTCCTAGTTTGCCCTGGTGTTAGGGCATCACTAGCATTCTTCTCATTTGTGTTTTAAAAATAAAAATTCCACGGTCAAAAAGTAGCTGACTGTCTTTGACAGCCAGTTTCCTCCGTTATAATATATATATTTATTTATGTATTAGGTTATTGTTTTTCCTCCTTCGAAGCATTCAAGCCTTTCAAGGTTGCTTTCATGCTGAATGAATCTCAAGTTTCGAGTTTTCGGTAATCTATTTAATTTGGGCACTACGTCTCTTTTCATCGTTTGATTTTGGTTGACATTATTTTATTATCTAATGGGTATTGGGAATTGGGCACTTCGCCTCTTTTTATTCAGAAATTTTGATTATTTGGATTGGGCACTTCGCCTCTTTTTATTCAGTAATTTTGATTATTTGGATTGGGAACTTCGCCTCTTTTATATTTAAATTTAGTTTTAATTTTTTGGTTTCTACTATGTTTATATTGGAAGGGGAGGGGGAGGGAACTTTAATGTGGGCACTTCGCCTCTTTTTTCAATTGTTATTTACAATTGTTGGATTGGTTGAACTAATTGTCAAACTTTTGAGTTTCAAAATCAAAGTGCTTTAGAGTAGTGGACTATTACTACGTAAACATAGGTAGTACCACTACTCTCGCGCAGGTTCTACTACTAGGGAACAGAGCAGTTCTACCTATATCGCGTCTACGGTTTGCACGTATATTAATGTTTAGGTTCAAGTTCGGGAGTATATCTTGGTCTACCCTGTCCCAAGTCTTTCTCCCTAGCCTTTGGATCTCCGTATTGATCGGCTTTAGACCGACTCTTTGGCGAAGAATCGATTGCCGAGTACGGTCGATCCTTCGCGTGACCGTAATCAGCAGCGTGGCTTTATTCTGTACTCTCTGCATCATTCTGAGAGAGGTACAGCTTGCCATCTGCGTGATCATGGCCGAGTACACCAGGACTGAGCGTACCGAGGCCATGTACAGCTTTTTGATGTTAGGCACGCTGAGGCCTCGGAAACGGTAAAGTTTCCTCAGCTCTCTTTTGGCTAGGGAGACTCTGGTATTTATGGGCGTCTTGTATCCCGTTTTGAAGAGTTGTAAGCCCAGAGCTGTACTCTCGTTGGAGTACGGATAGATCTCGTTATTGACGACGACGTCGTCAACTTTCCGGCGGTTCATTGGAATGATAGTGAACTTCTGGCGGTTGGTCTTAATTTTCCACTTCTTCTCATATCTATTGATATTCTCAATTTCGACAGCTGTCGCCCTCGCCTGACTTCCAGAGTTCCTGAACGGACTCAGGACGATTTGGGTGATGTCGTCTGCGTATTGCAGATACATCGAATCGTACCTCACTGGAGCAGGCAGGTTGATCGTGTACACGAGGTACAGCAGAGGGCTGAGACAGCTGCCTTGTGGAACTCCCACCTCGAGTTCGAATTCGGGTCATTTGCAGCCCTCGATTGCAATTCAGGCTCTCCTGTCGGAGACATAGTTGCAAAGGATCCTTTCCAGGAGTGAGTAAAGCTGGAGGTTGAGGATCTTGTACTGCAATCCTCTCAGCCAAACCTTATCGAAGGCATTCTTTACATCACGCAGCACCACGTCTACGTACCTCTTCTCAGCTTTGCTGCAAGCGAGTTTCTCCGCAAGGAGGGCGAGGGCAGTTTCCCTCCCTCGTCCCTTGCGGAACCCGTGCTGCTGAGGGTCATGGGCTCCCAGCTCGGCAAGTTGTTCTTGAAGCCTGTCAGCTAGGAGTCTCTCGTAGACTTTTGCAACAAACTCCAGCAGGGCGATTGGCCTGTAGTTTACCAGTTGAACAGGGGGCTTACCTCCCTTGGGTATGAAGATCACCTTCGCAATCTTGAAACCTTCCGGGAAGTAGCCCGTGTTCAGGGAAGCGTTGTAGATGTTAACGATTCCCTGAATGATCTGCTGTGGGGCGTTAACCAAGTTATTTCTGGTGATACCCGTCCAGCCTGGTGCCTTTTGTCGAAAGGCTTTTACAGTGGCCATGACGTCCTCTGATGTTATGGGACGTCCATGGCCCTCCATCTTCCTGCCTTCGTTGACTTGATGTAGTGAGTGCGTGCGATGCATTTCCTGATTTAGTTCTTCAATCCGTTGGCCTTCGAATTCCTGGTCTAACTCATCGTTTCCCTCATGGGTAATCCTGAAAACGTTTATTCCAGAAGTTCCTGAACATGTCCTCGAGAACCATCGGGTTCTCTATGTAGTTTCCGTTCTCCTTTATCCGAGCCTTAGGTCTTGGTGTAAGTCCCTTTGAGTTCTTGACTTGGCGCCAGAACTTAGCTGGGCTAAGTTCGCTGTCGACTTTGGCTATCAGGTTGTTCCAAATTTCCTCCTGTTGGAGGTCGATGGCCTCTCTAAGCTCTGAGCTTAGGCGTCGAAGCAGCAAGCTCCTTTTCCGGTTGGGACTCTCCCGGCGTACTTCTTCGTAAACTTCCCTGTGAACGCGAGTGATATCTCTCATCTCCTCTGTCCATCTGGGCTGAGGAGGTGTTTTATACCCTGTTATGGGTATGCTCTCGCAGTCCGCATTTAGTATGGACGTTGTAATCCTTTCCAACTCCCTGTCAACCTCCTCTAATGACGCCGTGCTGAGGTCAGCTGGCGCATAGTCACTGAGTCGTTGCTTGTAACGATCCCAGTTGGCCAGGGCGTAATTTTTCCGGAGAGGGGCTGGGAGCTGGATTGGTGCGAGAGATACTGTTGTGAGAATCGCTATGTGATCACTAGGGACTGCTGGACCTGGCTCACTATGGTAGTTGAAAGGGAGGCCTTCACTTGTTAAGATTATGTCAGGCTTAGTTGCTGATCTGGAAGTGATATAGGTCGGAAAATCCGGCCCTATCCTTTGAATGTTTTTTCTTCCCATAATCAGTTCCAAGTTTCGGCCTCTATCGTTGGTGCTAGTATAGCCCGCCGCACGGCATCTGGCATTGAGGTCTTCCCCTAAGAATGCCATTCTGCGGTGCCCGAACAGTGTGTAGAAGTTGCATAACGGGAGATATGCTCGTCGAGGGTGTTGATATGCTGCAGCTATCACGAGGTCTCCTACCAGGGTGTGTACTTCGATTGACACAAAGGACTCATCGAGTTCTGGAAGTTGTTTAAAGGAGATGTTCCTCTTGACAGCTATTGCAGCACCATGGAACCTTTCCTGGGAATGGTTCTTCATGACTACTCTGTAGCCCGGTGTTTTAATACGACCAGCTGTAGTGTCGATACCGTGCTCTGTAATGAGAATGATGTCGGGGTCAAGCACTCGGAATATGTTACCATATGCCGTGGCCTTCTCCTCCCATCCATTCACGTTGAGTGTCAGAATCCGCATTCTGTTGCTTACTCTCTCCATCTTCTGTCACTTAGTGTTTACGGGTGACGTTCTTTTTCCTCCCATTCTTCTTCTTCCTGAACTCAGCGTTCGAGATTTGCTCGCATGTACTGTGATGTAGAATCACATTTTGTGCGAGCAAGGCCTCTTCCACTGTTCCAGGATCCACCTCGGAGTCGTATTCCCATTTGTAGATCTTGGACTTTATACCTTGGAATATACTCCTGGTTTCCATCTCCTCCGGGAAGGGGAATTGTTCACAGGCGTATATTCTCAGGTTAATATAATTCGCCCGTAATCTCTTCACTCTCTTCTTCTGTTCCTTCTTTTCCTGGGGTTTTGATGTTTCAGTGTCTGAGGAATCTGATGATTCCGAAGAACTGCTATTGTCAGAGTTATTGTTTTCTGCCGAGTCTGTTTTGCTTTGGGTGGGAGCAGGAGTTGTCGCATCGACTGCTACCTTTCGCACTTTCTTGTTTGTCTTCTTGATGGTTTCTGTTTGTTTTGTAGCTGCTGACTTCTGTTCCTTGAGGGTCATCTGCAGATGCAGCACATCCCCAGAAGGGGGGTTGTCCGGGAACCACATTTGCTCCATCCCGTTCTCCGCCAACATTTGGTTTAGAACCGTTGCAAATGTGCCCGGGCGAGCCAGGTTCATGACGTGTGCAGGAAGGTGCAACCCTCGTTCTCGATTTTGAGGTAAGTCTTCTTGGCATCCACCTCAGAGATGGCTGCTTTAGCTGCCTGGGCGTAGGACGTGTTCGCTCTATGCGTGTTCTCGTTCCTCTTGGTTTCCTGTTTTTTCCTCATGATTTCTTTTTTGGCGGGGCATGACATGGCCATCGTCCTATGACCCTGCCCGCAGCTTACGCGCTTCACCGTATTGCTGTCGCAATTGCGCCAATTGTGGCCCTTCTGGTTGCATTTGGAACACGTTTCTTGCGGCTCCGTGCAGTCCTTTGTGGCGTGAGACTCCATCTTAAAGCAGTTAACGCAGAACTGGACTGGAGTATACTCTCCTTTTTCCACCTGCTACCCGCTGATTTTGGCATCGAACATCAGCAGTCCCTGTTCTTTTGCCTTTTGTGCCATGGTAGTCTCCAAGAAGACCACCTTGAACACATGTGTGTACTCTCAACCGTCCCTTCTGTTATTAAATTTGATAACTTCGGCTACCTTGACCCAGGCTTTTCGAAGCTCTATTTCAGCTCGTATCTCCTCCGTGGTATGCTGCCCAATCCAAGGGTCGATTCGACGACATACCACGCTCCTGTCGGCCAGGATCTAGGGGGGGGGACCGCTAGCTGCAGCCCATGCCTTGGTTATATCCTTTATATCCCTCTCCTTCTCACATATAGCGATGTAACCTGAGGGAATGTCCAGGAGCCTAACCATGGCAATGCCCATTTTGCCGTACACGGCCTCGAATGTGGACTCTCTGCTAGGCTTGGGCTGCCCGTCGACAACCCGAAGAGGAATCCTAGGCGTGTTATCTTGGACCATATCTTCTTGAGAGTGGCCCTTCAGCACTGTTTTTTATTGTCGCACTGCTCTCTTTGTGGGTAACTTATTACTGCTCAATAAGCTTCACCTCTTCCTCGTGGTCTTCTGTTTAGGGTTATTTGGAGACTCCCTCTACCTCATCGCTAAGCTTACGTGAACGTGAACTGCCAAATGGAGGGGATGAATGATGGTGGGTGGTCCCGGGCGAGGCCCCTCAGATGGGTGAAGAGTGGCGGACTTGATGATGGGCGGTGATAGAATCAACTACCACCACCCGGGGTGCCGCCCCATCTGTGGTTTGGATATCGATGCTGTTTCCAACTTACACAGGGACGGTGGTATGTCCCCCCGTGGTCTTGGCCGGAAGCTACCCTTAGAGACTAGAGCGAACTCTTCCTCAAAGCTTTTAGCATCGCCTCGTAACCGGGTGGTCTCTTCCGTAGAGTTCCACAGTGGGCTAATACTCAAACCTGCTTTCATTTACGTCCCCAATTATGTCTATCAAAGTGGACCGACATAGTTGAAGTGAGACTAGATGAGTGGCAGATCAGTTCATTTCAGCTTCGCGACTCCGTAGAGGGAGGGGGGGGGGGGATAGCACGACATTAAGTCGTCTTGGTGCCGATGAAGAATTCTGTGGCGAATTGTCCCCATAGGGTTGATGAGGCAAAACTTGGCGTTTTGAACCTCCCTTCTTCAACCCTTTTCCTGCTTTATCAAAAGTGAGATCTCTTCAGCGTCGAGTTTTGAAATGAAATTCTATGTTTAATTTATTCATGTAGCTTTAAAACAAACTTTACATTTTACACTTAAGCACTGCAAAAATGGACCAATCAGCGTCACGATAGATTTTTAGGAATAATTTACGTTCAAAAACATAAAAACATAAGAGACGCTGAAATTAGATAAATTGACGGCCATCCTGATCAGTAAGTAGAGTAGTAGAGTAAGTAGAGAGTAGAGTAAAGTAGAGTATTGTGCAGTGTTCTTAATTAACTCCTCCCAGCAAAGTAGGAAAAGTTTTAGGGAGGACTGCCAAAAACCGCCACTATACCACAAATCTCGCACTCGTCATCTGTGCAGTGAGGTCCTCCACCTCCCTGTGACACAGGCGAGGCCCAGAAGGGGGAAGGGCAGAACTGCCCGCAGGGGGACATGGGTCCCCCAGCCCCCCAGGACACCAAACGGATCCTCCTCCGGTTAATTGCGGGGCTACAAAAGCCAACCAGAGAAGCCGTGTTCGAGAAGATAGTTGGCAAGTTAAACATCGAACTCACCCGTCTCCTCGAGACACAAAATGGGTGGGCAGCGGTGTGTTGGAAGAGCAAGGACGTGGAGGTCCTTGTTTCAGAAGAAGCAAAAATTCACTTAAGGGAAATTGGGCTGGAAGCGACTGTCCCCCACGAGTTAGTCGTGAGTCGTACCATCATCTTGAGGAGAGTCGACCCCTTTTTTTTGGACAACTCCACCGAGGACATCAAGGCAGAGCTGATATCCAAGCAGTCCTGGGCCAAGATTTCCAAAGTGGAAAAAATTGGGAAGTCGCTCCTCAAAATTATTTTCACCAGTAGAGAAATTGCGCAAAAAGCAATGAGGGACGGCCTTCTGGGGTTCTACCTAAGGGTAGCTCCAGAACAAATTGAGGCAGAAGACTACATCTTTTTGGATAACTGCCAAAAATACCTCGCCTTGGAAAGCCATGCGACAAGGGACTGTCCCAAGAAAGAACAGACCTGTGCGGCATGCTCTCGAACCAGCCACGGTTGGAGAGAATGTAAAGAAGAAAAAGAGAGATGTGCAAACTGCGGAGGGGAACACAGGGTCCTGGCTATGAGATGTCCCCTACGCAAAGAAAAGATCCAAGAAAAGAGACGAACGTTAAAAATGGAAAAGGAGGCAAAGTCAAGCGCAGGATCTTACGCTGCTGCAGCATCTGCTCATCCAATCACAACGACTACGGAAAGAGCTTCTCCGAAACTCGTCATGCCGGTGGACTGCAAGGAAATTATGACCATGGTCATTGTCGCCCACTTGGCGAACCTTGCACGCCGCGGAAGCTTCTCGGAGGAGCTAAATAATATGCTCCAACACAATGGAGTAAAAAAGAAGCTGTGGTTCCCCCCGAACCCAGCATCTCAGGATGTGATCAATATCAAGTTTGTGGAAGATCCGGCGGTAACCCCAAAGGAAAAGCCAAAACAGAATGAATAACAAAAGCAACAACCAGAGAGCACAAAAGAACAAGAAAACGTTAGCCAGGAAATGGAAAAAGAAAAAAGAGAAGACAGTAAAGAAAGCCCAGAAGCAGCCCGAAGAACAAACGAAAGAATAAGAACATCAGAGCAGCAGCAAAAGTAGAAGAGGACAAACAAACGGAAACAGACGAATGTTCGGAGGATGACGATAGGTATCCGGAAGTGCCTCTCACCGAAAAACCGAAGTCAATGAAAAAGGACTCTTCTTCGACGGGGAGGAACTCAACTTAAAAATCTACGGTACCATCGGACGGCGTCCGGAAAGGAACAACCAGGTGAGGTTAGTGCGGAGAATCCATACCGGGGCACTTCAACTGGACCTTTGAGGGGCCGTGGTCCCCAACGGAAATCGAAAGTCTCATGCGTAGCGGAACGGTGTATATACCAAATACAAACTTAATCACAGTCAGCGGGGCGACTTTCAAAAGTATAAAGTGCGGGATGAAGACATTGGAGATAAGTTAAAAATTAAAAAGTGTTAAACAACTAAAAGTGAAATTCGGAAGAATAAATATAAATACATAATTAATTTATAGTAATGTGAATAATAATAAAACAAAACGGTGCATAAATATGGTTACATAAATAACTAATTTATATTCATGTGAGCTGAAAACGAATAAAACAGTGCATAAATACAAATGCATAAATAACTAAGTTATAATGTGAATAGTGAATAATAAACCAATGAATAAATATGAATACATAAATAATAAATAGCAATATTAATTAGCAGTAATAAGTTAGCATAAGCTAATTATTAAGTAGCGATAACTGGAATTGAAGTGTCTAATATTAATTAAGAACAAGTGTAATATATAACAATAAACAAGAATGAGTGTAAGATAATAATATAGTAGATATGAGTAAAGTTGTATAATATTAATTAAGAACAAGTGTAATATATAGCGATAAACAAGAATGAGTGTAAAATAATAATATAGTAGATATGAGTATATAAATAAATGGATAAATAAGCAAATATCAACCAAACACTGTAATAGCAAATTGTAATTAGAATACATAAAAAACCCTATTATTGGGTAAAATTAAAATGTTAAATAATTTTTTTTCTATTTAAAAAGCTGAGCTCCTGTGTAACATGCTCCAGGAGAACCCCTCTATATGTACCTATGCCTTCTACTAAATCCTTCTCCTTCTCAGCGATATTTTTTTCCCTTTTCAACACTATTACTAAAAACATTATATAAATTAATTTATAATAATGTCTTGTGTTTTTTTCAAATAAATAATATATCAATTAACGGCCGAAAATCCGTTTTACTGCGTTCTGCTGAAGTACTTTTGGATACAGCACTTTTTACTTGTTTTAGTGTATGATTGACTTTTGAGCGCTGCCTACAGAAACGAGCCTATTCTGGAAGTCTTAAGGTGAACCCAGTTTCATCCTTCAAAAGAGAGAGCCATTTTTACGTCGAAGACTCGTAAATCAATGAGGGCTTAAGCACCTCACTGCTCCTGTCCATCGCTATGCGTGTGAACCCGCTCGGATGTCTGCCATTCATTGATTTCGTCTTAACTATGCCGGCCACTTGGTTTGGCATAATTAAGGGCTTATGTGAACACTGGTTTGAGGCCTAGCCCACAGCAGAAGCATAAGTCAGAAATTGTCTCGATACTGGGGCATAACTGCGAGTCCCGGATGGAGGAGAAATCCTCATCGCCCGGGGGACCCGTCCAGAATCATAGAGGGAAGTACACCCGTTTCTATGTAGTTGGATGCAGTTATGGCGTATGTACCCGTGAGGGGGTGGCAAAAACTTAGCGGTCGTTGATTCGGCCGCTATGCATTAAGTCCACCAAGCTCAACCCTCTGAGGTCCCCACCCGAGACCCACCCCATCACTCTATCATCCATCATACTGGCAGCATACGAGTGGGAGAGCAACAGGAGAAATGGACGGGGGCGTTTTTCTCAAATTTATTTGAACCCATTACCAGCCCTACTCACACCATCCTATACCTCCTTAACCACACCCTAACTTTCTTTTCACACATAAAATAAACATATTAATTACACTTTAGTTACAGGAAAAGAAGAAATCAGAAGAGGAATACGAAGACCATGGAGGCCCTCACTAAGAGGGTCCCCTTAAGGACCATCGCCGGAATGAAGACCCCAACCAAGAAGAACTTATGTGAAACCCTGTACATCGAGCTAAAGGTGGCACTGGTGAAACTCATCGAAGTTTCATCCGGATTCATCGCCATGTGTGCTGAGACGAAGGATGTAGACCAGCTCCTATCAGAAGAGGGAGCGAGAGTCCTGAAGGACACCGGTCTAGAAGGCAAAACCCCCCCACAAGTGGCAGAGAATAGAAGCGTCATATGCCGCAAAGTGGAGAGCTGGGTAGGTGAACATAAGACGGATGAACTGAAAGAAGAAATTACCAGAAGCAACCAGTGAGCACAAGTTCGTGAGATAATTAAATTCCGCGAACACACCCACGTGTTTAAGATAACGTTCTCGACCACGGACATGGCAAGGAAGGCCACCCAAAATGGTATTCTCGTATTCAACATGAAAATACCAGGAGAAAATATCCAGCAAGAGAAATTCAGTAGCATACAAATGTGCTTTGTATGCTACAAACTCGAAGAACATACATCTACCACCTGCCCGGATAAAAACAAGCTGTGGTGCAGTGAGTGCGCCACAGAAGGGCACAGATTCGACAAGTGCGAAAGCACCTCGAAGAAATGCCTAAATTGCAAAGGGGAGCATCGGACGATGGCCCTTAATTGCCCCAAGCGCCGTGAAATCATTTGGAGGAAGGAGGAAGAGGAAAGAAAAGCAAAGGAGACAACGTACGCGAGCGCCGCTAAGAAGAGTGCAGAGGTGAAGACTGCACCGGCACCTGCACACTTCAACGTAACCGGAGATCTGAGTGCAAAAATACTGATCTGCATAACCCATGCAAATGTGGCATATGGAGTGAAGCCTGGTTGTTATAACCAAGTGCTCAACGCGCTCCTGAAGGCGAATAACCTCCCGACAGTAGTCATGCCTGATGATCCCGGGTGCTCCAAGGCTTTCAAAGAATCTGTCATCAAAAATAACAACATCAAATCTGGTTTGGAGGAGATGATTGAAGCACCATCATCGGAAGAAAGAGAAGAAGAAGAAGAAGAAGAGGAAAAGGCTGGAAGTGAGGATGGATCCTCCTCATCTGACAGCGAAGAGGGCCCCTGCACTCGCACACGAGCTACCAAGAGCAGGTTAAAGACTCCGAGCCCCCCTCCGAAAAAGGAAAACCCTGAGCCAAGTAAAATCGCCCAACCAGCCCCCACACTAAAAAAGGGGAAGAAAAAAACTAGGTAAAGCAACTTACCATGTTACGTAACGCACTGAAAATAATGGAAATCAACACCAACGGCTGGACGACGAAAGGAATTCTTTACGGAAATGTATTCAGAGAAATTGATGCAGACATCATACTGATTACAGAACACGGGATCGACACGCGTAATACAGAAATGAAAATCTGGAACTACGATGTGTTGATCACCAACTTTTCGCAAGAGCTTTACGAAGGCGCCGCTATTGCAATAAAGAAAGGGATCAAATACAAGCAGATAAGGAACTTAGAAGAATCCTACCTCGCGATTGAGGTCGAGCTCGACTTAAGAAAGTTGGTCATTTCAACCGGATATCAACCGCCAAGGAGAGATGTGTTGCCTATTCACACTCTCACTGGCCTATTTGGCAGAAGAGCCCCCACCATACTAATGGGGGATCTAAACGCCAGATGTCGAGAATCCAGTTACAGGACCTTCAACGGTAAAGGGAGAAGCCTGGACTTGTTGCTGGACAGAAATATTGCCCAGCGGATAGGCCCCGACTTTCCCACCTATGTCAGAGAACGATGTGCCACAAAGCCAGACATCTGTCTGGTGAATCGTCAGCTACCGTTCAATTACTACATGGAACCAGTCCAGGTGCAATGTAGTGATCATATAGGGATCCTACTCACTATGAATAGGAACCCTATACAAGTCCCAGCAGTAGTCAGGAAGAACTACAGACGAGCAGACTAGGCACGGTACGCACACCTTCTCGAGGCCTACGATCCGCCCAACCTGGACGAGGCAATTCTCGAGGAGATTGACGAGGCACTCGATGACCTCAATAACCAAATCATCGACGCAGCTAGGGCTTGTATCCCTCGTTCCGCATAAAGGACCATCTCGACCTACGAGTGGACCGAATATATGAAGGAACTATACCGTGAACTGAAGATAATGTATGAATACAACATCGTGAATGCATCAGTTCACTCGATGCAAAGAAGTAAAGAAATCAAAGAAGAATTGAACCAGTTGATCCTCGAACAACAGAACAGAAGATGGGAGGACGCGATCGAGAGCCTCGATCACGAAGCAACTCCCAAAGAATTTTGGAAGAAGATCCGAATTCTTAAAGGATCAACTGGAAAGAAGCATAAGATTGAGCTACGGATACGGAAAGAAAACGGAGACATCGAAGAAGAAGAAGAAAAAGTTGAAGAGATATTCCGAAGTTATTGGGAAAAGATCTTCAGTATAACTGAAGAAGAAAACGAAGACTATGACCTAGAGTTCGAAAGTAACATCATCGACGAGCTTAACGAAGAAATAGACAAGACGCACCCTCATCACCAGGTGGATAGACAGCGCGAGGGAGACGCTGAGATTACAGAAGAAGAACTACTCAGCGCGCTCCGCTCATTCCAACAAAAAGCCCCAGGAGAATCGGGGCTTACAAAGCTTAACTTTGAAAAGGCACCAGCCTGTGTCATCGAAGGAATGAGAAGAATATTTAACGCCTGTCTCAATACGGGGTACTTTCCAGACGCTTATAAAACGGCGAAAATGATTTTCTTGCCTAGGCACGGAAAGAACCCCAAGTTGAAGGAGAGCTACCGGCCAATTTTACTTCTGGAATTTGGTGGGAAGCTCCTCGAGAAGATCCTCAACGAAAGACTGGTGTCTCACCTGGGGGAAAACTCGCTCTACAACCCACACCAATTCGGGTTTAGGAGTAAGCGAAGTACGGAAATGGCGATTAACGTCATCACGGAAAAGCTAGCCCATGCAAAACAGGAAAATAGTTACGTGGACGTTGTTTGTCGGGATGTATCAAATGCGTTCGATAAGGTGTGGCAACGGGGAATGCAGTGAAAGATCTTACGACTGGGACTAAGTGAAAACTTAGAGAGAACTCTCTGTGACTATGTACATCAGTTTCCGCTCAATGCGGGCCTCCCGCATTTACACCGCGGACGTCCCAGTCCATGTAAGCTCCACTTGCCTCTACTTACAATTCGCCGATGATTTCACCCAGATAATCACATATCCATGGAGGAATGCGCCTCTGCAAGCTCGAATGACAGCAGCAGAAATTGAAAACCTTAACGCTTACGAGGCCCAGTGGAAAATCCGAACCAACCAGGATAAGTTCAAAGTAGTCCCCATAGGCAGGAGACTACTTGATGACGTCAAGGTGGGGGATAGACGATATCCCTACACCAATGAATGCAATGTACTCGGCATGAAGATCACCTCAACCGGGTACACAAAGCACGTCCAAGAACGTATCACCAAGGCCACTGCTGCAGTCAAGACTCTGTATAGGTTCAGAAATCTTCGTTAAAGCAACAAAAAGAAGATATATACTGCACTAGTAAGATTGACGTTGCTATACCCCGCCTCCGCCCTCTCTTGTGTCTCAAAGACACAGAAGAGGAGACTTTAAGTGGTGCAGAACAAATGCGCGTACCTAATCACAGGTACACGCAGAATGGAAAGAAGAACTCAAGAAGAACTGCACCGGGAGGCGGGGTTAACCCCCATTGACGTTGTCATCGAAGAACGGACAAGGAATATGCTGGAAAAGGTCAATCGAGTGTTGGACGAGGAAATTGTACAAATGATTGAACAGAATAGAAGAGCAGTATGTCGCGCCAGATTTCCAACCTCTGCTGGGATTTTAGCTGGCGGAGCAGAAGTGCCGTTCTACGCAAGAGAGTAGATTTTACCCCAAATCAAGACAAAAATACCAACCATGAAACCAACCGATTTTGACAAAAATTCCCTGATATCGACAAAACCCATCAACTAAGACAAAACTACCGAAGAAGGAAACCCACACAAGAAGATGAAAATCACCGAACAAGACTACAAAGAAGAAACATAATACACAAAATACACACACTACAAGTTTACGAAGAAACAAAGACACTAAAACAAACATAGTAAGTTATAATTAACGACTTACCAAAACAACAGCAAACGCGCACAGCATAACCAAATACATTACCAATATGAAGACAAATGGCTTGAATGCCAAATTATATATATATATATATATATATATATATATATATATATATATATATATATATATATATATATATATATATATATATATATATATAAGCAAAATGATAAACAACAACGGAACTACAAAACATAAAAATTTGAAAGCGATAAGCCTGATCACCAGGCTCTAGCATTACTTTGCACCCTACCACCCTTCTTTCTCTTTTCCCCACTGGTCTACTTTCCGCTGTCTATCCACACACCTTTTCTATCCCCTCACCTGCATACTCTCACATACATACCAGATTAGATGAATATTTTTTTTAATTCTTTGACGAAATACAGTGGCTATTTATATATCGCTACCGGATAAAGGAGGTAACGGTTTAGGATAGTACAAAATTCCTTCGCTCAGTAAAAAACTGTGACGACCAATTTACTGTCAACCAATCATAGAATTTCTTAAGACATCAAACTGCTCGTCTTTGAGGAGGTGGTTTTGAGACAGATGCAATTCCATAATGTGGTTCCAGAACCACAAGCCCAGCCAAAATATAAGAACACAGTGAAGAATTCATCTTTGGAGTCAGATACTTAATTCACCTTTTATATAAGTTGGTTACCGCTATAAATTGGTAATTCTCCTCTGGTACACCCCATATAAATTGTTGACTATCATAATTGGTAACCCCATAACTAAGGGAAATTTATAGAACATTATTCCCCATAAGTGGTAATCCACGTAAAATTTTAGCCATATATATGTTGCCGGTCTGGAGGTTGTATTGAAAGGTATTAATCTTGTACTGAAATGTGGTTTACAGTCTATGGAATTGAAAACTGATTCAGTTACAGTTCAGGGCTGGGGGTAAATACTATCATAACGAAAGATAAACGAGTGTGGACGAAGGTGCGGCAGAAATGATGGTTAAAAGGCGATTGGGTATTCTAAGAGAGTGATAGATGAATATTCTCTGAGAGTGACAGTGTCATTTGTCCCAACAATAAAGAACAAGCTGATATGCTAACAAGAGTTGCAAAGAGTTTATTAACAATTGATGTTGCTGAAGACATGAACTATGATGATGTCTGTTGCACTGGTCCATCATGAGTCTTACTGATATGCATAATATATATCATATGAACTATGGTGATGTGTGTTGCGCTGGTCCATCATGAGTCTTATTGATTTGCACAATATGCATCATATGGGAACCGATAGAACTTTGTACTTAGCTCAAAATGTCGATCCAAATGTGACCAGGTATGCTGTAAAAAGGGTCGTTAGTTGTTGTAAAAAGTGTCAATCTGTTTACCCAGCTCCTGCAACCCATCAACAAGGAGAAGTGAGTGTTACTAATAATTGGTGCAGAATAGGGATTGATGTAACGCATTATAGACAATTGTCCTACCTGTCATTATTTGATTGTGGACCGAGTAGATTTACTATATGCAGAAAGCTCAGAAGGGAAGGTGCATCGGAGATAGTGCAGATACTAGAAGAGATATTCCTTGAGAGAGGACCAGTTAATGGATGTTAATGGATAACAGTATGGCGTTCCGGTCAGAGTTGTTGAAACGGCTATGCGACAGGTGGAACATTGCTAGGGTGTTTAAAACAGCTTGCAAGCCAGATGGAAATGGAATAGTAGAGCAACACCACAGAAAAATACACGCACTGTTTGAAAGAGGAACATTGTCACCTAAAGAAGCAGTGTTTTGGTATAATATCTCCCCACGATCAGGAATGATGAAAAGTCGGTGCAACTACGCTTGATATATACCTATGAATAGCTCCATCCACCAATTATATCTGATACTGCAAAAAGAAAGCTGATCATATTCAGATTGGCGATGAAGTTTTGGATTAAACCACCATTAGCTTGTTGCACTACTAAATGGAATAAAGGGTATGCTATTGTAGTCAATTCAGAGAACAATGTTAATGTCAATGGAATGCCACGTCATGTGTTGGACATTCGACCAGTCATTGTTGCGGGTTCTTCATTTTATGATGATGAATTACAGGATGAGGTTGTTTGTGAGACCGATTCGGGTGATGGAAGGCGACGTTCATGGAGAGTAAGAAGACCACCTATACTGGCTGTCCGATTTTGCCCAATGCTGATCGAGTGTTATCGACCGTTTGTAAATACTGTTGCTTAGTGATAATTTATGTGGGGATATATCTTTTATATACATTACGTTCTTGTTTACTATACATTGTTGTTTTGGTGATCTTAATGATCAGCGGAAGATGCGATTGGGATTTGGGGGAATTGGTCTGTCTGGGGGATTTAGTGGAACATTCTGTAATGACCGCCTTGGTGCGGGTACGCTTGAGATGCACCAGCAGTTGGTTGGCGAGCGTGGATATCTCAGTTCAGTTTGTATAGGTGAGAAGTGCTCTGATATAAATCATGTCTATAACCGGATGGTCCTTGCATATGGTAGGGTTATTCATACTACTTGATCACATGATGTGCACATTTCACACTCCAGGTCATTCTAAATGGGGTTGACTACCCTTCCCCAATCCGCCAAGCAATTTTACACAGACCCCAGTCGTTTCTGACCAAAACTGATCAGCTACAGAGAATATAACCTGTCTTCTCCCTTATATACTAAGATGACCTATTTCTTTTTGGATTGATGAGTCGGCCCAGCAACCACAGTCCTCTGACCTTTTCCCTTTAAGCCCTAGGCCATAAAAATTCAACAGGCATTGACCATTTCCAGGGCCCATAGTGCTTACCTTGGCACTTTACCAAATTACCAATAATAAGTATCACGATTAAAGTTTTAGTAGGGGTTAGTAAATAGACGATGATATATCATTTGGGTTATGATAGGAAAGGGTAGAGTACAGTTGTTGTGCCTATAGTTTTGTCCTAGGTAGATCATTGTTAATCTTGATAGAGTGGTGATGGGCGTAGACTGACTGGGTATTTCTACAGGACTTTAAGAGGCCACCTACTATTCAAATACCGATATAGCGACAACAAGACTATAGTCAACCGCAACAATAGATCACGTTATTACATCCCTCTACCCGCACTATTGAACTAAGAGAAGATATGCGGTATGAGAGTACATGTTAAGGAGAGATGGAGTCCACAAGACTATAGTTAACCTCGACAATAGATCACGTTATTACATCCCTCTACCCACACTATTAAATTGGGAGAAGATATGCGGAAATGGGAGTACTGGTTAAGATGCAACAGAACTCTAAGGCAGAAGTTCTTCCCTCAAAGGGTCGTGAACACATGGATGATTTGCCAGACGATGTTGTAAACTCCACCAGTGTAAACTCTTTTAAAATTAAATATGATAAATATATAAGATAATTAAATAATCACTAGAGAGGCGATATTTTGAAGCACATAGTGAATATTTCTTATTCTCGCAGAAATTCAAATGGTGAGTTTAAATGGTGAGTACTATTGAAATACCGACAACAAGACTATAGTTAACCGTGACACTAGATCACGTTATTAAATTCGTTTTTTTTCGGCGATTGTATACCTTCATTGAAGGTTGGGACGATCAAAATGGATTCAAGACTGGAAGAAGAGCCATTTACAATCTCTATATACTACGTAATGTAATAGAGAGGGTAAGAAAGCAAGAGGGTGTACTATATGTCTGCTTTCTCGATATAGAGAAAGCCTTTGATAGAGTGGATAGAACAAAGGTAAATATGTAGATTAGCGGCCCGGCCGAAACAAAAAAAAATTGTGTGTAAATATTATCGTTCACTCGTGTCGGAATATTCATTTGCGTTTGAGTCCTTTTCGAATTATTCTATAAACAATTAGGATTATATACTGGTGCGCTGTGCCCCCCCCCAGCCCCCCCCCCCCATTTAATGAAACTTACGATCATCGTAGTGTAGTCCCCCCATTGTATTTACCCCCACACGGGATCGATGGCAGTATATTTAGGTGGATTCAGTCATGGCTTGGTGACAGACAGCAAAGAGTTAGTATAGATGGAGTTAAATCTGAGTGGGGGTGTGTTAGCAGTGGACTTCCGCAAGGACCTGTTTTGGGTCCCTTGCTATTCTTAATTTATATTAATGATCTTGACATAGGTATAAGTAGTGACCTGAGTAAATTTGCTGATGATACTAAGCTAGGTAGGGCCATTAGGGCTCATTCTGATGCTGTTGTAATGCAGGAGGAATTGACCATTCTGTCCAATTGGGCCGAGAAATGGCAAATGAAGTTTAACATAGACAAATGTAGTGTGCTTAGTATAGGTAGAAATAATCCATTGAATAGTTATAAATTAAATGGGAGAATTTTAGGGAGGACTGATTGTGAGAGGGACTTGGGTATTTTGCTAAGTTCAGACCTTCGTCCAAGAAAACCATGCCTAAATGCTAAGAATAAAGCTAATAGGATATTGGGATTCATTAGGAGGAGTGTAAGCAATAAGAGTGCTGAAGTCATTCTAAAACTGTATCTGGCGCTAGTTAGGCCTCATCTAGACTATGCAGTACAATTTTGGTCACCATATTATAGGAAGGATATTGATTTGCTTGAGTCTGTGCAGAGAAGGATGACAAAGATGATTGGTGGGCTAAGGAACTTACCTTATGGTGAAAGGCTCAGAAAACTAAATCTACATACATTGGAAAGGAGAAGAGTCAGAGGGGAATTGATTGAAGTCTTCAAATGGGTAAAAGGATATAATAAAGAGGATCTGGGTAAGGTTCTTATACTTAGTGAACATGACAGAACACGTAGCAATGGGTTTAAGCTTGATAAGTATAGGTTTAGGAAGGAGATTGGGAGGAATTGGTTTACAAATCGTGTGGTAGATGAATGGAATAGGCTCACTAGACATGTGATAGAAGCCTCTCTGCGTAGTCTTAAGAATAGATTAGATAAATATATGGATGAAGCTGCTAAATGGGACTGACTTTTTTTTTATGTACATATGTATATATTTTTCTAAGGAGTGGGGAGATTATATTTTGCGGTTGCATGAATGGACATAATCCTCTGGATGCATTTTATGTATATTGTAGATTAGATCTGACGAACTCCTGTAAAGGGTGACAATGTTGATGACTTTTCTCTGGTAAGAAATCTTTTGTGTGTTGAATGGAACAGGAGCTGCCAAGTGTAGGCCATGAATGGTCTTTTGCAGTCTCCTTCTTTTCTTATGTTCTTATGAGCCATCAACTTAAATGTACTCCAAAAACGTGAAACATTTTGGAACACGGACGAAATAGTACGTCCCATCGTTTGCGCCGATAATCTACATATTTACCAGAACAAAATTGTTTGCAAGACTAAGAGACTTGGGGATGGATGCAAATATTCTTAATGAAAACAACAAAGTCAAACTAAATCTGTAGGACATAGAAACAGATTGGATGGTTAACAACATCGGGGTTAGACAAGAGTGTACCATATCTCTTAGCTTGTTCAGCTTCTTCATTGAAGAACTGTTGGAGAGAGTAAAAAGGGAAGGCCAAGGAGTCATGGTTGTAGGCCACATATTAACAACCCTGGGATTTGCAGACGACATAGTTCTGGTTAGTGAAACAGTAGAGGGTTTGCAGAGACTTGAATGTGGTGTATCAGGATGAAGAAGAATGGAGAGTAAAATTTAGTAGAGGAAAGTGCAAAATAATATTTGGAGAATGAAGAGATGAAGGATGGATCCTAGGAAATGACATCCTAGAAGTAATAAATGAATATACAGTGGGTGCAAAGGAAATGTTAACATTAAGAATTTTTGGATAATTAAGCACAAAAGTACATTTCAAGTTTGTTTTATTGGGTCCTTTTACTTACATTTCTTTACATTTAGTACTTTGTGATGTTCCCACAGGTTTTCAACACCTCCTGGATCCTCTTGGGCATGGATGTTGCAAGATTCTTGAAGTAGGAGCCTAAAATGGCCACCCACAGCTTAATGAGTGTCTCCTTCAGGGTGGGGATTGAGGTGGGCCGGGACTTAGCAACTTCATTTTTCATTTGGTTCCAGGCATTCTCTATGTGGTTTAAGTCAGGTGAGTTGCCTGGCCAGTCCCAAACTTTGATATTCTGCTCATTAAGGAAGTCTTTGACAGCTCGTGCCTTGTGTGCAGGGGCACCATCGTGCATAAAAAAGTCGCAACCATGGTGAGCGTAGAAATGGAACAGATGTTCCTCCAAAACCTCAATGTAATTCTTTCCTTTTATGGTGATGTTCTTGGGGAGGAAAGAGAGACCACCCCTGCCCTCCTCCCCACTGAAGCATCCCCAAACCATGACACCATCGGGATGCTTCACGGTGTAGTGGTGGTTATATCTGCTCACATCACTGGGCCGCCGCACCACTTTTGAGCCACCCCACCACTTTTGAGCCACCCCTGATGAGCTGAAAACTGCTCTTGTCACTCCACATGACTTTCTTCCACTGCTCTGGTATCCAATCTTGATATTTCTTCGTGAAAGCTAGCCATTTTTTTCTTCATACCATCTGTCAGCAGCGGTTTCTTGGCGGCAGGGCAAACCCAGGTCTTTTTGTAGTTGGTGCTGGATCATACGAATCGCGACGTTGTGGAACAAGTCAGGATGTTTCCCCTTCAATTCAGTCGCTGTTATCGAAGGGTTCTTCTTCACCTCACGTAGCAAAACCTTGTCAGTCCAAGCAGTTGACTTCTTCTTGCCCCCAGAGCCAGGTTTGCGAGGCGGTGCCGGGAGGGAGTGTGGTGGCTGTTTTTTTTAGCTTAAAGAGTGACACATGGCTCACGTTCAGATTGGCAGCTACACGCTTTACTGGCACTTCCTGTTCCATTAGGATTAGGGCACAGGTCTTCTCCTCCATTGTCAGCTTGCTACGCCCCATTGCGATGGTATGGTGGTGTCTGGTAGGGTGTCAAAGTCAGCAGAAAGGTGAAAAAGATGTGGTCTGTGGGGCAAGGTAACACAGATGTACACTGTCTGAGCTCTGCGAGCACACTTAAACTGAGCCTGGCGGGAAGTTGCGAGGGAGCCCTGGCTGCAGGTACATGCGTCATACCAAGCTCCTCCCACTACCTATATGGCAGGAATGCGGTAAAAAGGTTAACCACAAAATTCGAGTTAACATTTTCTTTGCGCCCACTGTAGATACTTGGGTGTGACAGTATGTAACAAGAAGGATATATTTGAGAAGCATAAGAGAAAAAAACGAAGTAAATATTCTTAGAATGACTGGCAGTAATTCTGAAGATCCATACTTAGGCTGCCCAGATTTTTTTTAACCCAATGCTAGACGGAACCATCTGCATATATATATTTTATATATATATTTAAATAAAAAAAGTTAAGTAATTTTAGTAGCAAATGAACTTTAATTATTAATAAGTCAATATTCACTTACCTAATTTGGTCTAGAATTCTACTTGGCATTTAAATGGATCTTTTCAAGGAGGTTTATGTTTGAGCTTAGGTAATCAGAAAATTGCAAACAATTCATCTCATAATTGCATGTAGTTAATAGTGCCGCTTTTAAAGTATCTATATTTAACCTGCTTTTTTCATCTGCCCAGTAGTTTTTCATCATTGAAAATACTCTCTGTTGGTGCATTTGATCCTGGTAGACTCAAAAAGAATTCTACTACCTGATAAATGTTTTCAAATGTTTTGAAATATGCAAATATTTCCAACCATCTACTGTCAGCCTCAATTTCACAATCATTCCACTCTTTAATTTTTTCTAATGTGACAAAATTCTTAACACAAGTTACTTCATCGAAAAGACCATCATCATTTATTGTGGAATTGCGTCTCTTGGCAAGAATAAATTCAAGTGCTTCTTTAACTTCTCTTGAGAGGATTAAGTTGCGAAGAAGAATCCAGTTGAAATTTTCCATCTCTTCAAAATGCACAGTGCATTGGTTCAAATATTCTATACATGAATTTTAGAATGTCAAAGTAGTTTCTTTAAATCTTTCTATATTATTTCTTTCTTCCATAGCTAAGGGCAAAAATGACTCACGTTTTCTTTCAAATCACGGGATGACTGAGTGACAAATGAATTTCAATGAAAGAAATAATAAGGAATGACTCTCCGAACGAGTCAATGACTCAAATTAACTCCGGATTGAGTCACGACAGTCTGCTATTCGAAGCGGCATTGCCAAATGTTGTCAAGTCTATAATTACTTATGAGTGTTTGACAGAATGTCCACTTGCATTTCCCAATGCTGGACTTTACATTGTCCAGCATTGAGTAGTCATTTTTGCCGGACAGTCCAGCAAAATGCTAGATGTCTGGGCAGCCTATCCATACCCTGTGAGCTTTCCCACTCGCATCCCCATAATATTTCTTCCACTTCCCAACATGTTTCACCCAACTGTGTGATTAACTTGTTTTATTACTTGTTGCCATGTTGAGGAACATGGCAACTAAGCAAGCAAATGAGTATAAAATGATAAGGGAACTGTGGAAAGGGATAGCAGTCCCAAGAAGCCTGTATGGGTATGAAGTCTGCAAAATGACAAAGACAGAATTGGAGAGAATGGAAAAGATCCAAAATAAAGTGTCAAGAATTGCACTAGGGGCCAATCCCTATGTAGCAGTAGAGGCAGTGAGAGGAGAAATGGGCTACGATAGGACTGAGTGGCGCAAAGAGGTAATGAGAGTGGATACAAAGTATGAATTAGAAGCAATCTATATAGAAGACAGAGTAAAAGCAAAACTGAAACAAAAAATAGTAGATTCAGGAGAAAGGCTCTGGAGGAGAGGAATAAATGGAAAGAGAATTCTGAATGTATACAGAGGCAAAAAGGAGCCTTGCATTGAGAATATGTATGATGGGAGTTTTGCAAGCCAGCTACTATTCAAGGCACGGACTGGATCCTTGGAGGTGAAGGGGTGGACATACAGATTGAATGGAGAAGACAAATGCGAATGGTACCTATTGGGGCAGAGATTATCTATAGAACATTTGATAGTGTAATGTGTGCAACACAGTCTCGAGAGAGAGAAATTGTAAGAATAATTTGTGATAGAGTTGGGAAGAAAAAAGTGGGAGGTGGTGGAGAGAAGGAAAGACTATGGACTGAGTGTGGTGCTAGGATTTGAGTGTGGGAAAAAAAGATATAGATGATAAGAGAACAAGAATAGTAAGAGCAACAAAGAAATTTTTGCAATGTGTGTGGAAGAAGAGTAATGAACAAGGCTAATAAATTATTTCTCTTCTCCACAGAAAAAATAAATGTCATATTCCAATACAAAGGGTGGCTCAACAACCTGAACCTATTGTATTGCTCCGCTCTCAAATAGGGAACTTTTTTTATCCTCTCTTTCCAGACCTAACTAAATAATTTTATTTATTTATTTTTTGGGGGAATAACTTTAGTAGCTTATTTTCTTTATTTCACTGCCCTTGCCCTACGGCATTGGGCTCCCCTTATGCAATATGTCCCATAGGGATGAAAGCTGAACAAAGCTAAAGGGACCTAGTTCAAATATAGACAATGATAGCATCAATTTGGATCATACCTTAAAACAGTTGCATAAAGTAATTAAGGAGACAAAATTTAGTGTTAACCACTTTGCTTCTACAACAGCTAAGGTTAGATTACAACTTCAACCCTGCCCTTCATCAGCAAGCCATGGGGATACAGTCAGTTCAAAACAAGACTCCTCATTTGATCTGGAGTATGTATCCTGCTTATATTTAAGCCCACCCACTATTAAATTGACAATGCTAAGCCCTATTACCATACAGATAACGATCAAAAATATTTACGGTGGACAAGTCCATAGCGTCAAATATTGTCAGACTGGTTCTCTCCTGATTCACACAAAGTCGCCTAACCAAACTAGAGCACTCATAGATACCAAGAGTATCATTAATGGCCAATATAAAGTCGAATGCACAATTGCCTATAACCTAAATATAGTCCAAGGTAATATATATGCACCAGACTTAACTCACTTCAGTGAAGATCTATTATTAGAAGAATTCAAAATTCAGAACAAATCTATAATTAAACTTAAATGACTAAATAAAGGCCCATCTTGTACCCAACACCATTACTTACTTTGACAATTGCCGGAAACAGTCTACCTAAGAAGCTATATTATGGGGACCTTGTCTTTTCCATTGAAGATTTTTACCCAAACCCATTATTCTGCTATAATTGTTGCACCAATAAAACTAGATGTTTACATTGTGCAGAACAACATGAAATAGGACATTGCCCAGTTTCATCAGATAGTACATTATGTATTCACTGTCATTCCTCAAATCATTTGGGCAATTCAAAAGATTGTCCTGTTTGGAAAAGAGAAAAAGAAATTATACATATTAAAATAGAAAAAAAAAATAATGTTCAATGAAGCCAGGCAATTATATGCCAGAGAAAACCCTATGCCTCTTCAAGGTATCAATGTAGCCACAATAAAAGATCCAGTTAAAAAAGTATCTAAAGAAATACAGTGCAATCTAGTTGAACTAGAAAAAAAAATGTACCTAAATCTTCGCCTCCAAAATCCCAAACAATTACCAACTCTGAAAATAAAAATATACTGACAAACGAGACACTTTGGGCTATTCTTAAAGAATATCGAACAATCATGGAGATGAACATTGCACCTCAACAAACACTTAATAAAATGTCTATATTTTAATAAAATAGGGTTTGTAAAGAAGCTAGCAGATAGTAGGGATGGGTATAGGATCCTCTTTGGGGATTAATATTATAAATAACAAAACTACCCATGGATTTCAAGGTTTGTTAATGGAATATACGTAGTTTCCCAAATAAATTACCATTTCTCCAGTTAATCCTAAATGAATACACTTGATCAATCATATGTTTACAAGAGACCAGAATTAATTGTGAATATAATACATATTTAAAAGGATATAATATTTTGAGAAAGGACCGAAATTCACATGGAGGTGGTGTATTGCTTGGTATAGTTTCTTGTGTACCATATGTTCTACTAGCTGTTAATTCAGATTTTGAAGAAATAACTACACAAATTACTTTACCATCTCTAACCCTCACAATATGCTCCATTTACATCCCACCTAATATACCATTAATATCACAAGCACTTAGTCATCTGTCTAGACAACTTCCTTTACCAGTATTAATGACTGGTGACTTTAATGGACACCATTATATGTGGGGATCATCACAATGTTGTCCTAGAGGAAACTCAATCTCTGATTTTATAGAAGAATCAGAACTTTGTTTTAAACACAGGAACCAACCTATTAGTCATCTTGTAGGGGCTATCTCTCTCACCTTGACTTATCTTTAAGCTCCCATGCCCTGAAAACTTTTCTTCATTGAAAAGTATTGCCAGATCTGTTTGACAGTGACCATTTTCCTGTACTCCTTGAAACAGCCCTAAAAGTAAGATCATATACACGACCAAAATGGCACCTTAAAGGCAATCTAACTCAATTTCATAACAATTTAAAAATTCCTACGATAAATAGTGTGAATAATGTAAATGATGCATGCTCCTTAATCACTACAGCTTTCAAATAAATTTGTCCCCAAATCATCACCACATATATTTTTTAAATATAATAACCCTTGGTGGAACAGCATATGTGAATATGCAGTAAAAGTAAAAACCCCCAGCTTTTTGGAACCGTTAAAAACATGAATCAAGAAACATTATTATTATATACCAAGGCTAAAGCACTAGCTAGAAGAGTTATTAGAATTTCTAAATGACTGGCCTGGAAAAGATTTGTACAATCCATTGATCACTGCACACTTGTGACAAAAGTTTGGAACAAGATAAGCGGATTATCAAAAGGACGCAAGACTTTTTCTCCAACCACTCTTAAACATGAAAATAAGATAATCTCCAAACCTAAAATCACTGCACAAATCTTGGCAGGCCACTTTGCTCAAATCAGCAGTATTCATTTTTATACAGAACCTTTTGTATATAATATGGCAATAAAACATATAATCAACCAATCTCCATTAATGAACTAGAAAATGCCATTCCCTGTAATAAAGTAACTTCACCAGGACCTGATGTCATAGCATATTCCTTCTTATCCAGTCTTTCTAAAGACAATCTACTTAAATATTCCTAAATAATGTATACCCTGATAAATGGAGAACAAGCATACTTATCCCTTTAATGAAACCTGGTAAATCTAGTCAAGACCCAACATCTTATTGCCCTATTGCTTTAACAAGCTGCCTTAGTAAAATAATGGAAAAAATTGTGCATACCACACTTTGGAAATTCCTAAATGATAACAAACTAATTTCTTTTATCAAAGTGGCCTTAGAAAACAATATTCAACCATGGACAGCCTAGTACGACTGGAGTGTGTTGTGAGAAAGCCTTCCTAAGTAACAAATATGTGATGGCTATATTCCTAGACATTAAAAAAGCTTGATACCATCTGGCAACATGGACTGTGTATGAAATTATATAAGCTAGGGCTGAGAGGCCATCTCCCTAAGTTCATTCAAAACTTTATCTCCTTACGCATAATTCAAGTATCAGTTTCTAGTCAACTTTCTGAAAAATTTGCCCTTGAAATTGGTATTCCACCAAGGGGTGTCCTGAGCCTCCCTCTTATTTTCCATTATGATAAATGATATATTCCAAGAGAGAAGTAAAACATTCCCTTTATGCTGATGATAATTGCAGTGTGGCTTGTTGGAGATAATCTTAACCAACTACATCATAGTATGCAGTGTATTAAATAGTATAACAGAATGGTCACAAATGTGGGGTATCACCTTCTCCCCCACAAAAACAAAATGTCTAATATTTACTAAGTGACCAAGACAACCTTACTTACCTCATTTAATGATAGATAATTATCCCATATAATATGTATCCACCTATCAATACCTAGGAATGATAATGGATCAAGCTTGACTTGGTCTGCCCATATTTCATCCCTTGTAGAAAGATACAAGCCAAGCATTCTTGCTTTAAAATACCTCGCAAATACAAGTTGGGGATCCAATAAAATTCATCTATGCATATTTATAAATCATTAATTAGAAGCAAAATAAATTATGGATCCTTCCTATAAAACACAGCTAGTGAATCCAATGCAATAAAACTAGATAGAATACAATATAGATGCATTAGATTAGCCATAGGAGCCCTCACCTCTACTAGAAATGATTTTTTGGAAGCAGAATCCACCCTGATTCCACTCAAATTTTGCAGACTGCTATTATGCTTAAGATATTGTACCAAAGTAATGAACCTAGACAATCATCCTACCCGCTTATGCATTCTACAGTTCAATTGGTACAACTTTTACAATTTCCGTCCCCATCCTAAGCCTTTTTGTGGATGGGTTAAAGAGTCACTCACAAATCTCTGCCTTAGATGAGAGGATATAACCATATCATTATCAAATGCATATTCCATTTTAAGTGAAAAAGTTCACTTCAATTTTTCTTTAACGACATATGATAAATACCAAACTCCTTCAGCAACCTATCAAAACCTTTTCTTGGATATTTTAAATTCTCTTAAATCACAAGGATATACTGTGAGATCAACTGATGGCTCCAAATTCCTTGAAGGAGTTGGATCTGCATTTTGCAACAGAGATGTAATAAAAGGCTTTAAACTTCCCAACCATTGTTCTATATTTACTGCTGAATTGTTTGCAATCCTCCGCTTACTTAAATATGTCTACCATACATTAGATGCATGCAAACTAGCCATAGTATCAGACTCATTGTTAGGACTATTAGGTATTTAGCATCAATGTTGACACTATGTGGTCCATCGTATTATCAACTGCATACATAAAATAAATCTTGAAGTCATCTTTCTATGGGTTCCCAGTCATGTTGGCATCCATGATAATGAAGTGGTTGATGATGCTGCAAAAGAAGCAAGTCACAATGGACAACCTATGCATTTAGGCTATTCTGTACAAGAAATGGCAACAATACTTCAAGTCTCAGTCTTCAATAAATGGAAAGTTGAATGGTCTCAATGCAATGGCATCCTGCCCCTAATATACCCTACACTAAAGTACAGTAAAACTCATAACATGTCTAGAAGAGATAGTGTGGTATTGACAAGATTGAGGGTAGATTGCAGTAGGTTAGGTTAAGTCATGGTTTCTTTTTCGATCAAACCCTATTTCAGGTATGTGAATAACATAATGTGCAACTCACCCCAAAACATGCCCTAATTCATTGCCACAAATTTAATACAAATCGTAGGCCCCTATCAACTTTTTGTCATGACAATAACATTAGATTCTCTTTATATAAATATATTTAGCAATTAATTTATTATTACAATATTGCCATTCTTGTTTTGTTTCTTTGTTGCTTTTTTTATATCCCATATTTTGTTATATATATATATATATATATATATATATATATATATATATATATATATATATATATATGTATATATATATGTATATATGTATATATATATGTATATATGTATATATGAATATATGTATATATATATATATATATATATATATATATATATATATATATATATATATATATATATATATATATATATATATATGTATATATGTATATGTATATATGTATATGTATATGTATATGTATATGTATATATATGTATATATGAATATATATATATATATATATATATATATATATATATATATATATATATATATATATATATATATATATATATATATATATATATATATATATATATATATATATATATGTATATATATATATATATGTATATATATATATATATATATATATATATGTATATATATATATGTATATATATATATATGTATATATATATATATATGTATATATATATATATGTATATATATATATATATGTATATATATATATATATGTATATATATATATATATGTATATATATATATGTATATATATATATATATATATGTATATATATATATGTATATATATATATATGTATATATATATATATGTATATATATATATATGTATATATATATATATATATATATGTATATATATATATGTATATATATATATGTATATATATATATATGTATATATATATATATGTATGTATATATATATGTATATATATATATGTATATATATATATGTATATATATATATGTATATATATGTATATATGTATATGTATATATATTGTTGTTTTCCTCCTCAAAGGCCTGGGTTTCCAAGGCAGGGGAGGGATCTCCACCTACCAGTGCCCCTGTGACTGCCAGGACCTTCTCAACTCGGAGAAGGACCTGGCTGACACCGTTCCATCTGGCCTGGTGTCTCCTGCCGGCGGAGGGGAGAAGTAGGTTCATTTCCTGCCCTCCTCTCCTAAAAAGAAAAAAATAGGAAGAAGACTAAGAAGACTCGGGGCTCCTCTCCATCCGCTATGGCTGCGGGGACGGATGGGTCTGCTGCCACTTCGGTAAGCGACTAGCCAAGATCGGCACATCCGGCCCCTCTGCCCCCCGGGTGTGGAGCCCCAGACTAAGAGGAAAAGTGCGCAGGGTTGAGCCTTGATAATGTCGGGGCCCCTAATTCAGACCGTACCTGGCATTTTTGAGCCCACTGGCTTAAAACGCTTCCACGTAGTTCGCTCCACTGATGGCAGCATGTTGGCCAAGGGCAACATGATCCATCAGAGGAGAGCATTAGCTAGGATAATTGGTAGACAGCTGAAGGTGACCCGTTTCTTGGACAGGACCCTTCTGGCGAATGAGGCGGATTTCTCCCTGAGGCGGCCAAGACAAGTGCTCTTCGGACACCTCATGGCACCCCGGTGAGTGTGATGCCGCGCTCTACCATGAATTTTGTGAAAGGAGTAGTTTATGTGAGAGAACTCGTTGACTACTCCATAGAGGACATCACCTTAGAGCTGGCCGACCATGGGGCGGTCAAGGTCGAACGTGTGATGAGAAAACAGTGAGGGGCCTCAAGACCCAACCCTACACTCTTTATCACGTTCGACTCTGACAAGCTCCCTGAGTCGGTGCGTGCTGGTTGGTACCGCTACCGCGTAAAGGCATTTGTGCCACTGCCGCGGCGGTGCTATTACTGTCACTGCTTCGGCCATACAAATCGTTCTTGTAGATGTGCAAAGTCAGGGTCACCCGAAGTCTGTGTAAATTGCTCCAAGGCCGCACACAATAAGTCTGAATTGTGTGTGGCCAATTGTGGAGAGCCGTACCCCGCCGCTTCAAAGCAATGTGGTGCATATCCCCTTGAGAAAGAAACCCTGGCTGTTCAGGCCCAGGATCAACTCTCATTCCGCGAGGCTAAGGACTTGGTCCTGGCATGCCCGGCTCTCTCTGGGACGTCTTAGGCCTCAATAGTTAGAAAGTCACCCTCTGCTCCTGGCCCATCCAGGCCAACAAGCACTGTTGTTTCCACGCCCATTCGGAGTCCTTCTGCGGGTTCTACTCAACCCGGGTGCTTCCCTGGTAAAGCTGGCGGCACAAAGGGTTTGCACCCAGCCCTGGCTAAAACCAGGGCTGCCCTTCCTTTTCCCATCGTGACCGTTTCCCGTAAGGTGAAACGGCCATGCGCCTGCACCAAGTCGTTAGACTCACAGGAGGCAACACCCCAGAAGTTGGTCGCTAGGCCATCTTCCGGGGTTCCTAAAGCTGTCCCCCGAAAGGAATACAGCAACAAAGGAGCTGCAATGCCCGCTTAAGGTTTGGAGGTGGAGGGAGGAAAAGACTTGCATGGCGAGCCCAACCTCCCCCAATAAGTTCTCATCGCGGCAGTGCCTTCAGCGCTTTGTCCATCCAACAGCGCCTGGGGTTCTGCCTCCGTGAAGCGTACGGCCATTTCTGTGAGGGTCTTCTGTTCGAAGAGGACCCCTGCGTCTCCTCCGAGCTAGGCCTGGATGGCATATTCCTTCAATGGAATTGTTGTGGACTCCGGGCCAACTGGGAGGAGCTACGGAGGCTCGTCTCGTCCCGTTCCCCGTTAGCTATTTTTCTGCAGGAGACCATACTAGGCGCGTGCCCCCTGCCCGCCCGCCCGCCCGCCCGGGGTATAAAGGTCTTGCGACCCCACCACCACGAGATGGCCGGGCTGGGGGATGTGCGGTTTATACCCAGCATGATGTCTGCGTTCTTCCTTTCACTTTAGATACCTTTCAGGCAGTGGCTGTGCAGCTTCACCCATGTAGGAGGTATACTATCATTTCTGCGTACATTCCACCGTCAGCTGACTTTGTCCGCTGCGTCGTGACACGGTTGCCGAGGCCCTTTCTCTTGCTTGGAGATCTGAACAGCAGGCATCCTCTCTGGGGAGATTACTCAATAATCCCAGGGGACAAGTCCTTGCCGATCTGATCGAAGAGCTTGAGATAGGTGTCCTAAATGTGGTTGAGTTTACGCATCACTGCTCGAGAACCGCTTCATTTTCTGGCCTTGATCTATCTTTGTGCTCTTCGGATGCACAGCCTGATTTTGATTGGGGGGTGGTCGATGGCCTCCATGGTAGTGATCACTTTCCCATTCCAATATCATTTGCAGGGCAACTGCCGCCTGAGAGCCCACCTCGGTGGTGCTTGGCGCGGGCGTGGTTGCCTGCATTTCAGGAAATGACTGAATTATCTATCTCAGTCGGGGAGTTTAGGTTGGTAGATGAGGCCGTTGAGTTCTTCTCCGGCAACCTCATCGCCACGGGCATGACTACTATTCCCAGAACGTCTGACCGTTTTGCACGCCGACCACTCCCATGGTGGTCGGCCGAGTGTGAGACGGCCCTCAAACAGAAGCGTTATGCCTACATGCGCTATAAGCGTTGCCCGAACGATTTCACTGTCGGTGAATTTCGTCGGGCTAGGGCTAGGTTCCGATATATTTCGAAGCACGCCCGCCGCTCTTAACGGGAAGACCCCTTTAGCAGAGGTGTGGAAGCGAGTCAAAAGGATTCGGGGCAAGTTCTCGTAGGCCCCCCCCCTTCCCGTTCTCCAGGAGAATGGGACTACAATCTCGGACCCCGCATCCGTGGCGGAATACTTCGCGACCGCATTCTCTAGCCGGGATGCTGCTCCGCCAGCATTCAATGCACGTCGTGATGTCGCGGAAGGCCGCCGGCTAGACTTTACCTCCAGAGGCGGAGAACCCTTCAACGACAGGTTTACTGTGAGTGAGTTGCGCTCCGCTCTTGCTTCGTGCGCGGACACTGCCCATGGTCCGGACGATGTCCCGTACGCTATGCTTCGACACCTGGGTGAGCGAGGCATGGCCTTTCTGTTAGATTTGTTCAACAGGATCTGTGTTGAGGGTCTCCTCCCAGATTCATGGCGAATCGCTACTGTGCTTGCCTTTCGCACCCGGGAAGAGATCACTCTACTCCGGCCGGTTTCCGCCCAATCTCTCTAACCTCTTGCGTGTGCAAGTTGATGGAGAAATTGATAAATGTTAGATTAGCCTTTTTCCTGGACAGCGGAGGCCATATGTCTTCTGCACAGTGCGGCTTCCGCAAGTTCCACTCCACGTCGGATACTCTGCTCCGACTGGAAAATGCTGTCTGCGAGGCCTTCCTTCGTAGACAGCACTAGGCCACCTCCGTAGACAGCACTAGGCCACCTCCGTAGACAGCACTACGTCACCTTCGTAGACAGCACTACGCCACGGTGTTTTTCGATCTGGAGAAGGCCTATGGTACCGCATGGCGATACGGTATCATGGAGAGACTCCACACGATGGGGGCGAGGGGACGCCTGCCAATGTTTATATCTGGATTTTTGCGAGATCCTCGATCCCGCGTACGGGTGGTGGGAGCCCTCTCCGGCTCAAAGAAGCAGGAAGAGGGTGTCCGACAGGGAAGTGTCCTCATTGTCACACTCTTTGCCCTGAGCATCAACGGCATCACCTCGGTGCTGCCGGAAGATGTTCTCGCAACGCTCTACGTGGACGACCCTTCAATCTCTTTTGGCGCGGCCCAGATGCCAACTCTGGAGCGTCGACTCCAACAGGCATTGAACCGCGTCTCTCGCTATGCCGAAGCGCACAGGTTTCGGTTTTCTTTGGCGATGACTAAGGTGGTGCACTTCTGCCGCCATCCACAGCTGGGAGTGGTGTAATTTCACCGTTTCCTTGGTCTTGTATTTGACCGACGCCTCCCCTGGGAGGCTCATATTCGCAGTCTCAGGGTCGCTTGTGCCCGCGCCATGGATATTTTCCGTGACGTTCAGCGCTTGGAGCGCTGATAGGGCTATTGCCTTACTTTTTTATCGATCCTTTGTTCGTTCGAAGCGCGACTACGGATGCGAGTTTTATGCATCGGCAGCCGAGCGTTTATTGCGGAAGGTGGACTCGATCCACCACACCGGCCTTCGCCTTGCGACCGGTGCCTTCCGCACTTCAACCATTGAGAGCCTGTTGGTCGATGCTGGGGAGATGCCACTGGCTCTACGTCGGGTACACTGCATCACTGCGCCCCCCTCAGTCACCAACAGCTCTCACTGCATCCGCAGCTGATCTCGACGGTGCCTATGCCGCCGAGAGACGCCAGTCATACCCTAATCCCTTTGGGTTTAGGGCCAGGAAACTCCTTCGAGAGCTAGGTATAGCTCTCGGGCCGGTGGCGCCCCTGGTTCTGCCCACGACGCCACCCTGGAGGGTACCACATTTGGCTATTTGTCGCCACGCCTCTGCTCCCAAAGCTTGTATTGCGTTCGACCTTTTTGGAGCACACCTCGTGTCACACTGGAACCGTGCCAGTGTATACGGATGGCTCCAAGTCCGAAGAGGAGGTCGGCTTCCACGCCGTATCCCCTCTGTTTGAAGTTAGCGGAGCTCTGCCAAGCCCTGCGTCTGTCTTCACGGCCGAGTTGGTGGCAATACACCACTCGGTACGGGAGATTACACGACGTGCCTGATTCGGAGACCGGATTGTTATATATAGCGACTCACAAATCGCCGTGAGAACTCGGGGCATTGGAATCTCCGCATCCTCTGGTTCGCGATATCCGTGACGCCACGGTTTTGGCGAGCTGGGCGAATGTCGAGATTATCTTCTGCTGGGTTCCTGGACATGTAGGAATTGCGGGGAATGAGCGCACCGATGAGGGCGCTAAAGAGTGCGAGGACTGGTGTTTCGTTCTTCCTCGCACCGACTACATGGCAGGAATACGTGCAGCTTCCTGGACTGCTTGGCAAAGAAGTTGGGAGACGGTTGAAGGGAACTTAAAGTTGCGTGCCATTGCGCCACGACTGTTCCCATGGACCTATCCCCCAATGCCGCGACGGCTTCAGGTTGCTTTCTGTTGTCTCCGAATCAGACACACTCGTGTGACTCATCGCTATTTGATGGAGCGCTCGCCTGCGTCGTCCCCCAGACTGTTCGGCATATTCTTGTCGAATGTCCCAGTCTGGGTGATACCTGTCCCAGTACTGGGATGGGCGGGGTCGCTACTGTCTGTCCCTTGTACTCGGGACGGATTCGTGCACACCGACCTGTGGACTTTTAGACTTTTGGGGGGAGGCCGGCCTTCTCCCTATTATTTGAAACTTAACTATGGATTGCGGTCTTCTTCGGCAGGTGAGGGCGGGCTTTCCCCCGTTGACGGATCTCGCTTTATATTTTTTCAATTTATTCTTTTTTTCTCCCTGTATTTGTTAAAAATTTTATTTGGCTTTTATATAGCCTAGATTTAGGCTAGGATTATTACGGCGTCGCTAGATGAGATATTTAAAAAAATATATATATATATATTCAAAGGATAATATTTTTAATAGTCATTTTTTATATCAACTAAATATTATAAAGAAAGTTTATTTCCTTTGCTAACAAAGTTCTTAGCCTTGTGAAAAATTGGTTAAGCTGTTAATACTATTAAGAAAATTCTAGACAATTATTAACCGATTATTTATTTTCTGATAAATATAAAAATTTTAATCCCTTGTAATAAATTTAATCTTCAAAACTCAATATATGTACATTTACACATCACATAATTGTATTATTTTTTCAGTTTTATTTTAATTTATTAGATTTTATTTGAATAAAAATGCATCTTAGTATCTATATTTTATGTTTTATTTATATACAAATGATGGGCATTTTTTGTGCCCCTGAGGAAGACTTGATTCATCATTTACCTGGTCTAAATAACATTTTGCATTTCAAGCAATATAGTGGATACCTAAATGGCAGTTATGGTGATCATCTTCACTATTGGTAAGGTTAAATCAAAGTTTTAAGCTTCCTGTGAATAAGGTCCATCTCTTAGGTTTTACAAATTGAGATGCAGATTTTGTCTATTTTGTACAAGTTTCAGGCAGGTTGTTAATATGCATTAAGCTGTCTGGTCCATGGTGGGTGGAGGTTTGTGTCAAGTTGATTTTTATGTTTATTCATGGATGTTGACTGCCATCAGGGCCTTGTCAGGGGGACATGAGAGTGGATGATATTTGAGAGTGGCATTGAGGAGATAATTCGACTCCAGAGGTTGGATTACTTGCCGTGTTGTGGGTGATGAGCCCCGATTCGAGGGTTTTATGATTCCTTGGAGTATCACACTATAGTGTTTGTATGGTCTTAATTTTCTTCCTGTAAATATCTTATCCTTGGGGGTTCATTTCTATTTTTAAAATATATATATTTTTTCTATTATAAAATATTAAAATGTTATAAGTAGATTCTTCCTTTTTCATTTGAGAAGTTTTGCCGATATAATTTTAAGTATGATCTTTAGAAATAGTGGGTATCTTGTGATAGATTCAAATCTTAATTAGCTTTAGTTTTTCAAGTACTATTCTTTATTAGTTTTTTAAATGCCCTGCAGTTTGGTCTTCTGAAATTTATATTTGTTTTAGGAATTTAGCGAATCTATTGCTTGTATATTTGAGCACCAAAGACACATTGACAAAAAGAAGAAGAGCTAAAGAATGATCGGAATAGAAAAAATAGGACTGAAAGCTAGTTAATGAGAATGGCTAGAGAGGACAGTCAGGTTGTCAGGTCAAAGAAAATTGATTAAGGAATTGAGAAATAATTTATTTTTATGATTTTTCCTAATTTTTATGAAAGAGATGAATAAGTTAGTTTCTAATTTATTAATAAGAATATATTGTAAATCAATGCAGATGCATCTTGATACCCCAAACATTGATTGCAAAATAAATAGATTAATGGGACAGTGTAAATTTTTTCTTTTTTTTTTTCTTTTTCAAGGTTCATTCAGTCTTCATCAAACCCATCTGAAGATCCAGTTGTCTTATGGATGAATGGGGGTCCCGGATGCTCATCTCTCGATGGTTTATTAAATGAACTTGGACCTTTTCATCTTAATACAGATGGCAAAACACTTTACCTTAATAATTTCTCATGGAATAAGGTCAGCTGATTTAAAAAATAATTTAGTGTAGGTTTTTATTTGCTACTCAAAACTGTTTGTAGACATGAAAAAGGTTTTTATTGTTTGATCATTTGTGGTTAAGGTGATTATCTACCTCTCACTTAATTCCCATGACACTAACCAGCGATGGTGGAACCCTTCATTACTCCCTGGAGGAGGGCTAAATTTCATGTCATTTTGGCAGGGTTCCAGAATAGAGGAGAGAGTGGGTTTGTGCTGTGATGGATGTAGGGGAATGATAGCCGTGTTATGATTGGCTATGTGCATGATAATGATAGGCATGGAGCTAATTCCCACTAAGTATCAGCATATGCACCAATTGGCAGCCAGTGCATGACACTTCTAAAAGTTCTGGGATCAAACCCCTCCCTCGATGTCAGAAATCCATTTCTGTGGATTACATAATTATAAAGTTTGATTCATTTTACATTTTAAAATTGTGTCACAGCATTAATAAACTGTAAACTTTGGTTTCCAGGCAGCAAATGTACTGTTTTTGGAAGCTCCAGCCTGCGTTGGATTTTCATATCGAGATAGTAGAAAGTGCCAAACTTCAGATGACAAAACATCGCTCTCTAATTATTTTGCTCTTAAAAGTTTTTACAAAAAGGTAAAGACATTAATATTATGCTTATGAGTAATAGCACTCTCTATTTAAAGAAATTTTTAACCCTTTTTTTACCAAAGTACCTCATAAAGGTGATAAATACTATACTTAAAATCCTCCTTGTTGATTAGTTGAATATTTAACCATTAAATCCTTAACCCTTTTGCATTGGAGCTGAATTGTTCATGCCTTACTTTTTAATCTTGGCTCTCTACCTCTCCTGTGAGGTTAGCAGACCCCAGGAGTGTCACCATATCCCCCGGGTGGGTCCATAACTCCTTTACTGAGGTGATGGAGCGTATGTTTTGTGCTTGTGTGAGGTTAGGGAAGCCAAAGAGATCGCCAAAGGAGCTTTGGACCCTATGCCTCCACCCAAGGCTGGGCTGGGTGGATCAGAGACAGTGGATCCTAAAAAGGAGGTATCCCTGCTACTGATTCCACTCTGCCCACAGGAGTTTTTGAGGCGGAGGTAGGAAAAGACTTGCAAAGCCAGCCAAACCTCTCCTGATAAGTCCTCGAAGGCAACAGCACCCTGAGATCTGCTTCTAGGAAGCATATGGCCATTCCCATGAGGGTTTTCTCTTTGAATATGGCCCCCACATCTCCCCTAAGCTTCAGAAGCACATCTTATATTCCCTGTTAGTTATCTTTTTGCAGGAGACCATGCTTGGTGCGTGCCCCCTGCCCACTCTCCCAGGGTATAAGGGTTTTGAGACTCCACCACCACAGGATGGGGGCTGAGCAGGAGAATGGGCCATTTAAATCCTGCATAATGTCTCTGTTCTTCTCTTTGCTTTAAATACCTCCTTTCAGGAAGTAGCCATGCAGCCACACCTGGATAGTAGGTATACTGTTATTTCTATGTACATTCCACTGTCAGCAGACTTCAATGTAGGGGGACTTCCGCTGCATTGTGGTACAGTTGCTGAGGCCTTTTCTACAGCTTGGAAATTTCAATGGTAGACACCCCTTCTGAGGAGACTCTATCAATCCCAGGGGTCAGGTCCTTGCTGACCTGATCGACAAGCTGGAGATAGGTGTCCTAAATGTGGATTAGTTTACACTTTACTGCCTGAGAACCACTTCATTTTCCTGTTTTGATCTATCCCTGTGCTCTGTGCATGCACACCCTGATTTTGGGTGGGAGATAGTTGATGACCTCCAAGGTATTGGTCCACATTTCAGGAAATGACTGATTTCTGTCCCACTTGAGTTTATTTTGGTGGATGAGGCCATTTAGTTCTCCAGCAACCTCATTGGCATGTACATCACTACTACATCGTGACCCCCCCCAAAAAATGGGCCCCAACTGTCAATAGGACTCATTTCTTAATTTTCTGCAAGGATTAAATGAAACTTTGGTGATAACTAGTTTATTGTGTTTAAAAACATCATATCAAAACATGAGTCTTTGGACTTTTCTTCTTTATTCTAGAGCATGTGTTTGAGATGACCTCCATTTAGCTCTGTGCATTTCTTGAGCCGCAGCACAAAGTTGTCCATGATGTCCTTACAAACCGACTGACTAATGGTTCGGATCTCCTCCCTGAAGGCTTCCTTGAGTTTCATGATGGTCCTGGGTCTCCATGCGTACATGCTGTCTTTAAGGTAGCCCCAGAGAAAGAAATCTGGGTGGCTAGGGTCTGGGCTATGAGGTGCCCACTCAAAATCATTCTTGAGACTGATTACATGGCTACCCATGTTCTCTTTCAGCCAATCTCAGGACAGGTTTGAGGTGTGAGAGCTTGCTCCATCTTGCTGGAACCAGAACTTTTCCATAAGCTTAGGGAACAAGGTCTGCAGCTCCCTCTTGAAGGTTTTGAGGACCTCATACTGCTCCTTGGTGACTGTCACTGTCATGCCAGATTTCTTGAAGCAGAATGGTCCGATGATGTCTCTGGCTGAGATTGCAGTCCATACCGTCCACTTAGGAAAGTGTACATAGGGGCTTGGTGGCTACCTCATTTGGTCTGGAGGTCCCCTTTCATTTAAGATGGAAGTGAGCTTCATCTGAGGTCCAAAGGAGGTTAAGGAAAGTTGGGGTCTCCTGAATCTTGAATGCCATAGCCTTTCTCTGCTACTTGTCTGAGGCTGTAAGGGTCTGTATTCTGTATGGGTAGGCCTTTACATCCATTACTATCACTCCTGCAAGTCTCACAGGATATACCGAGGGACTGACTTCGCTTGCGCCCAGAGCGTTTTGGACTACTCAGCTGACTCTTACACTCTCGACCAGCTAAGCTGTACGCTTTCTGGGAAATCCTGAATGTCTTGGATGGTTGTCACTGGCTGCATTGAGATTCTCCACTGTCCCATAGTTCTTGAAGTGGTCCACCCAGTCCTGAATTCTGTTCTTGGAGGGGGCTTTTTCACATTGGAACTGATGCACAAAAGTATCCTGCACTTTCTTGAATGAGCCTGTCTTGTAGTAATTTTTGACGCAGTATATTCTTTGCTGGGACTCCCATTGAGATCTTGTGTTCACAAGCATTGCTTCTGTCATGTCCTGCAAAGTAAGGGTGATTAGTGAATGAATGAAGGATGTATCACAAAAGTGTGTGCAGGCCCGTTTTTTGGGGGTCACTCTGTATTCCTAGAATGTCTGGCCATTTTGCATGCCAACTGTTTCCATGGTGTTCAGTCGAGTCTGAGATGGCCCTCAGAACAGAAGGGTTATGCTTATATTAGCTATAAGTCCAGCCCAAATGATTTCAGTCTGTTAATTTTGTTGAGCTAGGGTTAGGTTCTGCTTTTTTCAAAGCAAGTCTACCGCTCCTCCTGGCAGGCATGTGTTTCTTCACTTTACAGGAAGACCCCTCTAGCAAATGTGTGGAAGCAAGTCAAAAAGGATTCAGGGCAAGTTCTCTTCTCACAGGACCCCCTGCTGTATTCTCTAGCTAGGATGCTGCTCTGCCAGCAATCAATGTAGCTACATCATGATGCCATCTACTGCACTTTAACCTCCCTAGCTAGGATGCTGCTCTGCCAGCAATCAATGTAGCTACATCATGATGCCATCTACTGCACTTTAACCTCCAAAACTGGAGAACATTTTAATGACGGGTTTACATTGAGTGAGTTGTACTCTGCTCTTGTGTCATTTGCAGACCCTGGCCCTGGTCCTAGTGATGTTACATATCCTGGGCTTTGACACCTAGTAGGTGAGTGACACATGATGGTCTTTCTCTTAGATTTGTTCTCATGGATCTGGACAAGTTACCCTCTCACACTCCTGGTAAATGGCTACTGTGATCACTTTTTGCAAACTCGGGAGAGATAATTCTATCCCGGCCAGTTTCTATCCAATCTCTCTAACCTCCTACATGTGCAAGTTGATGGAGAAGTTAGTAAATGTTAGACTAGTAGCCCTTTTCCTGGACAGCAGAAGCTACCTGTCTTGTGCACAGTGCGGCTTCCACGAGTTCCACTGCACATCAGGTGCTTTGATTTGACTGGAAAATGCCATTTGTTTATTTTTCCTTTGTAAACAGCACATCACAACGGGGTTTTTTTCAATCTAGAGTAGGCCTTTGATACTGCATGGCGACACAGTATCATGGAGACACTCCAAAGGCTGTGGTGAGGGGACACCGCCCAATTTTTATTTTATTTCATAATTTTTGTGAGTGTCAATTCTGCGTACAGGTAGGGGAGTAGGGTTGTAAAATTCCCAGGAATTTTGAACTTGGAAACTTTCCAGGGGAATTTATTTGAATTTTGGGGAACTTTAAGGAGGTTGTGAACATCTTAAAAATTCTAAAAGAAAAGGGGTAGCCCTTATTCCTGAAGAGAATTAAGTCATTTGTAAAGATTTTTTTTATTTCAATTCAAATATAACTTCCTAAGCTTTAAATAGCCTTATTTCAAAATGTGTGGCTGTGGCATTATTCAGTATGTAAGCTGAATACCTTGTTTGTAAAGGGTTCATCCCCACCCCCAGCTAAAACTAGGGCTCCCACCTCTTTGCCCAGCGTGACCGTTTCCCGTAAGGCGAAACGGCCACGCACCTCCACCGAGTCGTTAGACTCACAGGGGGCAACACCCGTGAAGTTGGTCGCCAGGCCATCTTCCGGGGTTCCTAAAACTGTCCCCCGAAAGGAGGACAGCAACAAAGGAGCTTCAGCTCCTTCGCTCACGCCTAGTGGTGGAACGAGTGGCTCCTCGAAAAGAGGGCCCCCCCCGCCTCCGAAGCCGCAACGCCCGCCTAAGGTTTCGAGGCGGAGGGAGGAAAAGACTTGCATGGCGAGCCCAACCTCCCCTAATAAGTCCTCGAAGGCCACAGCGCTTTGTCCGGCCAACAGCGCCCTGGGTTCTGCCTCCGGGAAGCGTACAGCCATTCCCGTGAGGGTCTTCTGTTGGAGGAGGTCGCCCGCTTCTCCTCCAAGCTAGGCCTGAAGGGCATATTCCTTCAATGGAATTGCCGTGGACTCCGGGCCAACTGGGAGGATCTGCGGGGGCTCGTCTCGTCCCTTTCCCCGTTAGCTATCTTTTTGCAGGAGACCATGCCCGGCGCGTGCCCCCTGCCAGCCCTCCCGGGGTATAAGGGTCTTGTGACCCCACCACCACGAGATGGCCGGGCTGGTGGATGCGTGGTTTACACCCGGCATGATGTCTCCGTTCTTCCTTTCTCTTTAGATACCTCCTTTCAGGCAGTGGCTGTGCAGCTGCACCTGGATAGTAGGTATACTAGGAGGATAGGGGCAAGTCCTTGCTGATCTGATAGAAGAGCTTGAGATTGGTGTCCTAAACGTGGATGAGTTTATGCATCACTGTCCGAGAACCGCCTCATTTTCTTGACTTGACCTATCTTTGTGCTCTTCGGATGCACAGCCTGATTTTGATTGGGGGGTGGTCGATGACCTCCATAGTAGTGATCACTTTCCCATTTAAATATCATTTTCAGGGCAACTGCCGCCTGAGAGCCCACTTCGGTGGTGCTTGGCGCTGGCGCGGTGGCCTGCATTTCAGGAAATGACTGAATTCTCTATCTCAGTCGAGGAGTTTAGGTCGGTAGATGAGGCCGTTGAGTTCTCCGGCAACCTCATCGCCGTGGGCCTGACTAGTATTCCTAGAACGTCTGGCCGTTTTGCACGCCGACCACTCCCATGGTGGTCGGCTGAGTGTGAGACGGCCCTCAAACAGAAGCGTTATGCCTACACGCGCTATAAGCGCCGCTCGAACAATTTCACTGTCGCTGAATTTCGTCGGGCTAGGGCTAGGTTTCGGTATATTTCGAAGCACGCCCGCCTCTCTTCTTGGCGGGCATACGTGTCTTCACTTAATGGGAAAACCCCTTTAGCAGAGGTGTGGAAGCGAGTCAAAAGGATTCGGGGCAAGTTCTCGCAGGACCCCCTTCTTATTCTCCACGAGAGGTTTACTGTGAGTAAGTTGCGCTCCGCTCTTGCTTCGTGCGCGGACACCGCCCATGGTCCGGACGATGTCCCGTACGCCATGCTCCGACACCTGGGTGAGCGAGGCATGGCCTTTCTGTTAGATTTGTTTAACAGGATCTGGGTGGAGGGTCTTCTCCCGGATTCCTGGCGAATCGCTACTGTGCTCGCCTTTCGCAAACCGGAGAGAGATCACTACTCCGACCAGTTTCCGCCTAATCTCTCTAACCTCTTGCGTGTGCAAGTTGATGGAGAAATTGGTAAATGTTAGATTAGCCTTTTTCCTGGACATCGGAGGCCATCTGTCTTCTGAACAATGCGGCTTCCGCAAGTTCCACTCCACTTCGGATGCTCTGCTTGGACTGGAAAATGCCGCTGTAAGGCCTTCCTTCGCAGACAGCACTACGCCACGGTGTTTTTCGATCTGGAGAAGGCCTATGATACTGCATGGCGATACGGTAGCATGGAGACTCTCCACACGATGGGGGCGAGGGGACGCCGTTGATGCCCTGATCATCAACGGCATCACGTCGGTGCTGCCGGTAGATGTTCTCGCTACGTTCTACGTGGACGACCTTATGATCTCTTTTTTGCGGCCCAGATGCCAACTCTCGAGCGTCGACTCCAACAGGCATTGAACCGCGTCTCTCGCTATGCCGAAGCGCACAGGTTTCGGTTTTCTTTGGCCAAGACTAAGGTGGTGCACTTCTGCCGCCATCCACGGCTCCACCCCGACCCAGATTTGTTTCTTAATGGGGTGCGCCTGGATGTGGTTGAATTGCACCGTTTCCTTGGTCTTATATTCGACCTGGGAGGCTCATATTCGCAGCCTTAGGGTCTCTTGTACCCGCGCCATGGATATTCTCCGTTCCGTGACGTTCAGCGCTTGGGGCGCTGATAGGGCTACTGCCCTACTTTTTTATAGATCCTTTGTTCGTTCGAAGCTCGACTACGGATGTGAGTTTTATGCATCCGCAGCCGAGCGTTTATTGCGGAAGGTGGACTCGATCCACCACACCGGCCTTCGCCTTGCCACCGGTGTCTTCCGTACTTTCCCCATTGAGAGCCTGCTGGTCATGCTGGGGCGATGCCACTCGCTCTACGCCGCGTGCAGTGCATCACTCGCCTGTCCGCGCGAGCCCGGCGCCTCCCTCACTGCATCCGCAGCTGATCTCGACGGTGCCTATGCCGCCGAGAGATGCCAGTCATACCCTAAGCCCTTGGGTTTAGGGCCAGGAAACTCCTTCGAGAGCTAGTTATAGCTCTCGGGCCGGTGGCATCCCTCGTTCTGCCCAAGACGCCACCCTGGAGGGTACTACATTTGGCTATTTGTCGCCACGCTTCTGCTCCCAAAGCTTGTACACTGCCCGGAGTATTGCGTTCGACATTTTTGGAGCACACCTCGTGTCACGCTGGAACCGTCCTAGTGTATACGGATTGCTCTAAGTCCGAAGAGGAGGTCGGCTTCCACGCCGTATCCCCTCTGTTTGAAGTCAGTGGGGCTCTGCCAGGCGCTGCGTCTGTCTTCACGGCCGAACTGGTGGCAATACACCACTCGGTACGGGAGATCACGCGACGTTCCCGGTTCGGAGACCGGATTGTGATCTATAGCGACTCACAAAGTGCCCTGAGGGCTCTCGGGGCATTGGAATCTCCGCATCCCCTGGTTCGTGATATCCGTGACGCCACGGTTTTAGCGAGCCGGGTGGATGTCGAGATTATCTTCTGCTGGGTTTCTGGACATGTAGGAATTGCGGGGAATGAGTGCGCCAAAGAGTCCGCGAAGACTCTGCGACCGGACCAGCGTTTCGCTCTTCCTCACACCGACTACATGGCAGGAATACGTGCAGCTCTTCGGACTGCTTGGCAAAGAAGATGGGAGACGGTCGAAGGGAACTTAAAGTTGCGTGCCATTGCGTTGCGACTGTTCCCATGGACCTATCCCCCAATGCCTCGACGGCTTCGGGTCGCTTTCTGTCGTCTCCGAATCGGATACACTCGTGTGACGCATCGCTATCTGATGGAGCGCTCGCCTGCGCCCTATTGTGACGACTGCGTCGTCCCCCAGACTGTTCGGCACATTCTTGTCGAATGTCTTAGTTTGTGTGATCTTCGCGCACGTTACCTGTCCCGGTACCGGGATGGGTGGGTCGCTACCGCCTGTCCCTTTTACTCGGGACGAGTGCGTGCACACTGACTGGTGGACTTGTTGACTTTTGGGGGGAGGCCGGCCTTCTCCCTATTATTTAAGCAGGTTTTTTTTTTTTTTTCCTTATAGGTCGCACGCTCCTGCACGCTTCCTTTTTCCTTTTTTTGGGGTGGGTGGATTGTTTTTTATCTTTTTTGATTTTATTTTGAAGTAGCCTAGTACTAGGCTAGTTTTTAATACGGCGACTAATGCCCAAATCGGCTTCGCCAGATGAGCTCTTAAAAAAAAAAAAAAAATCGTCTGTTTTTTCATTATTGTTTAGGAATCTTTTAGTCTATGCGTTTGTTAGTGAAGGAGATTGAATTCTGTACTATTGGTAGAAATGGCGGGTTTTGTTGAGGTTAAGTTCGTTTCTTGAATAAGGGTCTATGTGATATTGTTTGCACAAGAAGCTAAGTACTTCATGTGTTTGTTAAAGATTTGACACAACCCATACATCAGAGGATGGCTTAAGGGTTGTGGCTCTAATATATTTTAACTTTCATTAATGATTGGAGGATTTTGTCAATAAATAAATTTGCATTTATCCAGAAAGTAAATTTTTTGCCTTAAAGACAAATACTTAAATGATAATTATTGTGAAACATTTTTCTTTAGCTTCTAATTCCTACCTTTCAAATCTAGAGTAATTATTTTAGTTTCCAGAATATAGGAAGAATGCTTTCTTCATTACTGGTGAATCATATTCTGGGATTTACGTCCCCACATTAGCTGTTCGTGTTGTGCAGGGCAACCATCAATTTCCCATCAACTTGCAAGGGTTTGCAGTGGGCAATGGACTCTCATCAACTGAATTGAATGATAACTCCATCATATTTTTTGCCTATTATCATGGTCTAATTGGAGAAAAGTGAGTTGATATTTACATTAATTTAGGTGAATTCCCATCTGGTGAATGTAACTCAGAGAAGGAAGCTAGATGTGGCTGTTAGTTGTTAAGCCTTTTTTTGGTGTTGAAAGTAATTATCTGCTTAATTACCTTGTGTGACATGATAGTACCCCTATCTTCTTACCAATTGTTAGAAAAAATAACTAAGCTTGGATAGTGATCTCTGCTGTGGAGCTACTTGCTTGAAACCTTTTCTCCTGACAATTTGTATTTTCAATACAAATACATGTTGCATACTCATTCCTGTTCATCTGTGTTTCGGGTGAATATATAAAATGAGAGGGTTTTGTGTGATGTAATATAAGGTTGTGAATATGTTAAAGGAAGTTGCAGATGCTTGCCATATTTTAATTTCCAGCCCCCCCTTCCCCCTACCTCTTTTCTTCAAGGTGAATGCCCTGCATGAAAGCCACTACATTCCTAGGGCAGTTGTTCCACATGTCCTTGAGGTTGCTGATGTTACTTGTTGTATCTGATATGGGAAAGAAGAGTATTTAGATTAGTTGTAACTCATAATGGAGGATGGGGGGTCTATTTAGCAAATAATATGGGAAAGAAGAGTATTTAGATTAGTTGTAAGGGCAATAGTTGGGTGTTGGAAGTGTGTGCAAAGTTGAGATTGGCAAAGGTGAAACCAGCTGGGTGTATAAAATCTGCCCTGATGGATGTGATGCTGAGAAAGGAAAGTTCTGGAATGACTTGTGGGTGAATGGTGCATGGAATCGGGTATGTGTATCAATTGAAAGCTGTTAGGGACATGTTTGATCCATTTAATGCCCTTCAACCACTAATGTCATTGAGGCAGGTTCTAGTCCATAATGCAGGGTCTAAACTGCAGGTTGCTTTTGAATATGGCACCTGCTGCCAACTCCATCTTGTGACTAAGTACACCCAATGTGGCTTAATGCTGTCATAATCAGAAGCATTTTATCCATCAGCTAGGCTGTACTCTGTCGAGGAGTGAATGAGTACATGAGTGGACCACATGGCAAGCATGCGAATGTGAGTAGTAGGTGTCTGGGCTGAGAGAAATTTGTGACAACCTTGTTCTTTAATCACAAAAGTGTGCATATTATACTCATAGGTTGGGTAAAGAGGGTGAATGCGAGAGTGATTGATCTACTGATTGCTAAAGAGTATGTTTTGACACAAAAATTATAGGTACTAAAACCTGTAGATATCCCCCACTCTATAATCTTGATGGGGGTTTGGTTTTTTTTTTTCAGTCTTTGGGGTGAGCTCATCAAGCATTGCTGTGAAGATGGAATTGAAGCCAAAAACAAGTGTCAATTTTCCTCACCACTATCATTTAAATGCCGTTTGTATGTAAGTAAATCTGTAAAAGTTTTGCTTATATTTTCATGACCTGCATACATTTGCAGAAGTGTGTAGGGGAGTTTCCCCCCTTACCCCCTTCTTCAGATTTGGGGTAGCCGCCCAATTCAATAAAAGCATACAGAACCAGTGCTGCAGGATCGCCCACTACCAATGGGATCATTTTAGATTAGGTCATTGCCTTATAGGGACAAGGGGCAGGTGTCATGCCACCAACTCCCCTTAATCAGCATAGTGTGACACCTTTGGGGGCCAGTGTGCCCTTTCCCTAATTTTCCGGATGGAGGTTGGATCATTTACCCCCTTGATATATAGAAATACAGCAAGTCATAGGCCTAGCGAGTCACCCAAAGACGGTTTTCCATGGGAGTAGATACTTCCAAGACTAAGTACACCTGAGCAAGATCCTACCAAGGCAACGCTGGCCCCTCCGAGGCCTCAAAAGGAGAGGACGACCCTCTTATGTCCAATGCAGCCTCACGAGCATCCATGTCCTTTTGAATTTCGGAGAAGGACCGGTCCGAGGCTGGCCCATCTGATGTCTGGGCCCCTTCAGCGGTGGGAGAGAAGAGGTTGCATTATTATTCACCCTCTCCAGAGAAGGAAAAAACAAGGGGTTCATCTCCTCCTGGGGGCAGGTATGGGGAATGAGTCTCCTGACAATTTGGCAGGTGACCAACCAAATTTGGCACATCCCTCAATGTGGCACTCTTAAATGGAGGTGGAAAGACCCAAAAGGCAAAGACAAAGGTGAGTGAAACTTTGGTGATTTTGGGCCTCTCATTGAGTCTCTCCAACATCTTCGAGCCCACCAGCTTTACATGATTTCTAGTAATTCACTCTACTGATGGTTGCATGTTGTTCACAGGATACATGTTCCAGTCAGTGTGACACATTAACTATGATTCTTAGTAGAGAACTGAAAGTCGTCCATTTATTGGATTGAAGAAGCCTTCTGGTGAATATGGCTGATCTTGCCCTGGTGGCCATTGTAGGTGCTCCTCGGATACTGGATGGCTTTTCTGTACAGGTGCCCCATCAACCAAGTGGACTATGGCCATTCCCTCTGAAGTTTTTCATTTCGCAAATTGTCTCCCGCTTCTCTTAACTATGCTTGAAGTGTTTTTTCCTTCAATGAAATTGGCATGGACTCCACCACCACAGGATGGGGCCTGTGCAGGTAGATGTGCAATTTATACCTGACTTGTCTCTGCCCTCTCTTTGGCTTTAAATACCTCCTTTCAGGCAGTGAAAGTGTAGCTACACATAGGACATATACCTTTGTTTTAGTGTATATTCCATCTGAGGCCCTTTCTCCTCTTTGGAGATTTGAATGGTTGGCATCCATGGAGGGAATACACGCTCATTCCCAGGTTTCAGAGTTTGGTGGACATGATCAAAGTCCTTGAGATTGGTGTCCCAAATGTGGATGAATTCACTTATCACTCACTGGCCGAGAACTGCTTCACTTTCTTGCATCATCTATCTCTGTGCTCTCCAGATGCACATACTGTTTTTTTGGTGGGAGGCGGCCAATGACCTTCATGGTAGTGCTCACTTTCATATCCAATATCTTTTGCTGGGCCACTGCTATCTGAGAAAACACTTCAGTGGTGTGGTGGTCCACCTTGGAGGAAATGACCGACTTCCCTATCTCACTTTTAGGTTGGTTAATGAGGCTGTTGAATTCTTCTCTGGCAGCCTCATCTCGCAGTAGTGAGATGGGGAACTATGCAGTGTGTTGTGTTGAGAGTTTGCCTGGCTTGAGTATTGGTATTATGTGGGCTTTCTTCCAGATTGGAGGGAGATTGAATTTTGCATGGTGATGGAAATTGCTGAGCTGCCAAGGTGTTTAAAGTATATGTTGGAGATATATGGCCAAGTGGCTTGGTGTTTTTGAAGGGTTTGATGGCTTGAGAGTTCAGTATCTGTGGTGAATTGGTCTAGCTGGCCTTTTATTGTTTTTTTATTGCATGTCTATTCTTTTGCATGTTGTCTGTGTGGGAAGGAAGCTAATTTTGGAATACTGTTTCATGAGGTTGTTGCAGTGTTGTTTAGGTGTTGCACTTAGGTCTTTTTGAGTCACAATGTGTTTTAATCTGACCAAATATGTATAATCTTGGTGTCTGATAGGAATGTGAGGTGTGTATGCAATGTGTAAAAATTATATAATTAATTTTATGTGCCTGTAAATGCCTTGTCTGTATAGTTTTGCATTAACATTATCTTAGTGAAGATAGGGACCTAGAAAAACATAAGTAACATCATATAGTTCACCTAACACCAGGTGATCTATAGGTTAGGTAATTGAACCACCCCACCTTCTTTACTGTTGGGCCAGGTGCTCTGATTGCGTAATGAAATACACACAAAAATCAGATTGCTATTGCAAGCGCCACCCGTTTCAGGTCGGGGTGAGTATGGATATGAAAGCCCTTTTAACAGGTGGAAGTGATATCATATGTGCAAAAGACGACGGCGAAAGGGACAGCAGTGTTGTGATTGGATGTATGTGACTAGCTCTCATTGTGTATTCCCAGGTTCATTGTACTTACTGCCTCATTGGTGACTGCCTTCTGTGAGCGGCAATTTTTTTGTGTGTCTGCACTTGTTGGGAATCCCTGATCCCCTGGTGTGTAATCCGACACATTATCCATTAGGTTAAGGAGAACTACACTGATCTATAGGAATGAACTGATGTCTCTTTTTTTCTAATTTTCAGGCTGCTGAGGCCAGTGATTTGATTTATAATGGCCAGCTGAACATGTACAATTTGTACGCTAAATGTGTACATCCCCAGAATTCTTCGGGGGTGTCACGCTACTCTTTTGATCGCAACAATGTTCTACAAGACTTGACGTACAACTTAGATAAAAATGGTGCCAAAATACCGTGAGTGCATCAATGTTTGTAGAGTATTTCATCTCATGGGGTGCATTTCATGACTGGCACTCTTTCATCATTTAATGCAAAGGTTGCTTATGCAAATTTTAGACCCAATTTTCCACTGTTTATGTTGCCATACCAGTCCTGTTTACCCTGATGTCATTTGTCTTTCCTCTTCCTTATTTTTCTTTGTTCACCTCCCAAGTGGGGTCGATTTCTTATTTCTGAGATTTTCCTTGGCAAAGACTAAGGTAGTGCATTCTTGTCTCCACCGCAGCTTCCCCCAACCCAGACTTGTTCACTCAAAACCTGACTATGGATGTAAGTTGTACGCATCCACAGTCAAGCGTGAATTGTGGAAAGTGGATGCGATCCACCACACTTCTCATTTTGACGACTGGCACCAACCGCATGTCCCCTATTAAGAGCCTGTTAGTCGATGCTAGGGAAAATACCACTTGCTCTGCACCCTGCACAGTGCACTATGTGCTTGTATGCTCTGGCCTAGTGTTTCCCTCTGTTGCCAATCTTGACAGTGACTAATGCTCCGAGAGACACCAGTCATACCCCTAAGCCCTTTGGGTTTAGGGCTAGGAACTCTTTCGTGAGCCTGGTGTAGCTCTTGCGCTTGTGGCGACCTAGCTCTGCCCAGAGCAGCACCCTGGGGTGTACCACTTTTTCTATTTGTTGCCATGCATCTGCTCCCTAAGCTTCTACAGCATTGACTTTCAACCTTTTTCGAGCACACTTTGTGCCATGCCGGATCCGTTCCAGTGTACTGTACATTGATGACTCAAAGTCTGAAGAAGGGATCGGCTTCCACGCAATATTTCCTGTTTGAAGTCAGTGGGTGCTCTACCAGGCGCTGCATCTATCTTCACAGCCGAGCTGGTTGTAATACACCACTCGCTACGAGAGATAACGCATTGTGGCTGGTTCGGAAACCAGATTGTGATCAACGAGCCTACCTACTCTTGGTGTTAGGTGAATTTTCAGGTGCTAGGACGAGGCGGCGTCCCAACCAATGTTGGAGCATGCCTTTTTTTGCTTCTTGCTATTGGTTTGTTTTGGATCGTGTATAGTAGCATGGTTGGTTTGTGTTTCTTGTACTAAGGAGAAATTGTGTTTCGTTGTGTTGGTGGTGAGTGGATGCAAGGTTTCATGCCCAGGCCTTGGAGGCCTAGGCAAGTGAGGGTATGGATATATTGCTTTTGTGTGTGGTGGATCCCTTGGATTGCTTGAATGTGGGTCCTGTGACTGCTCAGAATTTCCTGTGGTTCTTTTCTGTTGTCAGAAATTAGTGTTGCACCGAGCACTATAAATGTTTTATTTAGGGAGAGGAGCATTTTTATGTGAGGCAGGAAGAGTACACATACCATCCTTTGGTAAGGTGACAGCATGGATTGGTGGCTGCTGGCCTGGAAACTGTACCCCCGTCTCCCTCAAGAGTTATCCTAGTTGGGTGATATGTAATGACAGTCCTTGGTAGGGCTGTTTTGCACTTCTTTCTATCAAGCCTCTTAATCTGGGACAATGTCAATAGCACATAGCACCCTATCTCTATGAATGTTCTTCTGGACAGGCAAAATGATGGGTATCCTTGTACTTAATAGGTTACGAGGCCTTAGGGGGGGGGGATTTTGGGAAACTTGTTGAAGTCTTGAAAGTGTGTTTGATAAAGTGCTGCTGGGGAAGGGGATCTTTGTTGTACTTCCTTGTGTAGGTTGTTAAGAAAGTAACACATTTTTAAGGTGAGACAGGCCCTTGGTTCTATTCCAGCCAGTATTCGAGTCTTGTGATTTAGAGTTGTAGATTGTGGGCTAGTATGTCATATGTGAAATTGTAGCGAAAAATTGTAAGAAAAGGTTGTAGAGGGTAGGCCCCGCAGGACCCCATTGTGTTTGGTGTGTTCACGATAGCTTGCCATGCTATACCATCTTTTTGTTGCATATATAATTAAAGTTTAGTTGTGGGGTGTTGATGGGTGATGTGTGGTCGGCTTTGGAGGTGGGTGTGTGACTCAAGAGTCGGCTGGGAGAGGGCATTGCTGGATGGAGGTGTGTTGATTTGTGAGAGATAGAGGTGTAGATGGTGGGGTTGGTTGTGATTGTGGTGCAGGTGAATTCATGTGGGTGTGCATGAACCAGAAAATAGCACAGCATGATATGTAGTAGGACCCGCTTCTGCAGATTGTCCTCATTCACAAGGCAGTCTGAGGAAGGGGCGTGTAGTGTGGTCTCTAGTTTTGTTTTATGTCCCCTAGATTTTAGTGCACATTGGGCTATGAGGCAAGCTCTCGCACAGGCTCTTGTTGATATAGGGTATGGAGTAGTTAGATTTGAGAATGCATAATCCATACTGGCGGTTCTTGGGCCGTGGACCTAAGGTGCACCTCAGAGGAGGGGAAAAGAGAGAGAGTTTTGGCAGTCATCATTGATGTGAGTGGCTGTCATTTCAAGGTCTTGGTTTGACTTTGGACCATCCAGAGACTTCTCAATGTGAAGATGACCGTCTTCCTCCTTACTGCTGGCTCCATTCAGTGGCACTGCTGGAAGATGCTTCTCAGCTGGCATCACCCTTCCCCTATACTCCTGCTTCTCTCAGTACACCATCCATAAAGATATTAATTAAACTGCCATGCCGATATTCACACACTTTCCTTATACTCTCACATATATCAGCCTTTTCGCTCCAACTGTCCTGTGGATATTTTGTTGTACAATGTACATTACATTTTCTAAAAATTGGTTTCCTTCGAATCCCTTTTATATTTTATTTCCTCTTTTTTTTTAGCTTAAAGAAAGTCAAATTGGACCCGCCCTGCACTGACAGCTCTGTCATGAGTAAATACCTGAATATGCAAGAGGTACAGCAGGCCATTCATGTGCAGAAAACTGACTGGGAAGTTTGCAGGTTTGTTTGTTTTCTTTTTTCGGATCGGGAGAGTTGATAAGTAAGATCTGGAGTGTGCCAGGAATGTGTAAGTAGATCGAGGAGAGTAGCATCCCTTTTCCATTTCTTATTGCTTTAAGTAGTCCCATCTTTTGGTTACTCAGGCTATCTATGTACTCTCCACACATTCCCACTTATGATTTCATCACTTTAGTTAAGACTCATTCATTTTCCAGTGGAAATGGGTGTGAACAAAGGTGTACCCAGCACCCTGTTCCATTTGAATGAGTACTCAGTAGGTGCACAAAAGCAACTATTGATACATAATTGCTGCTAATTGTTTTTCATTTGAGAAACAGAGGCAGGTGCAGGAGAAATGTGGGGTACGGCTGGTGCCCTGCACTCAAAATGGTCTATTCATACTTTGTGCCAAGCGTATTATGTATGGGCAACCATACTATCTTACAGCTAGCATCTGAAAGATTGGATTCCCTTCTGACTCAAATGCCCACAGAAAGATCTGTTGCCATGTTTTCTTTCACACATTTTCACTTCTTCACAACTTTCCATCATTATTTATAAGAGACATAAAATGCAGATGATAACGTATATCTAGATATAAAGTTGGGGGCGATTTGCCCAAAATATGGCAAATGCAAGAGGATGTTAGAAAGAATGTAGGCCAGGATAAGTGCGCATCTTGGAAAGAAAAATTGACTAAAAGGGTTCAGATGAACCCAGTAAAAAAAAGCTCTTGACCAGAGGAACCTTGGTGTCCTGAAGAGTAATATGTGTGCAAATGACTGAGATGTTGTTGTTGCATCGCTCCCTAGAAGCAGATGACCTCTGCTCCCTCCGTCGGCTTGGGTGATCAAGGGATAAAGCCTTTGATCCTCCAGTCTGTGTTGTAGGCCCTGTTAACGTTACCAGAATTAATTGGAGCCACAGCTACTGTAAGTGGCAGACGGCAACGGGTGGTGGTGAATGGACAGGCTTCTGAGTGGGTGTCCGTTACTAGCGGGGTGCCTCAAGGTTCTGTCCTGGGACCACTACTATTCATCATCTACGTCAACGACATGGACGGTGACATGGTTGCCAAGATTTCCAAATTTACCGACGATACCAAGCTTGGTATGAACGTTGCAAAGGATGGAAATACTGCCCGCCTGCAGGAAGATCTTGGGGAAGATTGGGGAGTGGTCGGACACGTGGCAAATGCCTTTTAACGTGAAAAAATGCAAAGTGATACATATCGGCCACAGAAACCCCCAATCTCAGTATATCCTTAAGGGCACTGCTCTTGAATCGAGTGACACTGAGAAGAACTTGGGTGTAACTATCACTAGCGACCTCAAGTTCTCGAAACAGTGCATTGAGGCAGAGAAGAAAGCCCAAAGGATGTTAGGCTACATAAAACGCCAGTTTGGATACCGTAACAAGGAGATAGTACTTTGTCTGTACAACTCCCCGTTCGGCCGCACCTGGAGTATGCCGTACAATTTTGGAGTCCTTCGTTTCGAAAGGACATCGCAAGGTTGGAACGCGTACAAGCTAGGGCAACCAAACTGATTTCCTCTATCCAACATAAAAGTTATGAGGATAGACTAAGGGAATTAGATCTGTTCTCGCTGGAAACCCGTAGACTGCGTGGTCAGCTCATCGAAGTTTTCAAAATACTTCGAGGGTTCGACAATGTTGACTACCGGGATATTTTCACACTGAGGGAGAACAGAACGCGCAATCACGGCTTCAAACTTGAACTGAAGCGTTACAACCGCAATCTGTGTGGAAATTTTTTCACCTACAGTATCTGCGGTAAGTGGAACGCACTTCCAGTGGAAGTTGTCAACAGTGAATCTGTTGACCAGTTCAAGTCAAGACTAGATAGGGTCTTGAAAAGTGGCCGTTTAGGGACGCAAAACAATTGAACAGCCATGTGCCGGCTCGATTGCTAGTCCAAAGGTACCCTCCTTGAATGGACCGTAAGGTCTCCTAGGGTACTTTCTTTCCTTGTAACTCCTTGTAAGACTGTGCCCTAAGTTCTCTCTCAGCAATTGAATCTCCACACACTCCTGGTTCATGGTATTTGTTATGCTACAGTTGCGGCAAACCTGGAGGATGTCGAGATTTATCTTTTGCTGGGTTCCCGAACATATCATTTGATAGAGCAGAAAGGGGTGCATAGTTTTTAATGGGGCTGATGCGTGCTGACCTCAGTTTGTAGGAAAGTGTTTGATGAAGGTTAATTTCTCTTTGTTAAAGAGATCTTTCAGTGTACCATTTTACGCAAATACATGAGCAGATTATTTTACTTATCATTCAATTTTTCCCTGCACCCGTGTATCCATCTTAGCCTGTTACATTTGGTACCTGGAGGAACTGTACATCCTCAGCCTGAGGGAAGCCTTGTTTGACCTGAAGTCTGATGGGGCTTGGAAAAGTTTTTGCTGCAATTCCCTCTCAGTGCTATTTTTTTATTTACTCTACGACGATCCCCTCAACTTTTTTGGCCACCTGCACTTGGTACCAGGAGGAACCTTAATCACCCAAATAAACTAACATGGCAAATTATGGAGGCCCCGTCACTAGGTTGAATTGAACTCCGACGTGGCCTGGGGAAGTTGTTCATGTCCTTCCTCCTCACTCCATCTCAGCATTACTTTTTCTCTACCACTACCTCCTCAACCCTCAGTCTAAGCTTAAGAACTTGACCAGCTACCTCATGCCGTATCGGAAGCTAGGCTTTGAAACCTCTATAAAGAACACTCAAAGAATAAGGCATTGGGCACGAATAAGGGAAATATCAGTTTGGCCCCAATAACCATTTTCCTGTGTATAGTGGGCTGCTCACCTCCCTGTGTCCGTTCTTGACGTGCATAAGGCTGTACTGTTTGCGGCAGTCAGACTTTACTGCCTTTGTTGGCTGCCAGGCCAATTTAAGGTCTCGGGATCCCGTCTCTTGGTCTACCACAACAGATCTTCAGATCCTGGTCATCCTGCCGATGGTTCTACGTCCTGCTAAGGATATCCACCCGGTCGCCCTGCCTCTCTCCACTGCCAATTCGGGAGCTACGTCTCTTTTTGGAACGTCTTTTATAGGTTGCGAACACCATTCTTTAACCCACCGGGTAGACCCCTGAAAAGTTCGAAAACCCGAGAAGAGTAGGCGGGATCAGCTGGATGCTGGATGTAACCCACCAACTCTCCCATTTTTCTTTTCAGTGGTCACAAGCTTCGGAAATTACTCCCGTTTTGGTAGACTTTCTAAAGTCTTCAACAGTTCCTCAGCATTTCAGACTACATCCCTTTCTCTCAATGCTCGCCCGATCTCGGTGTTGAGGCGGATGAGGAACTAAAAGACTACACCAATCTGACAGGTAGAGGGTCTCTCCTCATACCTTCTGTATACGGCAGAGGGTTTTCCCCTCTACCATCTTCGGAGCTGCCCACAGGCATCGCCACCTCCGTCAAAGAGAAAGCAGAGGGCCCAATTCCCTTCTACTTTCTCAGGTGCCCCTCTAAGACTACTATAGTAGCGGAGAGGGCGCTTCTCCCCTTCCATTTTTGAAGGGTTCGGTTGTTTCCCACATACCTCCTTTTCTACAGTTGCCTCCAGGCGATTCTCCACTTGCCGCGGGTTCCCCTTTGCTTTCTCAGGTGCCCGACAAGAACACGTGAAGACAGAGGACGCTTTCCCTCCTGTTGGGCTCAGGTGACCCACCACAACCTCCTTAGAGGTGTAAGAGGTGACATCGTCCCCCAAGGCTTACAAACACACCGTAGACCCAGAGGTTTGTCACGTTGATGAGAGCCGGCATGCCCGCTCCCCCTATCTTCCCGTTGCGGGCCGGTGCCAGTGACGGGCAATAAGCCCTATGAGTCGTCGGTCGCTTCCGCTTGGAAGGGGGTCAGTTGGAGGCCCCCTCATGAGATGATCCACCCAGATGCCAGGGGTCTCTCAAGGGGGCGAACCTTGGCTCGGTGCCAGGCACAAAACCTGAGTTCACCCCCAAAGACTCACGAGGAGAGAAGGGACCCGCCCTCCCGCCTGGTGCCCCCTTGACGGCCAATATCTTTTACATCTGAGACAGATCTGGCCGGACTGGTCCCTCCACCCTTATGGCTCTTTTTGAGGAGGGAGAGAACCGCGTTCACTCTCCATCCTCCATTCCAAAGGAGAAAGAACGTAAGAGAAGAGATTCCTTTCTCTCTGCGGGGACTACGGTGGCGTTTTGGCAAGCGACCAGGCCAAGACCGGCACGTTTAGCGTTGAGGCACCATCGGACCTGGAGGTAAGCAGAGCTTCGATTACGCCAGGACCACTCATTCATAGATAAACCGTCGTTTTTGAGCAGTGGGGGCAGGCGCTAGGTGATCTTCGACAGACCGAAGACTCGGCAGCCCCCAACAACCCCTTGCTGCCTTCTATGGCTACTTCTTTAGGTAAAGGCTAGAAGAAGGATAACCTTGATAATAAAACGGGGCGACTATAGGCGAGCACCAGCAGACCGGTGTCTCGGCAGTTCCCTCCAGCCGAGGATGAAGCCTGATCGTCTTGAGTCCTCTCCTGCCACTGGGAATCTTCTTCCCTTGGTCAAGATACGGGTCTGAAGTGAGCAAGCCTTCTTACTTGTTCAAATCTAGTGCAGGTTTGATGTTCTCAGCAAACCGACCCTGACCAAGTCCCACGGCGATGGCTGTCTGGTGGTGGGAGTTTGTCCGGGATGAGCGCCGGCTCTTAGCTGGGCAGCTGCACGTTGGGCGGCGGAGGCGAATATGGTCGTTCTCCCTGGGGTGAGGCGGTAGGAGAGTCCGGCGTCAACCTCCGTGACTAAGCAGCCCTTTACAGTACCACACTGCTTACCCCCGAATGGGGGCGGGGCGTAGAAAAGTTTGCCTAAAATTGCCTGCCTCAAAGTCAGTCCGGGCGGGTAACCACGGTCGTCGGACCATTCCCATTCCGTGGTCGAAATAATAAATATGATATAAAAGTCGCAGCATGGAACGTCCGTACCATGCTAGACTCTAACCTTCATACGGACAGACCCGCTAGACGCACTGCTCTCATCGCCCAGGAACTGGCCCGATATAACGTTAACGTTGCTGCTCTGTCAGAGACCAGACTTCAGGATGAGGACAGCCTGACTGAAGACCAAGGTGGTTACACCTTCTACTGGAAAGGATACCCGATGCAGGAACGCAGACTCCACGGCGTCGGTTTTGCAGTCAAGAATTTCCTTGTGCGGCTGATTGAGGACACACTCATTGGCGTTTCAGCACGTCTCATGAAGATGCGGGTTCCTCTCACAAGGGATCGACATGCAACTATCTTTAGCTGCTATGCACCTACCCTCGACAGCCCTGAGGACATCAAGTAAACCTTCTACGAACAGCTGCACGCGGAACTGCAGCGTACACCGATTTCAGACAAGTTGATAGTGCTGGGAGACTTTAACGTGCGAGTGGGCTCCTCCTACCAGGCATGGGCCGGAGTTTTTCGCAGGCACGGTATTGGTAAAAGTGAATGCCAACGGCCACCGCCTACTTTCTCTGCTCTCAGAACCAGCTTGTCATCACCAACACCATCTTCAAGACGAAGAAAATTTACAAGGGAACCTGGAAACACCCTCGGTCTAAGCAATGGCACAGGCTGGACTACGTGATCGGCAGGACGTACTGCTAACCCGTGGCATGCGAGGTGCCGAGTGCTGGACGGATCACCGGCTGGTTCGTAGCTCTCTTCCCCTTCGCATCCGACCAGCTACTAGAAAACGACCTGCAAAAAAGAAGCTTAACTGCGCCCTGCTCAAGGATGAAACTGTGAAAACTGATCTTGGTATTTCCATCTCACACCATTTAGCTGATGCTCCCCCCCCCCTCGAAGAACTCAATGACTGTGTAGAGGGTAACTGGGGCCACTTCGCACAGTCGGTATCTGCTGCTGCGGAGGAGGTCCTTGGTTACGCCGAGGGAAGGAACAGAGACTGGTTTGATGACAATATAGTTTGCATACGCGAGCTTGTGGAAGCAAAGAACAGGGCATATCAGGCTTTCTTCGGACTACTTGAAGCGACAGTGTCAAAGCAAGCGAGCTGAAGCTCAAAGAACACTTCAAAGCATGGAAAATGACTGGTGGTTTGGGATTGCTGCGGATTCTGGAGACTTTCAGAAATTCTACAGCTCTCTTAAACAGGTGTATGGACCAGCTAACCGCTCCCTTCTCCAGTCAAGTCCCAGGATGGAACAGTCCTACTAACTAGACGGATCCAAATAATGGAACAGTGGAGGGAACACTACCGAGATCTTCTCAATACTCGCAATCCCTGTGACCCCGCTTGATACCATCACGGACAGGCCTATTATTCACGAATTGGATACCCTGCCATCACTAGAGGAAGTCAAGAATGCGATCCGTAGTTTGAAGAACAACTATTCACCCGGCGTTGATGGTGTTGTCCCCGGTGAGGTCCTCAAGCATCGTGGTGATGCTCTGCACTTTCGTCTCTACGAAATGATCTCTACAATGTGGCAGGCTGAACGTGTACCGCAGCAATGGAAAAACGCCAGGATCATATCAATCTACAAGAAGAAGGGAGACCGAGCTGTGTGCAGGAACAGCCGGGAAATCTCTCTCCTGGCGTCGCTTGGAAGGTCCTAGCAAAGGTGTTGCTCCTGCGGCTGAACAAATACATCGTTAATGACGTGTGCCCGGAAATTCAGTGTGGCTTCCGTAGGGAACGAGGAACCATAGACATGATTTTTATGGCCAGACAAATGCAAGAAAAGTGCCGCGAACGGCATCAGAACTTGTGTCTGGCCTTCATTGATCTGTCGAAGGCATTTGACACAGTCAACCGGGAGATGTTGTGGCGCGTCATGCGGAAGTTTGGATGCCCTGATAAGTTGACAGCGGTTGCTTGAGCTTTTCACGACGGAATGAGGGCGAGCGTGGTCATTGCAGGTGAAGAATCAGAGGCGTTTAATGTGGAACTTAGTGTCAAGCAGGGCTGCGTGATTGATCCCGTCATGTTTAACATCTACCTCGCTGCAGCAACCAACCTGTTTCGTGAGAGATTCCCACCGGGGCGGGGAATTGGTCTTACAGACCAGCTTGATGGGAGCCTCTTCAATCTACGCCGACTCCAATCTCGAACAAAGGTCTCGCATGACGAAGTGTTTGCACTCCAGTACGCGGATGACTGCGTACTTCTCTCCCACTGCCCTGAAGATCTACAGGAAACACTGAACACTATCACAGAGATCTACAGCACTCTTGGGCTCGTCATCAACTCTGACAAAACTGAGGTGATGTATCAGTAGTCCGGTATTGTCTCCCCATCCCCCCGCGCCCCCCAAGTAGAGCCCGTAATGAATGTCGCTGGAGCTAAGCTCAAGACCTCTGCCCAGTTCAATTACTTTGGTAGTGTACTGTCGGCTGACTGTTCTGTTGATGAGGAGGTCAACTGAAGAATCAACAAGGCATCAACATCTTTTGGCGGGATCCGCAGACGGGTGATACAAAACCACAACCTTAGATTTACAACGAAGGTCGCCGTGTATAGAGCTGTGTGCATCAGCGTACTGCTGTATGGGAGCGAATCACTCATCCTATACTGGAAGCACATCAAGCTCCTGGAAGCCTTCCATGTGCAGTGCATTAAGAGGATCCGCAACCTTACTTGGCGAGATCGTGTGCCTCATACTGATATGCTGGAGCGCGCCTGTGTACCAAGCATCGAGTGCATTCTCTTTGGCAGACAGATGCGATGGCTGGGGCATGTGCTTCGAATGCCCGCTGATCGCCTGCCAAGGCGTACCCTTTATGCGCAGCTGTCGGAGAGGAGACGCTCCCATGGCGGCCAGAGCTGCTGATAGGGGTGGGTGGCGCGTGCCTGTCATCGTGGTGCTGCCCACTTTGAGGGGCGAAGTGAACGTCGCCAACAGCGCCATGAGAGGGCGCTCCGGCATCCTCCGCCGCCGGTGCCGGACCTTCGGTGCCCTGAGTGTGGATCACGCATCGGCCTTCATAGTCATCGTCAGAGACCGCCCTGAGGACATCTGTCATCATCGAACTCAATGGACTTCCCTAAGCAAGCAAAATTTGTAGACTACTACTTCAAAGACATCAGTGAAGAGCTGGCTAACCAAAGAGCAGTTGAGGTCCAGTGTGTGACAAGGAAACAGGAAGAGGCCTCGAGACCCTCCCATACACTCTTCGTTCGTCACGTTTGATCGTGACAACAAGCTTCCTGAGTCAGTACCGGTTGGTATTGCTACCGCATGAAGGCATTCGTGCCATTCCCGTGGAGGTGCTACAAATACTACCGTTTCGGCCATACGAATCGCTCTTGTAGATATGCAAAGTCAGGTTTAACTGGTCTGTGTAAGTTGCTCCGATGCCTTATATGAAGTGCTTATCGGGTATGACCAAATGTGTCAATTCCGGAGACCCGCAGCCTGTTTCCTTGAAGCAATGTGGCAAGTATTTCCTGGAGAAGGAAATCCTGGCCTTTTAAACTGCAGGTCGTCTCTCCTTTCGCAAGGTTAAGAACTTCGTCCTGGTGCGCCCAGCGCTACCTGGAATGTCATACGCCTCATTATTAAAAAAAATGCTTCCTCTGCCCCTGGCCCTCGAGTCTTACGATCATGACCCCCCCCCCCTCCATATTCGGAATCTTTCTGCAGGATCTACTCACACCTGTCGACTCCCCTGGTAGAGCTGGCAGCACAAAGGGTCCACAGCAGCCTCTGCTAAAAGCATAAAAGCAGAGCTCTCCCAGCATGGAAGGTGAAACGGCCGCGCGCATCCACCGAATCGTTAGATTCGCAGCAGGAGGCAAATCCCCCGAAAGTGGTCATGAATGGCCGTATTCGGGGACTAAAGTTATTGCCCGAAAGGGGGATAGAACCTCCGGAGCTTCGGCTCCTACGCTCCCCAGCCAAAGCTGACCCGGGCGATTAAAAGATGCAGGACCCCCGTCTCCAAAGCCTCCATAGGTTGCAAGGCGGAGGGAAGAAAAGACTCGAATCGCGAGCCCAACCTCCCCAGATTAGTCCTCGAAGGTGACGGCGCCTTGTACGGCCAACACGGCCCGGAGTTGTGTATCCGGGAAGCTTACGGCCATTTTCCTGAGGGTCTTCACATCAAAGAGGGCCCCCGCATATCCTAGGTACTAGGCCAGGAGGGCATATTCCTTCACTGGAATTGCCGTGGACAGTCTCCTATCGTTCCCAGTTAGCTATTTTTTTTGCAAGATAGCATTCTGGGCGCCTGCTCCCTGTCCACCCTCCAGGGGTATAAGGGTTTTGCGCGAATTACCCTCGGCATGATATTTTAAGTTCTTATTGTTGCTATAAATACCTTTCAGTCAGTTGCATTGCAGATACACCTGGATAGGAGGTATTCTACGGCTAGCCGACTTTAACGCTGGGTATTTCCGCTGTGTCATCTCTTGGTTGCCCACTTGATCGACTAGCTGGAGTTGGGAATTCTAAATGCGGATGAGTTTACTCATCACTGTCCGAAAACCACTTCATTTTCTTTGCCTCGATCTGTCCCTGTGCTCTTCCCGGATGGACAGCTTGATTTTGGCTGGGTGGTGGTCGATGACCTTCATGGTATAACAACTTTTCCATTCAACTATCATTTTCTGGGCCGCTGCCGCCTGACAAACCGCACCGGTGGTGCTTGGAACTTGCGTGGTGCTCCGCATTTCAGGAAATGACTGATTTCTCTGTTCCTATCGAGTTTAGGTCGGTGGATGAGCCCGTTAAGTTTTTCACCGGCAACCTTATCGCTATAAGCCTAAATAGTATTCATAAAGCGTCTGATCGTTTTGCACGCCGTCCTCTTCCTTGGTTGTCGGCCGGAGAAAGGTGTGGATGAAAAGCTCTTCAGGCTGGTGGTGCATGAGGGCATGCGCTACTTTTCATACAATATATGGAAGGAACAATTTCTGTCAAAGGCGATGCAGGAAAAACAATTCAATCGCACCAAGAAGCTGCTCAAAAAGTTGAAACACCCATTAGAACCAGACATGCTCTTTTTTTTTTCCACCAGATCAAATCTCAGAACAACAGCTGCCTTTTTATCGCACCCAAGGACGTGCCCAGAGCCATGCAGAGGAAATTTCCAGTGACAATCATGGTCTTTGGTGACGTCATACCACCCCACTGCTTCCTTGAGCATCTCAGGCTGAACACCGGCGGGTAGCGAAGCCCTGGATCAACTAGGTAGTTGCAGGGACGGCTTACGTGTGGTAACAAGACTGCGCCCTGCCACAGCACCAGATATTTGGCCTCCCAACTTACCTGACTGCAACCCTTTTGACTTCTTTGTGTGGGGCGTATTGGAATGAAAGACCAACAAATCCAGCTGCAACAAGAAGGACGAGCTGAGTGGAAAGGAGTATCAGGGCCGAAAATGGGAGATAGTGACGAAGGCCTTTGGCTCGTTCCGAGGTCGCCTGGAGGTTGTCATTGAGCCCACAGTCGCGTTCATCGAGTGATCACAGAAAATGTCATGAAGACAAACTAAACCAAGTTTGACGAATATATCTAAAAGAATAATAACACTTATTTTTTCCTGAGACGGTCCTCATGTGAATGAATACGCATATTCCTCTTCTTTCTCTTCTTTCTTCTTTTTTATTCTAATTTTAGAACAGCTAGTACTGGGTTAGAAATTTAATTGCGGCGACTTATGCCTTTAAAGGTCGTCCCCAGATGGGCGGCCCCTCCCCCCCCAAAAAAAAATAAACAAAACACGCTAACATTTCTGCTAGATGTGCTCATTGCTCAATAGAATCTGGACAGAGGGTACTCTCCCAGACTCCTGGCAAATGGCTAGAGTGCTTACTTTTCGCACACCGGGGAGATATCACTCTGCCCTGCCCAGTTTCCGTTCAATCTCTAACATCCTGCGTGTGCAAATTGATTTAGAAATTGGTAAATGTTAGACTAGCCTTTTTCCTGGACAGCAGAGGCCGCATACCTACTGCACAGTGTAGCTTCCGCAAGTTCCACCTCACGTTTGACACTGGTCCTACTGAAAAATGCATGTACTTTCAAAGAGGCCCTCTTTCATAGACAACACTATGCCTCAGTGTTGTTGATCTGAAGGACTATGATAACGCATGGTGATTCTCCACACGATGGGGGCGAGGGGACACCTACCTCTCTTTATTTCTGAATTTCTACGAGATCCTCGATTATGCGTCCGGCTATGGGGAACCCTCTCGGCCCGAATGGAGCATGGAATTGTCTTCAGTGTCACTGCTCTGAACATTGATGGTGTCACCTCGGTGCTGCTGGAAGATGTTCTAGCTACACTCTACGTATTATTTTGATCTCTTTTTTGTGCTTCTAAGTTCGTTCAGTTTAGCCGCCATCTACAGCTCCAACCCAACCCGGATTTCATCCTAAACGGGATTCTCCTGGAAGTGGTGGATTCACGTTCCTCTCACCCAACTATCCCGGATCGGGGCTGAGAGTGGAGGGGACAACGTTCCCTCACCCCTGAGCTGGGGTCTGGGGTGGTGGGTTTTTAACAACCTGCTTCATCCCCATCCACACCTTCCTCACTTCCCCTTTCTTTCTCCTTTCGATCTCTATCCATTTTACGCCGTGCCCAAGGTGGAGCTGCCAAGCCATTAGGCGCGAGGAGTGGCTTCAAATGGCGCCAGCTGGTTCTACCGGCCTCGTACTCACCCCTCTCAGAGCGGGCTACTGCGTGGGGGTGATTAGTGTATACATCACGTAGAATAACTAAGGTCACCATGCCCATTGATGATGACCAAAAAATTAATCTCTCTCCACTTTCCCCTGTAAAATCGACGGAGCCTCCCTCGGGCAGCTCCACCGAAAAAATGAAGTCCCCCCCTCCCCCCCTTCTTTGGAGTCGCCTTTGGTCGACTCCCTTTCACCAGCGGCAGTCCCTCCTTTACTTTTAAAGGGGACTGCCAAGAAAGGCAGGCGGCGCATAATTGGGAGCGGGACGATAGAGCCAACCCCCTTAGGAGGAGGAGGAAGATAGGGTCTATCGGCCTCTTCCCTCTAAAGACCTGCATGCTTGCATATTGATCTTAGAGGGTGTCACCGTACGTGCCCCCATCCCCTCTCTCCCCTGACCAAAGAGACCATAAGCAATGGGACCTGTGATGTCCTGGGGGGGGGGGCATATGGAGGCTCCCCCTACGATGGACATGGTCCCTGAGGCAACCCAGCGGTAGGACCTCTCATTGGGACGGACCTGGGCTCGGTTCCAAGCACCAAACCCCGAGTCCCCCCCCCCTGTGCAAGGTCCTCTTCAGATGGCTCGGCTCTCCAAGACTTACAAGAAGAGGAGGGATCTCCTCCGGCAGGTGCCCCTATGGCAGCCAAGTCCTCCATCTCGGAGAAGGATCTTGCTGAGGCCGGTCCATCTGGCCTGGGGGCTCCTCTCCCTCCGCGGGGACTGACGGGTCTGTTGCCGAATCGGTAAACGATCAGGCCAAGCTCGGCACGTCCGGCCCCGTTGCTTTCCCGGGTGGGGATTCCCAGACGAAGACCAGAACTGCGCAGAGCAGAGCCTCGATTGCTTCGGGGGCTCCTCATTTAGAGGTTACCTGGCGTCTTCGAGCCCGTCGGCTTCAAACGCTTCCTCGTCATACGCTCCACTGATGGCAGCATGTTGGCTAAGGGCAACATGATCCATCAGAGGAGAACCTTAGCTAGAGTTATTGGTAGAGAGCCGAAGGTGACCCATTTGTCGGACTGTAGAATTCTGGCGAATGCGTCGAATCCCTCCGTGGCGGCCATTATTATTGTCCTTCGAACACTAGATGGCACGCCGGTGAGTGTGACGCCGCACTCTACCATGAACTTCGCGAAAGGAGTAGTTTATGCGAGGGAACTCGTGGACTACTCCATATATGACATCACCTTAGAACTGGCCGACCATGGGGCCGTCAAGGTCGAGCGTGTGATGAGAACAAGGAGGGGCCTCGAGACCCACCCCTACATTCTTCGTCACGTTCGACTCTGATAAGCTCCCTGAGTCGGTGCGTGCCGGTTGGTATCGCTACCGCGTGAAGGCATTCGTGCCACTGCCGCGGCGGTGCTATTACTGTCACCGTTTCGGCCATACTAATCGCTCTTGTAGGCGCGCAAAGTCGAGGCTACCCGAAGTTTGTGTAAGTTGCTCCAAGACCGCACACGTTAAGTCCAAATCGTGTGTGACCAAGTGTGTCAATTGCGGACAGCCGCACCCCGCTTCCTCGAGCAATGTGGTGCGCATCTCCTTGAGAAGGAAATCCTGGTCGTTCAGGCCCAGGATCGTCTCCCATTTTGCGAAGCTAAAGACTTGGTCCTGGATCGCCCGTCTCTGCCTAGGATGTCTTATGCCTCCATTTTAAAAATGCACCCTCTGCTCCTGGCTCCTCCAGGCCTAGAAGTACGGTCGTTTCGCGCCCATTCGGAACCCTTCTACGTCTTCTACCCAACCCGGGCCCTCCACTAGTAAAGCTGGAGGCACAAGGGGTTCACACCCAGCCCCGGCTAAAACCAGGGCTCCCCTCTACCGAGTCGTTAGACTCGCAAGAGGCAACACCCCTGAAGTTGGTCGTGGGGCTATCTTCCGAGGTTCCAAATGCTGCTCCCCGAAAAGAGACAGCACTAATGGAGCTTCGGCTCCTTCGCCTACACCCAATGGCATGCTGGGTGGCCCCGGAGACGGTGGATCCTCTAAAAGAGAGACCTCCGCCTCCGAAGACCGCCCGCTCGCCTAAGGTTCCGAGGCGGAGGGAGGAAAAGACTCTACGGTAAGTCCTTGAAAGCGACAGCGCATAGTCCGGCTAACAGCGCCCAGAATTCTGCCTCCGCGAAGCCTACAGCCATTTCCGCGAGGGGCTTCTCTTCGAAGAGGGCCTCCGCATCTCCTCCGAGCTAGGCCTGGAGGGCATATTCCTTCAATGGAATTACCGCGGACTCTGGGCTAACTTGGAGGAGCTCCGGATGCTCGTCCCATTCCTCGTTAGCTATCGTTTTGCAGGAGACCAGGCTGGGCGCGCGCCCCCTGCCCACTCTCCGAGGGTATAAGGGTTTTGCAACCCAACCACCACGGATGGGAGCCGGGCAGGATATGCGCCATTTACCTCCGGCATGATGTCTCCTTTCTTCGCTTTGCTTTCGATACCTCCTTTCAGTAACTAGCTATGCAGCTGCACCTGGATAAGAGGTATACTGTTATTTCCGCGTATATTTCACCGCCAGCCGACTTCGACGCGGGGGACTTCCGCCGCGCCGTGGCACGGTTGCCGAGGTCCTCTCTAGGGAGACTACTCGTTTAATCCCCCGGGTCAAGTCCTTGCCGACCTGATCGACGAGCTTGAGATGGGTGTCCTAAATGTGGATGAGTTTACGTATCACTGCCCGAGAACCGCTTACTTTTCCTGCCTCGATCTATATTTGTGCTCTCCGGAAGCAGAGCCTGATTTTGGGTGGGTGGGATGGGGTTGGGGGGTCGATGACCTCCATGGTAGTGATCACTTTCCCTTTCAAATATCATTTTCTGGGCCGCTTCCGCCCGAGGGCCTGCCCCGGTGCTGCTTGGCTCGGGCACGGTGGTCCGCATTTCAGGAAATGATTATTTCTCTATCTCACGCGAGGACATTAGGTTGGTTGATGAGGCGGGCCGCACCGCCATTTGATGGACCGCTCGCCTGCCCCTTATTTTAACGACTGCGTTGTCCCCCAAACTGCTGGGCACATTCTCGTTGAATGTCTCAGTCTGGGTGATCGCCGCGCACGTTACCTGTCCCGGTACCTGGATGAGCGGGGTCGCTACCGCTTGTCCCTTGTATCCGGGACGAGTTCGTGCACACTGACTTGTGGACTTTTTTTAACTTTTTTGAGGAGGCTGATGGCCTCCACCTTATCTAACTGTTTTGTTGTTGCTGTTATTTGTTTTTTTGTAGGTCGCACGTTCCTGCGCCGGGGCTTCCCCTCGACGCCCGAACGTGCTTCCTACTTATTGCCCTTTTCGTTTTTCCTCTTGAATTGTTATTCTTGTTTTTTTTTGCATATTGTTATTTTAATTTAGCCTGGTACTAGGCTGTCGTAAGTACGGCGACTGTTTTCGACTGACACACCACCTGGGAGTTTTAAATCCGCAGCCTAGGGTCTCTTGTACCTGTGCCATGGACATTCTTCCTTACGTGACGTTGAGCACTTGTGCGTTGATAGTGTTACTGCCTTACTTTTCTATCGATTCTTTGTTCGTTCGAAGCTCGATTACTCGCATCCGCAGCCGAGTGTGTATTGCGGAAGGTGGCTTCGATCCTCCACACCGGTCTCCGTTTAGTGACCGGTGTTTTTCGCACGTCCTCCACTGAGAGTCTCTTTGTCGATGTCGGGACACTCGCGGGACGCACCGTATTTGATGGGTCGCTCTCCTGCACCTTACTGTGACAATTGTGTTCTCCCTCATAGTATTTGACACAATTTTGTCGAATGTTCCAGCCCGGGGGTTCTTGAGGTTCGTTAGCTGTCCCCGTACGTGCGGGGTCACTTCCGCTAGTCCCTTTTACTCGGGAATGGATTCGTGCACAGACTTCTGGATTCTTGAACTCGTTGTAGGAGGCTCGTCTCTATTTTATTTTACTCAATGGTGTTGGTCACATGCCCCCGCGCCAATGGGAGACGGGCCTCTTCTCCGACACCAAAGCTTTCTTCCTTTTATTTTTGTTTTTCGTTTATTTTCTTTGTTTTTGGTTGCTGTCTTTTTTTAATCTAGCTTAGCATTAGGTTATAAGATAATTATGGCGAATTATGCCCTTGTAGGCAGTCTACAGATGGCCGCAAAAAAAAGTATGTTAATTTTTTAACTATGTGATTCCTCTTAAGGATTTCCAAGCTTCGACACTAAAAACTTCGACAATTGATGGATTTTTTGCGATCCCAATACACTCCAGCCTAAGTTTCTGAAGTTCACTTCGTCTCCTCCCTTTCAGCTCTGATGTCAACACTGAGTACATCAGGCAGTACACGTCAATGAAGCAGCAGTACGAATTCCTCACCCAACATGTGCGTGGGCTCCTTTACAACGGAGATGTGGATATGGCCTGCAATTTCCTGGGAGACGAGTGGTTTGCAGACAGCCTTGGGTTGGAGGTAATTTGAAAATGAACCGCTCTCCCAATGGGTTAAAAAATGGCTTGTTTTTGAGGCTGCCGAAGCACTATTTGTGAATTAGGCTTAACAGTGTTTTGCTTTCAGGTTATACAAAGACGTCGAATGTGGCACTACAATGACCAGGTGGCTGGTTTCGTGAAGCGGTTTCATAATTTGGATGTGGTCACCATCAGGGGCGCTGGTCACATGGTTCCTCAGGATAAGCCCGGACCCGCTCTCAAAATGATTCTGGCGTTCTTGACCGGACGCGATTATTGAGCTGCATTTGCAGTCTTACTCACGAACAAATGTAAGTTTGAGAGGCATTCGTTATTTAAAGCCCCACATGGGAGTGCCCCATGTGGACTACACCTGGCATCTCGAGGAGCTGTACCCTCTCCCACCCACAGTGCCCCCGGGAGTGTCGGGTATAGAATGGACAACCATAGCATAGTTTACATTTGGAGGACATACCCTCCAGCATCATATCTGGTAAAGAAAGCGAATATGGTTGTGGTAACTGTTACCAATATAACCTCTACCTAGAGAAAAATTCTTTCTCGCAAGTCTTCACCTGCAACTTTTTAAAATCTCCAGCTATCTGTTCCTTTCCTACCTACTATTAAGGTCCTGACCAGTTATCTCATCTTGTGTCAGAATAGAGGCTTTGAAATGTCCATAATCTCTTTAGTGACTGCAGGTTGCAAGAAACCATGCTTAAGGGGACCTGGGCATTGGGGTGCGATTAATGGGATGAGTGGATATTGCTCCTCTAACCCCATCCCTCTCATCATTATCGAGTAGATAAAGCTGTACTGCATAGGGCAGGGGAGCTTTACAGCCTTGTCTGACAGGCCAACTAAAAGTCGTTACGGGTCTACAAAATGACAGGATCTCATCCTGGCCATCCTGTCAAAAAACTAGTAACGGGGTTCTCCCTAGCAGAGAGAACCCCAGCTGGCTTCAAGCGCTTTCTATTTATCCGCTCCACTAATGGCAGCATATTGGCCAACGGCAACATGATCGATCAAAGTAGAGCATTAGCTATCTTGATTGGTAGAGAGCCGAAAGTGACTCGTTTCTCGTACGGGAGCTTTCTGGCGAATGCATCGGACCCTTCCGAGGCGGCCATAATTAGTGCCCTTCACACACTTGATGGCACGCCGGTGAGCGTGACGCCGTACTCTACCATGAACTTCGTGAAAGGAATGGTTTATTCAAGGGAGCTCGCGGACTACTACAGAGATGGCCAACCATGGAGTGGTCAGAGTCAAACGTGTGATGGGAGAACAGGAAGGGGCCTCGGGATCCACCCCTACACTTCTCGAAATGTTCGACCATGACAGGCTTCCTGAGTCGGTGCTTGCCAGTTGCTATCGCTACCGCGTGAAGACATTCGCGCCGCTATCATGGAGGTGCTACTACTGCCACCGCTATGGTTATACGAATCGCTCGTGTCGTGAGGCCGTCTTTCGGTGTTCCTAAAGCTGCTCCCCGAAATGAGGTCAGCACCAAATGAGCTTCGTCTCATACACCCCACCCAAGACTCAACTGGGTGCTCAGAGACAGTGGATCATCTGAAGCCTTCCTGCCCGCCCAAGGTTTTTGAGGCGGAGGGAGGAAAAGACGCATAGCGAGCCCAACCTCCTCCGATAAGTCCTTCAAGGTGAGTGCGCCTTCGGCCAACATCGCCCGAAGTTCTGCCTCCGAGAAGCGTACGGCCATTCCCATGAGGGCCTTCTCTTCGAAAAGGCCTTCGCATCTCCAAGCTTGACTTGCCAGGCATATTGCTTTAATGGAATTACCGCGAACTTCGGGCCAACTGGGAGGAGCTGCGGAGGCTCGTCTCTTCCCTTTCCCTGTTGCAGGAGACCATGCTGGGCGCGTGCTCTCTGCGTACCCTCCTGAGATATAAGAGTTTTGCTCCCCCACCACAAGTGGATGGGGGCTCTGGGTAGGAGGATGCGCGATTTATACCCGGCATGATGTCTCCGTTCTTCACTTCGTTATAAATACCTCTTAGGCATAGCAGTACAGCTGCACCTGGATACGAAGTATACTGTTATTTCTCCGTTGGTTCCGCCGCGTCTTGGCTCGGTTGCCGAAACCCTTTCTAATGCTTGGGAATTTGAACGGTAGGCATCCGCTCCAGGAGAACTACTCGATCAATCCTAGTGGTCAGTTTCTTGTCAACCTGATCGACGAGCTGGAGATACGACGGGCGGTCAATAAGTTTTGCGAATCGGTAGGGCAAAACAGAGGAAGGGGGATGGTTGATTGTGGGGGTGTTAGGACAAGTTATGACAAGTCAGGACCTGCAGCCGCACGCTCTTGCCTCGTCTATTTAATAAGCAGTAGCTGATCGCAGGTCATCAGTCACAAATTTTTCAACAATGGAGAAGGTTGAGCACCGCGCAGTGATCAAATTTTTGACCAAGGAAGTCAAGAATGCAAAAGAGATACATGAACGCATGGTTGCAGTGTACACCGACACCGCCCCTTCCTATGCAACCATTGCTCGCTGGAATAGGGAGTTCCGCCATGTTCGTGAGTCCCTTGAAGATGACCCCCGTCCATGACGCCTGTCAGACGTGACCAACGAGGACAATGTGGCCCGTGTGGAGAGGATGATCCTCGAAAATCGACGGGTGAAGGTCGAAGAAATCGAGTGAGAATTTGGAATATCACATAGAAGTGTTATCAACATCATCCACGACAATTTGGCCGGCCATGACCAAGGTCTCTGCCCGTTGGGTCCCTAGAAACCTCACGGTCCATGATCGACTTCAACGTCGTAAAAGTCCACAAGGCGAGAGTTGCACAAGCTGCCCTGCGCGAGTGCGGATTCGAGGAGCTCAACCATCCCCCTTACAGTACAGATCTGGCCCCTAGCGACTACTTTTTATTCCGCCAGCTCAAGGCTGCACTGCGGGGACGCCGGTTTCGGGACGATGAAGATGTCCAGCTCGCCGTCCAGGAGGTGATTGAACAGCAGTCGGGAGATTTCTGGTTGTCGAAAATTCGAAGCCTCAGGGTCAAGTGGCGCAAGAGCATTGAAGTCGAGGTTTAGTTATATTGAAAAATGATAAAACACGTTTCCTTATATCCGAATTGCAAAACTTATTGACCGCCCCTCGTAGGTATCCGTAATGCGGATTAGTTTACGCATCACTGCCCGAGAACAGCTTCATTTTCCTGTCTCGATCTATCCCTGCGGAGCCTCGTCCCCTTTCCTTTTGGGAGGTGGTAGCTGACTCCATGTTAGTGATCATTTTCCAATTCAAATATACTTTTGTGGACCGCTGCCGCCTGAATCCCCCGCCTCCGGGGGAGCTTGGCGCAGGCGCGGCGGCACGATTTCAGTAAATGACTCATTTCCGTTCCAATTGGAAGAGTTTAAGTCGGTGGATGAGGCTGTTGAGTTATTCTCCGACAACTTAATCGCCGTGGGTCTCGCTACTTTATCTAGAACGTCTGGCCGTTTTGCACACCGAACGCTTCCGTTGTCTTCAGCCAAGTATGAGACTGCCCTCAAACAAGTTTAATTCTTAGATGCCCGAGCGATTTCACTGTCAGTAAATTTTCTTGAGCCCGGGTTAGGTTCCCGTATGTTTCGAAGCCCACCCTCGTTCTTCTTGGCGGGTATACTTGTCTTCACTTAATCGGAAGACCCTTCTTGCAGAGGTGTGGAAGGGAGTCAAAAGGATTCCGGACAAGTGCTCGCAGGACCTCCCTCCCGTTCTCCAAGATAATGGGATCGCATTCTCTAGCCGGGATGCTGCTGAAGGCCGCCAATTGGACTTTACCTTCAGAGGCGGACAACCCTTCTACGGCAGGTTTCCAATGAGCAGTTTCATTCCACTCTGGCTTCGTCCGCTGACACCGCCCCTGGTTCGAATGATGTCCCGTATGACATGCTTCGACCCCCCAGCCTCCTGACGAATGGCTACTCCACTCGCTTTTAGCAAACTGGGGAGATCACTCTACCCCGACTGGTTTCCGCTCGTCAAGGTTTCGAGATTCACCTCGACGCTCGACGAACTTTCGACCTATAAAGGCGCCCTGCATCCGTGCGTGCTGGCATATCCGTCGTTCGGATCCCACATCAAGCAATCCATAGTGAGAAATGGGCATCTTAATTAGTACAGATCGCTAGTAAAGCCGTTCGTAATATATTTTCTTCTCTCTTCCCCCTCTGCCCAGAACTAAACTGGGCACAACGGGTGAACACCTCCCCCCCTCCCCTTGGTCAAGAAAACGAGATTGCCGACCCACAAATGATTCTAGGCAGTTAATGGAAAGGCTCGCGTGCTGAGCCGATCTGTCTGTTAAGACCTAGAAGACGTCAACGCCATTGGCGCATTCTGTGGTTAACTTCGCTCGGACTGCTCTCTGAGAGACTTACAGCCATCTCTGATGACTTCTTCCTCAAAGTGGTCCTCAACATCTCCGAGGCCATTCCTTTAATTCCCCTTCATCTGTTTGCCTTGATGCTGTGTGCAGCTGAACGTAGCCAGCAAAGTGTATGCACATTTTATACCTGATGGGATATCACCATTCTTCCTCTGGCTCTCCAAACCTCGGTTCAGGCGGTAGCAGTCAAGTTCCATCTGGATAGGAGGCATCTCAAAACCTCAGGCAGTAGCAGTCTAGCTCCACCTAGATAGCAGGTATCTCAAAACCTCCTTTCAGGAATAGCGCTCTAGCTCCTGGTTTGTAGGCGTCTCCAAACTTTTCAGGTGGTTGCAGTGTAGCTCTACCTCGATAGGAGGCTTGTGTGGAATGCGTTTCTTTTTATTTTCCCATAATTCTACCTACTCTGACTTGAAGTGACAGCAAGGTGTTCACTACGGGCTTAAGTGTAACCTATTTTGGAATAGCCAAAAAGAGCCTCTTCGTTGACGATTTATTTCTCTGCGTCCTACCTCGTATCCACGGGGCAGTCGATATGGTCTTCCAACATGTTTTCCAGAGATTTCTGTTTCTCGGTTACTTGAACCATAGCGAGAGTTTAGGTTTCTAGGTGATTCGACTTTAAATCAACATGGCTATCTTATTTACATCGCCTTAAAATGGACTGTATGGAAATTAGATACTTTGAAGGTCATGTCTCATACCTCAGCGTGTAATGATAGACGTACCTGTGCAGCACCATCGTCTAATCGAGATTACGGGTGGCAGCTATACTCCGCATCAGTAACGGCCCTGGGATTGTTAGACCCCATTCACAATGAGCATTCAAACTGTCTAGTGGTCTTTCGAATCTCCCCCGCAAAGAGCCTATTTCCTATCATAGACTACAGTTCTGCAATCGCCTGTCTACCCAATCATAAAAAATCTCAAATACATCTTGCGTATTCCAAAGACGCCATCTTCTGAGTCGATAAGTGCATCTCCACTGTTTCTTCGATAACACACCTTTTGCCAGAGTGCCATCTATGGCTATGTCATTGGGAGTTAAGCTGGGTGACCATTTGTCCTAGCCACATTAACTGGATACTTACCCATACTACAATACAAACACATACTCAAGTTCGCACAAACCTTAACGTGCACTATGTGCAACCGAGCCCCAGAAGACACAAAGCACCACCTCTTCGATTGCCATAATCACACACTCGTATTACTAAGGGTCCTGAGGACGTTATGACGTTCCTGGGGGCGGCTGACGCCTCGCTGAAAATAGGTAGAGGGGCAAGCAATTAAGTTTTGTGTTTGTTTCGCTTCATTCTTAATCGTATTTTGTTCAGGGGGAGACCCGTCATATTTGAATCCTGATTAGTGAGCGAGTGAGCGGGCGGACCGAGCCTCTTGTTCCGCTGTCCTTGATATTCCGGTAACTTAGGGGTTGCCATATAGGGACTTTATTCCCCCTTTGCTGCGCCACACTGTGAAGACTGCGTTTTGTGTGTTTTTGTAGCTCGCGTGTTCCTGCGCCGGGGGAGGCGGGCCTACCCCCGACACCGAAGCACGCTTCCTTCTTAAGTTTTTTAGCCTTTGTCCTTTTTATCGTTGTTGTGTTATTTAATATTGTTTTTTAATATAGCCTAATAGTAGGCTGTTGTGTACGGCTTATGCCCAAGTAGGCAGTCGCCAGATTGATTGGCTACCGCAATGAAAAAAAAAATTCCCCCTTTGAGAATACCTATGGGATCTGGCAGGTGTGGGATGTGTGCGTAGATTATAAATTAGACTTCTTGCCCCACATACAGAGGCATTTCGCCCAAAACTAAACAAACCTCACCGGGATGACATATATTTTCCCCCACTGCCCTCAAGAACCACTCAGTTAAACATTCGCAATGGCCGACACACAGCTAACAAAATCTTTTGATGCTCGGTCTCTCAGAGAATCCCATCCGAAGACTTAAATAAAAAGCAACAACGTCACAACCACAAAAAAAACTGCACACGTTCAATTTTATATCACATTAATAAAAAACATTTGTAGAATTTTTTTTTCCTTTTCAGACTCATCATGAAGTATTTTTGTTGTGTCCTGCTTCATCGTTTTGGAAGTTGAATCTTACACAGTTATTCTTCATCCCCCAGTATAAGTTAATTTTTGTTCCTATATTTATCTGTGATTCTTTGCTAATCATTTTTATAGCAGCTTGATCGTTTTGGATGTTGAATTATACACTTACTCATCATTCATTAGTATAAGTTTATTAGTGTTCCTCTATTTAACAAATAAAGGGGTCGGCTGTTTATATTTTTTTATCATTTCACCTACTTCATTGTTTTGGAAGTTGAATCTTACACTTACTCAGCATCCAGTAGTAGTAGTAGTAAGTGAATTTTTTCCTTATATTTATAAAAAAACAGCAAACAATCCCCCCCCCCCTATTTAATCACAATATAGTGTGATTTTGTTGCCTTTTACTTTATGTATACAAATTTGTTAAAGTAACTATGACCTAATTTTTACCAGATCGGTGTGCATATCGCAAATAAATTATATTTCCCATTGTTTATTTCTTTGGAAAGTCTCTTTTAATGTGCGCGTGTATATTGCTAGGTTACTACAAGTTGTTTGGTTAGAATATTCCGTACCTTAATTTACTTAGTTTTTTATATAATTGTTTTTGAAATAAGTAAATTGGTTGTTGATATGTTTGTAAAACGTGAGAATGGCAGTACGGATACTCCATTCACTGTTGAGAGGATCGCACTTGTATTATTATACTACTCCTGTGAAAGTTGGACTCCGTTGACGATGTAAATTCCTCTGTAGCTGCAATCTCCGGACCAAACAGTTCTACGATAGGGAGATGGATTACCTATTGCACAGTCCATTATTGTCTTGTCCGACGACTTGCATTTCATTCTCGGTCGATCTTGACGGTTTCCTTATTGAAGAATGATGCAAATTGTACCCCCCCCCCCCAACCTACGTAACTCGAGCCATCAGAGGAGATCACTAGCTAGCGTGATTTGTAGAAAGCTGAAGGAGACTCGTTTCTCGGACGGGAACTTTCTGGCGAATATGTCGAATCCTTCCAAGCCGGCCATGATTAGTGTCCTTCGGAGACTTTATGGCACGACCCTTTTGGATCATCCAAAGGGTGGATCCCTACCTGGCTAAGGTTTCGAGGTGGAGGGAGGAAAAGAGTAGCATGGCCAGCCAAACCTTCCCCGATAAGTCCTCGAAGGCGACAGCACCCGGAGTTCTACCTCCGGGCACCGTTCGCCCATTTCCGTGAGGTTCTTCTCTTACAACAGGACCTAGATACAACTCCGAGTTGTCTGGAGGGCACGGATTCCGGGCCAACTAGGAGGAGCTCTGGAGGCTCTTCTGTTTTCCTTTAGCAATTTTTGTGTAGTAGACGATGCCCCCTGCCCACCCTCCCGGGGTATAAGGGTTTTGCGAATCCACCACCGCGGGATGATAGCAGGGCAGGAGGATGCGCCATTTACACCCGACATGATTTCTCCGTCATCGGCTTAGCTTTGAATACCTCCTTTCAGGGAGAAATTTGAAGCTGTACCTTGTTATTTATGCGTACATTAAACCGACTGTGACGCGGGGAACTTCCGCCGCGTCGTGGCACGGATCCGAAGCCCCTTTCTCTTGCTCATGGATCCGAATGGTAAACAACTCCTCTGGGGAAGAGTACTAGATCATTCCTAGGGGTAAGGTCCTTGCCGAACTGATGATAGGTGTACTAAATGTGGATGAGCTTACGCATCACTGCCCGAGAACCGTTTCATTTTCGTCTAGATCTATCTTTGTGCTCTACATGCGCAGTCTGATTTTGGGTATGGTTAGTCGATGACCATGTTAGTGATCACTTTCCCAATCAAATATGATTTTCTGTGCCGCTGCCGCCTGAGAGCCTAGCCCGGTATTACTGGGCGCGGTGGCCTGCATTTCAGGAAATGACTGATTTCTCTATCTCAGTCGAGGAGTTTAGGTCGGTAGATGAGGCCGTTGAGTTCTCCGGCAACCTCATCTCTGTGGGCCTGACTACTATTCCTAGAACGTGTGGGCGTTTTGCACTCGACCGCTTCCGTTTTTTGTCAGCTGAGTGTGAGGTGGCCCTTAAACATAAGTCTTATGCCTACATGCGCTAAAAGCGCCGCCCGGGTAATTTCACTGTATGTGAATTTCGTAGAGCTGCTTCATTATTTTTCGAAGCACGCCTGCCGCTTTTCCTGGCGGGCATACGTGTCTTCAGTTGACGGAAAGACCCCCTCTAGTAGAGGTGTGGAAGAGATCACTCTACCGCGGCCGGTTTCCACCAAATCTCTCTAAACCTTCTGCGGGGGCAAGTTGGATACATTAGGCCATCTGTCTTCTGCACATTGCGGCTTCCGCAAGTTCCACTCCACGTCGGATGCTATGCTATGCTCTGCTCCAAAAGTAAAATGCCGTCTGCGAGGACTTCCTTCGAAGACAGCACTACGCCATGCCGAAAGGCAATACGGTATCATGAAGAGACTCCACCCAATGGGGGCCGAGGGGACGCCACCCAATGTTTATATCTGGATTTTTGCGATATTTTTGATTCCACGTACGCGTGGGAGGGAGCTCTCTCCCGCCCATTGGAGCAGGGAGAGGGCGTTCCCCAGGGAATTGTTCTCAGTGTCACACTCTTTGCCCTGAGCATCAACGGCATCACCTCGGTGCTGCCGAAAGATCTCGCTACGGTATACGTGAACGACCTTTTGATTTCTTTTGGCGCGGCCCAGGTGCCAACTCTGGAGCATCGACTCCAACAAGCATTGAACCGCGTCTCTCGCTATGCCGAAGCGCACAGGCTTCGGTTTTCCCTTGCAAATACTAAGGTGGTGCACTTCTGCAGCCATCCACGGCTCCACCCTGAATCAGGCCTGTTTCTAAATGGGATTTGCCTTGAAGTGGTGGACTCTCACAGTTTCCTCGACATCATCGACCTCTTCTCTTACGCAACATGTGTCATCCCAACACACACGCTACGCGAGATGGCGCTGAACCTTCCTTACTGATCCTTTGTTCATTCGAAGCTCGACTACGGATGCGAGTTTTATGCATCCGTAGCCGAGGGTGTATTGTGGACGGTGGAGTCCACCACACCGGCCTTCGCCTGGTGACCAGTGCTTTCCGCCCATTTCCCAGTCACCCAGTGAGAGACGACTTGTCGATGCCTGGATGTGGTTACCATACCGAAATCTAGCTCTACGAAATTCACCGACGGTGAAAGTGTTCGGGTAGCAGTTATAGCGCAGATCGCTTCTGTCTGTGAGCCGTATCACACTGTCGACTACTAAGTAAGCGGACGGGGTACAAAACGTCCAGACCTGTTAGGAATAGTAGTTAGGTTCACAGCTATGAGATTGCCAGAGAACTCAACTGCCTCAGCAGCAACCGAAATAAACTATTACACTGGGACAGAAAAATCAGTCATTCTTGAAATGCCTATCTGCGCCCGATCCAAGTACTACCAAGGCGGTGTTTCAGACGGTAACCTGCCAAAAAATGATAAGAATTGAATTAAAATATGGTCACTACAATCTAAGTCATCGATCACCCCACCCCCGTTTCAAATCGGGCTGTGCATCCGGACAGCACAGGGACAACTCTAAGCAAGAAATAAAGCGTTCTGGGACAGGATGCGTAAATTCCGTTATTTAGGACACCTATCTCCAGCTCGTCAAGTCCCTGACACCTGTGATTGATCATGTAGTCCCCAACCCAAGAGCGAATGTCTACCAATCAAATCCTCGAGGATAAAACGTCTCTGCAACCGTGCCTCGACGCACCACAAGTCCCCAGCGTCGCAGCCGGCTGACTGTGGAATGTACGCAGAAATAAATATATACCTGCCACTGCCAGAAAGTAAATATTTATAGAAAATAGAAGAAATATCATGCCGAGTATAAATGCCACATCCTCTTGCCCAACACACAGCTCGTGGTGGTTGGCTCACAAAACCCTTGTACCCAGCGATGGACGCCGATAGGAAGTTTACCTAGTAGCTGGTCCTTCACCAAGGGCCGCAGCTACCAAATGATCAGTCAGAGGGATGGCGATAAAGCGGATATCCTTAATCGGACGTACTGATCCTCGACGGGACGGCAAAAATGGGTTATGGCAAACTCAGAGCAAGAGGTTCCTTGAGTTTTAGTAAAGCTCGACCGACCTCCACAATCAGTACAGCCTTGTGCACCCGAGTGAGCGCAGGGTAGTGGTTATTGGGGCGAAAACCGATCTTCCCATTATTCGCGACCCAACGGCCAGGATACCTCTAGTCCTTGTCATAGAGGTTTCAAAGCCTCTCTTCTGATGCGGCATGAGGTAGCTGGTCAAGTCCTTAAGCCTAGACACAGGGTTGAGGATATAGTCGTAGAAACGGAGGGAACGAGGTGGAAGCACAATTTGCCACTGCCCCGTCAGTG